>JBBPBQ010000003.1:20352837-20370865 GCA_037974755.1 Cicer yamashitae
TTTCCTCAAAACTATCACCACAACAAATTTATATAGATTTTATTAAAAACTATAACATGGTAAAACCTTTAGAAGATTTTTTTTTTGACTACTCTAAATTTTAAATAAAATCATCAAAAAAATTTTTTTACACAATTCCAAAACAATTTAACTCTTTATAACAAATAGAGAACAATTCAAACACAAAATGTTGTTTTCTTTACAAAATAAATCAACATTAACTCATTCACTATTTGTTTTTAAAATTCTACCAACCTTGAATATTCAAGAATTACTATTGTTAATGATATGAATTTCATAGTATTTCAAAGTCATGACGAACATCATAAATTAATTTCAAAAGGAACATCAAAATTTTAATCATCTAGATACAACAATCATTACTTTCAAATTAATTAAAATTAAAATCAACACTTTAAAATCCACTACCACCAACATTTTCAAGTAATTTTCACTTTTGATAAAATCATGTTTTGTACCATATAAAAACGAAATGTTAAGATTTTATAAATATTTTTTCAAGACACGATTTAAAATTGATAATAACATCTACAACATTATACTAAACCAATAACAATAGTAACGGCAACAATCATAAATTTTTTAATTTTTTTTACACAAGCCAACTTAAAATCAAAAATAAGAATTTTTTTAGTCAAAATTAAAAAACATAATAGATATATTTGTTATCTAACTCAAAGTTTAAAAAGAAACTTTTTTTTTAAGTCGGTTTCTACAAAATACTAATAATTTGAAGCCTTAAACATATAGTTCATACAGAAGTCAATATTTCAATCAATTAGATATTAGAACAACCATTTTAAAAAAATTTATATCGATACTAAATATTTTAAACTTTGAATATACTAAATGGATTGAAAGGAAAATTAAAATAACTAATAAACATATTAGTTAGTCAAGTTTAATGGAGGAAACAACTCATTAATTTTGTTTTTTGTTTGTTTAGGAAAATCATAGTAAGTTTTCCACACAATTAAAGGTAAAGTCTATCGATCAATAATTGGGATCACTTCGATGAACTTAATAAATTATAACATAGCTAGCTAATAAAAAAATTATTTCCAACTATTCACATGAAACAAGATAGCAAAAAGTTGTAGTTAAACGCTCAAGCCACAAGTCCACTCATTAAGTAATCAAGGTAATCAAGTCAACAATTAAAATTAATTAAAATCTTCACAAATAACTTTATGGTTTATTTAGTCACTTAAGTAGGAAATTATAATCCACAAGACAATCAAACTAAGCAAACAACAAATACTTAAATAGTAGCTTCACAAATCATGTTTAACTACACAAAAGCATATAAGACATAATACAATATTAAAAAGAAATTTGATAGTAAAAATAATTAAGATACATAAGCAACCACAGCTGACACGACTGACATTTGACTGACACAAAACCGACACTTGATCCATTCAGTCTAATTGGACACACCTTTTCTGATACCATTAATATGACCTTCTCTTTTACCCATTTTTGTTATTTTTCTATTATTGGGTTCTCCATTTCTATTACTTGAGTTCTCCAGTCCAATTTGGTCATTATATATGAATTAGCTACAAATTCAAATTTTCAGATGTTATCAAGCATACAACAATAATCAGATGTTATCAAGCATACAACAATAACCTTTCATATTACAAATCAATACAAATTACAGGGATGAAATTATAATTCCCTTTCAAATGACTATGACAATATTACAAATCAATACAAATTATAGGGATGAAATTATAATTTCCATCAAATTCTTGAATCAATTTTGTTGATTTTTGATGCCCAACCTGAGAAACAGATAACAAATGTAAGTCTATAATTATAAATAATGAGGGTATAAAATAACAATAATCAAGCTATGCTTTTCTAAACATATTATCTTGCTTTTCTAAACATATCATCTTCTAACATATCATCTTGCTTTTCTTGTTTTTCTCTTCCATTCTCATAAAAACCTAATATTAACTAAAATCTTTTAAAATACATACACATATAAATGGAAAATAAAACCTTAAAATACCATGGAAAATAAAACCTTAAAAAACCCTAAACACATTTAACCCAACTTAACAATAATGTAAAGAAACCATAAAATACCCAAAAGAGAAAACTTTCAAAAACCCTAAAATAGTCGTTTTATAATAAACTTTCAGAAATCAATCCCCAAAACAAAAACAAAACTTCAACACAGAAATCATGGCACGCTTGTAGATTCATTACTTTAATTAGATGAGAAAAAAAATGAAGTTATTTAATCAATCTCAAATCTTACGAGACTTGAAAAATCTAACAAAAAATTTGTGATTTAAGATCGTTAAAATAAAAAAGCAGAACTCATATCATATCATGTTGCATGTACCTATGTGCGTTTGCGAAACATCTTTTCTCCATTTACAGTTGATGAGAAGAAAAAGGAAAACAGAAAGACGATATTAACGTCGACGAAACCAGTGGCTAAGTTTTTGTTTGGTTAGAAACATAAATGATGAAGGTAGGTTGAGGTTGGCACATGAGGAACCGGTGATGGTGGCTTCGAAACAGAAATGATGGATGTGGTGGTGGCGAAGCAGAAACAAGAGGTGGTGGTGGTGGCGGCTTTGAAGCATAAACAATGGAGGTGGTGGCAGTTTATTGTAGAAGGGTCAGTTGAGCCGTCAGGGTATGAGTTAGAGTGATTAGATTAGGGTTTGTTGTGAGTGAGATTAAGAATTAGGGTTTGTTGTGAGTGAGAGTAAGAATGAAGACAAAGGGGTTTTTTTTAGTTAGATGAGTTGCTGGACTTGGGCTATTTTATTGGACTAGATAAAGCCTTAGTTTTTTTTTTATAATTTGAGTCGGGCGGGTTTGGGTACCCGCGGTCCACAAATCCTTAATCGAACTCGCCCGTTATAAACCACAGGAACCCATTTTTGTTTACCCGCGGACCCGTCTACCCGCTGTTGACCCGCCCGTTACAGAAATTGGGCCACGGGCTGCTTGGTTTAATCCGGGCCGCGGGTGGTTGTCCACCCCTAATTAATAGTATAATATAAATAAGAAGAACACGCAAACAATCATAATAGACCGTATCATGACACATCAGGATATATCCTAATACTCAAGAAAAATAATATCATGTTATAATATCAAAATCACTCAAGTAAAATCAAAATATCGTCACATCATCCAAGGGAAATTATTATCACTTTTGAAACACATTAATCACAACAAAACAATCAAACACAAAAAATGCAATATTATGCATGAGGTTAGACTCTACTTCACAATTTGGTATCATTCTAACTCTGAAGCTTGGTTAGGAGAATTGATACTATGCCACTATCCCAGTGGACGGATGTACAATTCAAATTGGTCATGTCCTCATAGATCCCCTTAACTGAACCCGAGACACATATACGCGATTGTAGAGGTAAACGTGTGTTGCATGATAGCTCTCAAATACCTCCAAGGTCTAACAATCGTTCACTAAGGCTGAACAGCAAACCGCCATGATCTGGCTCATTCAGTTGTACTTCCCTGAAATCACTAGGTTTGTTAGACCCTACCTATATGATGACAAAATAATCTCGACTTCAGAAAATTCACATCAACTTCAAATATTCCAAACATCTATTTTCTCCCCTCGTTAGCCTAGACTATTCCATTAAGAGCATCACCTTTAGCAGAAGTTGCAATCATCACTATTTCATTGATAATGGGGTACTTCAATTTTCTCATCACAATTTTATAATATCATTAATCATACATAATCATGATCATTATATAAACTCATCACAAATTTATAACATCCCCAGCATCAATCAAAAATCATCAATATCATCACAAAACATATATCATACAATGCATCCATCTTTTATTATCACATCACATAAATTCTTCTAATCAAACATGTGCGCATATTTTCATTCGACATTCAACATTACCCAGATGAATCATTGGGAAATACGGTTTTCCAGTTCATCTCACAATATATTATACTAATAAGTTCAAACGCTCTTTTATCTCTTACCTCAATCTAACGCTTTCATAATATATAAGGACCAAAATAATTTTCAACAGCCATGAGATGTCGACAACATGCAACGAACAACTCCAAAAGCATCGACAAATTTGTAGAGTCAATGAAACATAGCTGATAACTTACGCGGGGCATAAAAATATGTGTTACATGATTAATAAAAATATTAGGCGAAGAAACATATTCAAAATATCGTGAAATAGGTTATTAGAAAATGTCTCACCAACATGTTGGAGCGCCGACAGGGTCCAACGTCAACTTCACCGAAACACGCAAATGAGTAGTGCTTCTTGAAGGTTTCGACGAGAGGAATCCAAAAATGCTGTCAGTTTTTCAAGACAATGAGACATATTCAAATATTAATGTGTCAGATATATATATATATATATATATATATATTAAACTAATTTTTTAATTGTAACATCCCCAAAGTTTATAATTATGTTTTCAATAAAAGATATAGCTAACTTTTTTTCAAATTTTAAAATTATTCAAATAAAGTAGGTTGTGGAGTTTTGAAAAATGATTCGATCAATAGTTCTTTTCTCCTATTAATACAGAAAAAGGGCATTTAGAATCAATAAATATATTGATACAACTTACTATTGTACATATATAAAGACAAACTTTTGAAAATGGAATAAATCGTGAGACAAAAACCATAAATGTTATTCGGTAATGTAACATCACTCTACAATTAAAATATGTGGAGCAAGCAGATACTCTTTGGTTCTTAAATGGTAAAACCTATAAACATTTTCCCAACTATATATTCAGTTATAAACTAAATAACATGGAACAATAAAATTAATTTTAAGATGTTTTCAACATACTTTGTGTACTAAGTATGGAAAAATCATATGGGCAGTAATTCTTTAAAACTTAACTATAACATAATAAGAGTACTACTTTCTTTTCTTAAATCAGTAATTTGATCCACATACTTTATCCTAGTTAGGGGTTTGATTCCTACTTGGACAAGACCTATATGTATGAAATTATAGTTCCTGTTACGGTGTTTTTGAAGTGTTTTTGGAGAAAGAAGATCTATTGTTTCAAAAGGGTTTGACAAAGGAACATCTATTTCTTCCTTTTTGATTACGAAGTCGGTTTTGAGTAAGTTTTTGAAAAGGTTAGTTTCATAAACTTGATCGTTTTTGATTTTTGGAATTTGCCAATTGTTAATTGATTTTTGAAAATCTTCAATAGTAATCTCTTCACTATTGATAGGTTCCTTTTGTCCTGAGAGGTTTTGGGTAGAAGGAGTGGAAAAAGAAGAAGTTCTACAAAAGAAGTTATTCATATTTGAAATTTTTCTTTCAAATTAGAAAAAAATTTCAAAGGATTCACTGCCCTAAAACGCCTGTTCGTCGGCATAAACACAGGACTTACAACCTAGAAACTATTATTTTCCTAATTAAAATTACAAATTTTAAATACTTGTAACTAATTTTATATAACATATTCCCTCCCGCCCCCCAAGTCTGATACCAAGAATGCCCGAGGATCAAAGGGTACAAGTCAAAGGGTGAAGCTAATACAGAATGCAGAAAATGAAAACAGAATCCATAAATGGTTATGCGATATCATCCATGAGAAGTCATCAAGAAACCAATCTAGATCTGTTGTTAATAAGTAAGCAACTTGAAAACAGAATTGGAAGTATGCAAGGTTCATATCAAAAATGAAAAATAAACATGCAACAGTTTTTGATGCACAAGATCAGCCAAAGCTGCAGGTCCAGAGCATACTTATGTTTTTGCGAAATGAAAAATATGTATATGAACAATAAATTTATTGCATAATTATACTTACAATAGGTTTTGGAAAATTGAAAAGAAAGATTACCAGTTTTGAGAAAGTGAGACACTCAAGACACTTCAGATTTCTAAGAGAAAACTCTATAGATAACTCTCCGTGTTCTCAAACTCTGCCTTTGAGGTGAAGAGGAGCCTTCCTTTTATAGCCAAAGATGTCCTCTATTGCTGGTTTGAGTAATGGAGGAAATCATGAATTTCCTTCAACTATTTTTGAATTCTTGTTCTTGGTCGCAGACAAGTGCCATGCTTTTGTCTTCATGGCAAACAAGTACAATGCTTTTGTATTCTGATGAAATTTCCACGAAATTTCCTTGGTTTTGTTTTCTTCTGATAAATTTCCACGTTTTTTTTTATAAACAACATTGGGCTAGGCCCATTATTTTACAAATTTTGATTGGGCCCTAAATTTGGACCAATTTTACAATCAATTTTGTAGGGGTAAAGACACCAAAACAGTCGTCCTCATTTTCATCTTCCAAGCTCATGGAAGCTTCTGAAGTAGTACCTGAGGAGAGTTTTGAGGAGTTAGTCTTCTCTTTAGAAGCTGACCCATATTCTCAAAATATTCATCTTCAGTTTTTACAGCTGCCAATTGTGTTTGGGCAAATGATTTGTGGGCCAATAATTGAGTCTGCATTGGGTGTGGTTTCGTCAATCCCTGTTTTTGAAGCCATGTTGAAACGGCTTGAATTTTGATACTTGGTGGAATGGAGAATTTTGTCCACCATCTAAATTTGAATTTTCTAACTAGGATTGTTTGGGTGTCTTTTTGGTCTATTTCAAAATACCATGCTAAGACCCATGGTAAAAATAATTTTGTAGAGAACAACATGAGAGGATGAAAAATGCGTTCTCTGTATGTGGGTTTGTATCGGGTTTTGTAAAGTTGGAAGCTATCTTGGACTTTCGGTTTTAGAATTTCAGGGATGGAGCCATATAGTTTCCACCAATGGGCGAACCATTGAGGGATTTTTGAGGCATCCATGGTAAGATTAAAGAAAAATAGCCAGGTATGACTAGATTTCTTATTTTGGATGAGGAAAACATTGTACCAGGCCTGTTCATAGTCCCAGTAATTGAATGTCCTACAATGGTTTATTGTGGTTTTGAAGTCAAGTGGAAACAGTTTTGGGGTATAAAGGTTTGGTCCCCATTCTGAAGGTGGGATTATTATGTGGATTTTTACAGTGGAGTAGTCCACTAGACCTTCTTTTGGGTTGCCTTGAATTGTTACCGAACCCGTCAATTCAAGAATAGATTTATAGTAAGGCTGGGGTTTTGATAAATCCCATGGTTTGAAAAACCAGCCTTCTGAGAAAATTTTTGAGATGACCAATTAAGGATTCCTATTATAATAGTGATCCTCTATTGTCCAAATATTTTGAAATTCTTTTTTAATGAAATACTCAGATTTTGGTTTAAAGTTTGCCACAACAATCTGAGATTCATTTGGTTTCAAAGTAACTTTTGAAAATTACTCTTGAGGAAGTTTTGAAATGATTTTACAGGATAATCCCTCCTGTGAAGGTTTTGATATAATCTTTTGAGAAGGGGTTTTTGAAGATTCTCCCATCTCAAGCATTTGTGGAAATGGCAGTTCCATCGAGAGACACTCAATCTCTTTTTGGAGCTCCCGGAGCCTTGCGGCTTTTTGTGAGTTAATGTCTTCTGCTATTAAACCTTTGATTGCTTCAATGTTTTGGGGTGCCATAAGCTGTTGGCTTTTTAGCCATTTTTGGATTTTATTTTGAGTTTCTTCTTCTTCTTCAACTGCTTTTGCCCATGACTTGATGGGTTTTTCAGAAGAAATAGGTTTTGGGCTTTCTTCTGGTTGGTCCTGTTGGACCTCAATTCTTTTGGATTTTCTGGGCATCGCTCAAGTCCTGTTTTGGGGAAATTCTCTGGTTAGAAAATCTAGAATTGAGTTTTGGTCTCCTTTAATAAATTCAACATTCATTTTCAATTCCAAGGATCAAAGGGTACAAGTCAAAGGGTGAAGCCAATACATAATGCAGAAAATGAAAACAGAATCCATAAATGGTTATGCGATATCATCCATGAGAAGTCATCAAGAAACCAATCTAGATCTGTTGTTAATAAGTAAGCAACTTGAAAACAGAATTGGAAGTATGCAAGGTTCATATCAAAAATGAAAAATAAACATGCAACAGTTTTTGATGCACAAGATCAGCCAAAGCTGCAGGTCCAGAGCATACTTATGTTTTTGCGAAATGAAAAATATGTATATGAACAATAAATTTATTGCATAATTATACTTACAATAGGTTTTGGAAAACTGAAAAGAAAGATTACCAGTTTTGAGAAAGTGAGACACTCAAGACACTTCAGATTTCTAAGAGAAAACTCTATAGATAACTCTCCGTGTTCTCAAACTCTGCCTTTGAGGTGAAGAGGAGCCTTCCTTTTATAGCCAAAGATGTCCTCTATTGCTGGTTTGAGTAATGGAGGAAATCATGAATTTCCTTCAACTATTTTTGAATTCTTGTTCTTGTTTGCAGACAAGTGCCATGCTTTTGTCTTCATCGTAGACAAGTACAATGCTTTTGTATTCTGATGAAATTTCCACGAAATTTCTTTGGTTTTGTCTTCTTCTGATAAGTTTCCACAACATTGGGCTAGGCCCATTATTTTACAAATTTTGATTGGGCCCTAAATTTGGACCAATTTTACAATCAATTTTGTAGGGGTAAAGACACCAAAACAGTCGTCCTCATTTTCATCTTCCAAGTTCATGGAAGCTTCTGAAGTAGTACCTGACGAGAGTTTTGAGGAGTTAGTCTTCTCTTTAGAAGCTGACCCATAATCTCAAAATATTCATCTTCAGTTTTTGCAGCTGTCAACTGTGTTTGGGCAAATGATTTTTGGGCCAAGAATTGAGTCTGCATTGGGTGTGGTTTCGTCAATCCCTGTTTTTGAAGCCATGTTGAAACGGCTTGAATTTTGATACTTGGTGGAATGGAGAATTTTGTCCACCATCTAAATTTGAATTTTCTAACTAGGATTGTTTGGGTGTCTTTTTGGTCTATTTCAAAATACCATGCTAAGACCCATGGTAAAAATAATTTTGTAGAGAACAACATGAGAGGATGAAAAATGTGTTCTCTGTATGTGGGTTTGTGTAAGACCCATAATTTTCAAACTCTAATTTATGCCATTTTAGTATATTTGGTGTTAAATTGTTGAGGCCTTTAGCCCAATTTTAATTCATTTTGTGAATTAAATACCAAAAGCATATTTTATTAGAGTTTGTTTTATGTTGTTTATATATATATATTTTTTTATATATATGTATTTAGATCCGGTGAGAATTATTTGGCGAGAAATAATTTAGTTACGTTACGGAGAATTTAATACCAGACAGTTTTGTTAAAAATATCTCTGGTTGCTGAAAATTTTACTTGTCAATTGAGCTGCAACGGGAATAGATATTTTTATCAAAATAATTGGAGATGGGAGTGATGTGTGTAAGAGTTTCAATTATTTTTTGTTTGGTTTAATTTTAGTATGTATTTATATATATATATATATATATATATATATATATATATATATATATATATATATATATATATATATATATATATATATATATTTGGTGAGGGAGTTAGTATATATATATATATATATATATATATGTTGAGTTAGTAAGCTAATATATATATATAGTTTAATTGAAGGAGGAATTAGAAAGGAAAAACATTTCCTCCTAGCCCGCGAACGTTCTTCTCCTTCTTTCTTTCTGTTTCGCGAAGAAGGTGTTGGTGGGTTTCAAAACCACCAAACACAAAACCTCACATATCACCTAGATCCAAGCTTTATCTCGCGACATGACTGAAGGGAAAGTTGATCGTGATCACGTTGCGGTGGTTGGGAACTAATTTTCGCAGCTCTGTGCGAAGCGGGAATTTTACCGGAATTTTATCGCGGTGCCGTAATCGGCCGTTTGAGCTACGGTCGAGGTAAGGGCTCCTTCCAAATTTTTTGCTTGCATATAGGACTCTATATGTGTATTTGTGGGGTTTGATTTTGATGGGGTTATGTGTGAATTTGGGGAAAAGGAATTTAATGGGTTTTATGTGAGTTGTGGAAAAGAAATTTGGTGGTTTGTGTTTAAAGATTTTGAGTTTTGATTTGGTGTATTATGGTTGAAAATGTTTGGAAAATAAATTTGGTGGATTTGAGGTGAGATGTTGTGAGAAATGAATTTAAATGCATTTTGTGGGAAAAATGGTGAAATTGAATTTAATGAGTTTTGAGGTGTGGGTGATGGTGATTTTTACTTGGCGTGGTTGATATGTTTACGGGTAATTTGATGAAAGTTGAGATATGCTTGATGTTTGAAGATGTGGGGTTTTGAATAAATGCAATCTATGTGTGAATTTTGATTTGGTGTGAAATGAATTGATGAGATTGTGTATGTGGTGATTTGAATTCAATATGATTTGTGAATTCAATTTCATGTGATTTGAGGATTGTATGCGTTGAGTATGCTCTGTGTTAAATTTGAGAGTCATTAGTGTTAAATGAGCATTAAAAATGGGGAATCTTTTAATAGCTGCATTTACTTAATGATTGTGGTGTCGAGAGTCAGAGTATGCTCATGCATTTCATAGTAGTGATAGTGGTGACCGGATGGGCCACGGGATGATTCCATGTGAATTGTTGGTTCATCTTATCCTTGCGGGGATTATCGCGTCGGTGATAGTGGTGATCGGATGGGCCACGGGATGATTCCATGTGAATTGTTGGTTCATCCTATCCTTGCGGGGATTATCGCGTCGGTGATAGTGGTGACCGGGTGGGCCACGGGATGATTCCATGTGAATTGTTGGTTCATCTTATCCGTACGGGGGATGATTCCATGTGAATTGTTGGTTCATCTTACCCTTACATGGATTATCGCGTCGTGCTAACCTGTGAGAGGTTGCACATTAGTAAATCGTGCTAGCCTGTGAGAGACTGCACCTTGGTAATTAGTACTAGTCTGTGAGAGGCTGTACAATTATGATTTACGCCCCTTCGAGGAGGGTTTTGTTGATATTCTGGAATCATGTGCATTGGCATATACGCATTGCATTAGGGTGCTTGGCACGCGAGTCATGTTTGACATGTTATGATGTTTGTATATGCGTACTTGATTGTGATGAGTGATTTGTGCTGTGTCGGTGTTTGTGATTGATTGAATTGGTGTTGAAAGGGTTAAAAACTGATTTTCTGCTGTTTTGACAGGTGTATTCGACTACACCTGTGTTGTAGTCGAATACAGATGATTAAATTAGCTACTGACTTGATTTTTTTGAAGTGTATTCGACTACACAAGGTGCTGTATTCGAATACAGTTGAATGGAATGTTGTATTCGAATACAGTAGTGCTGTCAGTGCTGTTTTTGCTGCTTTTCTGCTGTTTTCGCAAGTGTATTCGACTACACATAGGGTGTATTCGAATACAACAGTGCTGTTTGGTCCAAAACTTCATTTTTCAACCTCGTTTATGCATGTTTAACATATGCAAACACTTTCTAGATGCATGCTAAGTTGAAACGTGATTTTGTGCATTTAAAACTTAATGCTATGTGGTATTTGTTAATTTCGGATTGGTGACCCTTTACAATTTGTGGAAATCTGGGCTTTGCCCTCAGATGAGAACCAGGGTCGTTCTAAGGCGTGACGTGGTGAGGGGTTGGTTTGTGATTGAAAGCAGTGGGGCTTGATGCAGCTCGTGGATTCTCAATACCTAGTCACCCTCAGATAGATTGATGATCAGCTTAGGGTTGTAATCAAGAATTTTATTTATTTTCCCTTTCCTATTTCAAAGTTGTTGTTGTAAAAAGGGGGACTTGTGTATTTGAAACAAAGCATTTTAGTCGGTGTATATTTTACTTTGGATTTTTGCTCAAAACCATTTCCGCTGTTGTAATTAATGATAACCTTTGTCGTGGTGATACGACTCAAATATTTTATCCAAGAGTATTTTCTTTATTTATGGATTTAACTTGGGATTTTTATCGATTTATTTTTGAAAAAATAATACACTCGCGCTTTTAAAAATCGGGGTGTTACAGTTTGTATCGGGTTTTGTAAAGTTGGAAGCTATCTTGGACTTTCGGTTTTGAAACTAAAAAACAGATTTTAGTTTGGAAAAGGGAAAGTTTTGACTTTGAAACAACCAGTCCATTTTTCTTAACAACCATAAAGAAAGTTTTAAGGTGATTAAAATGTTCTTCAATTGTTTCGGAAAAAATTAAAACATCATCAATATAGACGATGCAAAATTTAGAAAATGGATTAAAAATATCATTCATAATTCTTTGGAACAGTGAATGCAGTTTTGTATCTATCTTTTGGATCAATCTGTATTTGCCAAAATCCTGATTTCATATCGAATTTTGAAAATACAAATGCAGAATGCAGTTTTTGCAAAAGATCTTTTTTGTTTGGAATTGGATAACGAATCCATTTTAGAGCTTTATTTAAGGGTTTATAATTAATTACCAGCCTAGGTGCTCCTCTTTCTATTTCTGAATTTTTGTTAACATAGAAAGCTGCGTAACTCCAGTGAGATCTAGATTTTGTAATTAGACGTTTTTGTTCTAAATCTTGAATCTCTTTTTTGCAATGTTGTTCTAGCTCATAATTCATTTGGATAGGCCTGGCTTTAGTTGGGATTTGTTTGTTAGAAAAATCGTTTTCATATGGTAAATCTACCATGTGTTGTTTTCTATTCCAAAAAGCATTTGGCATATCTGAACAAATTTCACTTTCAATTTTCTTTTGTAATTGTTGTTCAATAATGAGGAACGAAAAATCTTGTTTTAGAAAACATAAATGTTTTTCTTTTCCCTAAATTAAACAATTCAATTCATTTTTATAAACAGAACAAGCTTTTAAGAGATTTAAATTCTTTGTTCTGGGTTTCTCAATAAAAGGGAAAACAATTTTGGTTTCTTTTGTTTTGTAGGAAATACTATCATAATTGACAGAATAGGGAGTTATCATGTTAATGAAAGGAGTCCCTAAAATGACAGTATGAAATATATTTTCTAATAAAACAAAAAGTGCAATTGTTTCAAATTTGAAATTTTCTGAAAAAACTAAAGTGATTTTGATTAAATATTTTCTTGTAGTTATAGATCTTAAAACAAATAAGAAAGCTTCTGAGATTTCTTCCAAGTTTTCAATTTTGTTTTCTAAGGGTATTTAAAAATCTTCATTTTCTCCTTCTTCTTCTTCCTGTTCTGCTTCAGAAGAGGTTTGATTTTGAATTTGGGAAAGAAGATTTTGGAGAATATTTGATCAATTTCTTGTTTTTGCTTAAGAGTTTTTAACTCTTGTTTTACTAGTTTAATTTCTTCTTGAAGAGATTGGATAGTAACAGGGTTCTGGGATTTTCTTTTACTCCTAAGATATTTGTTAAATCGTAAGTGGTTTTTGGAAGTAATTTTGATGAAGATATGGAAGGCTGACTTTGTTTTGACTCAAAAGTATTTAGCAGCTTTCCTATTATTTCCTTTTGAAGTTTTGTATCTTCAACTTGCTTTATTATATCAAGAAATAATTCTTGATCTTTTGATAAAACATTGATTGATTTTGAACTAGGATTTGAATCACTAGGAGACTTAGAGGTTCCTAATTCATCAAACTGCAAAGGTTTATCATTTTCTAATGAACCTATTTCAAAATCTGTAAATGTTTCTTCTTCTGAGGTTTCTAAAAGTATTGCCTCAATTTTTTGCATTATTTGTTCATCAATTTGTAACTCATGAAGTTTTTTATTTCTGTTGCAATATCTAGAGATGTGTCATGTTTGGCCACACTTATAACAAGTTATTTGCTTTGAAGTTTGAGGTTTGAACTTCTTATGAAAAGGTTTTATTTCCTGAAAATTAGGTTTTCTTTGATTGTAAGAATTTTGTGGTTTGGATTTTCTATAGAATTCATGTTTACCTAGTGTTGAGAAAGACTTTCGGTGAGGTTTTTTATAAATTTTTTAACAAGATCCTCCACAGTCTTTAGAAACATTTGTAGTGGGTATTTCGAATTGTTTGCAAAAAGATCCTAGTTCTTGTCTAGTTCTTTTCATTTCCCATTTTAGATGTTTTTGAAGTTTTAAATCTTGATAGATTTTTAAAACTTCTTTTTGAGTGAAGCTGACCAGTTCTCCATAAGTTAAGTGCTTATATGGAATTTGGTTTACCCCATAGATTTCTTTAATTTTGTTTATATCCTTTTCTCCTAAAAGGGATGGGAGTCCTGCAAAGAATTTCTCCTTCCAGAAAGGTTGGTTTGAGTCTTCCCTAAGCATAATTCTAGTTAGGAATGTGTTTTTGTAATAATGAAAATCAGATAGTTTTTTACATCTGAGGTTTGAAAGAAGTTCTGCATTTTTATCTTTTAAGTGAGATGGATCACCTATGAAGTGCAAGCTAATTGTGTGGATTGGTGTTGCAACTGCATCAGGTATTGGGTTTCCTATCTCGTCGAGGATGGGAATTCCTTCCTTTGTGGTTTGGATAGCATTCAAAATTTCTAAGCTTTAGACATGTGAGAGAAGCTAGACTATGATTAAGGTGGGATTAGACGTCAAATGACGGTAGGTAGCGTCCTACTTGATTTCCCCTTACTAGTCCTTTACTGAATAACATTTCCGCCTCTTTTTTATTTTTATTTTGAAGGCATACAATATACTCAACATAACTATGATCCTCCTATATAGAAGGAATTTATCTTCATGATTACATGATTCATTAAAATAGTTGGCTAAAGTATAGTTTTGGTCTCCTTATTTTATCAAATCCGAAATTTTGATCCCCATTTGTTTTCGCAATTTTTCCCCTCATTTTCAAAATTGTTGACATTTGGTCCCTCTTTCTAATTTGATATTCATCATGGTGATTGAAACACCCCAAATTTCTTATTAATATATGTGTTTATATATATATATATATATATATATATATATATATATATTACTAATATTGTGAATACTTGTCTTTATATATGTGTCTGTTCTGATGTGCTAATTTTACATATATTTGATTTAGTGATTAAGATGAATTGTTAATATTATATTTATTTATTTGATTTTTTAATTTTTATAAAAAAAAATAACATTATTTTATTGAGAGTATTTTGGAAAATAATATTTTAGTTATGAATGAGTAGAATAAGTGGTTAATGTTTTTAGAGCTTTAAATAAAATAGAATAGAATAAAAGAATCATATTTGGTCCAAATTGTTATTTACACCCATTTTTTTTAATATTGCCACTACTTTTGATTTTGGCTCTTACTTTAAAGCGTATTACAGGTTACTGACTGGGTGGTTTCAAAGTGCTTGGATGTAAGAGAATACAATTATACAAGGACTACTGAGTCGGACTTATTCATGAAGTGGTTGATTTTGGAAGGTATTCTAATTAATGGGCCAACTTATATTGCTTGGGAAATGTTGATTGTCAAAAAGAAAATCATTAGTGGGCTTCCATTAGCTGACTTTGTTTAGTTAGTGTTTGAACACTTTGATGTGATTTTGGACACTAACATATGCCTTGTTCCTGATCCCTCAATTGGTATGACTAGAACCACTCTTAGCCAAGATGAAGCTTGTGGAATTATCGGAACGCAGATGGATGAAAAGGGACACAACTCCGAATGATGAACCAGAAGAAGCTGATATGGAAAATGTTCAAGCTCCAGGTGATGTTGGAGGTTTTTCTTCAGAGGCTGCTCCATTTTGGTTTTTTGGCTTTGAGGACAAAATGATGTAGCGTCTAGATGGGTTTGAAACTCAAATGTTTCATCAATTTACTCAGTTTGAGCTTTGTTCTGAACAAAGGTTTTCTAAATTGAAGAAAGAGAACATAGAAAACATGACTGCCATGGAGGAAAGAATCAAGACCCTCTACTCCTCTCTATTTCCGCCTCCACCACCATCTGAGTGACCCACCTGGCATTTGCATTTTTTGTTTTTTGTTTTATGATTTATGTAATTTCCTACATGTTTCAGATTTGCTTCCTTGTTCTATAATATGTTAATTTTTAATGTTTGTTGAGCCATGGTTTACTTTTATCTAACTTGCAGTAGGTCACAATATGTTAGCGTTTTGGAGTTGATTTTGTATAAATTCTTAGTTGTGTGTATGCTTTGATTAATTGATTCCATATTTTGCCTCTCTATGCTTTATGTGTTGCGATTCATTTTTGTGTAGTTTGGATTGTATGGTAGAAGTATTTGGCTATTTGTGTTGCACAAGAGCTATTCGATACTACTGATTTTGTGGTTGCTCTATTCTTTATGATAATATCAAAGGGAGAGAAAGAAGCATTTGCAAAATTGTCTAAAGGATCAAAGTCTTCTTAAAGTTTGTTCGCGCTGTTACACTAATATTTTTTCTTCAACAAAGTCAATTAACAAGCTTTGCAAAAGTTGCCATCATCAAAAAGGGAGATATTGTAATTGTAAAGTGTCTCCTAGTTAGTTTTATTTTAGACTTAGTGTTTTGTGTGATGTCAACTTATTTAGTCTAGATGGTTATGAGTGTGTACTTTGTTGATTCTCGTTCTCTAATTTTTGCATAGACCACTTGATCAAGAAAGATTTCATTAGAAAGATATTTTATCATGCATAAGATTATTTACACTTGTTTTAGCATGCATTAAGTTGAAGCATGCTCATATTGCATTAGTAACCTTTGAAACTCATTTAAAATCATTTTCTAAGTGTTTTTTTTACTTTGTAAATCAACTTTTTTACTTATGAATCGACACATGAACTTCAAGAACTCAATTTTTGAAGTTTGAAGGCTGTGAATTGACTCACAGGTTCATACTTCAAATTTGATTTTCTTTAATTAGTGTGACTTAACTCAAGTGTCTTATGAATCGACTCACACAATATGCATACATAAAATTTGGTTACCTCTTTCAAACATCATATAAAACGTTTTCTCATCATTTCAAAACACAAGAATGATTTCACTCATAGATTGAAAACTCTTTCTTCATGGAGTCCGGTTTGCAATCGAGAAATGAAGTGATAAATAATGAAGTGATAAACAATGACGAGGGGATATCATTCGTTGGAGTGTCTATTTCATATACGAATCATCAAGGGGATATCGATGGATTGTGTTTCGAGGTCTAATGAATGTGTTCTTCATAAAAGTCCTAGAAGGATTTCTATGTCTCTATCTTGCAAGATTGAGGTGCGATCTTCATCTTGAAGATAAACTTTTCTTTTAGAATTTGGAGGGTGTTCAAGATTCTGTGTAGAATAGTGTTTAAGAAATAAGTGGGATCATGTATTGTTTGTAACTTATGTTGAAGGATTCTGTAAAAATTCGCAATAATAACAAAGGAAGAAAAC
Organism: Cicer yamashitae; assembly: GCA_037974755.1. Taxonomy (NCBI): domain Eukaryota; kingdom Viridiplantae; phylum Streptophyta; class Magnoliopsida; order Fabales; family Fabaceae; genus Cicer; species Cicer yamashitae. The sequence goes on from JBBPBQ010000003.1 coordinate 20,370,085, forward strand.
TTTCATTCATTTGAATGAGGACATGATGTACTCTACGAGCAAAGACAAAGAAGAGGAACCTATATAAATCATTGTGTGAATATTACTAACCCTAACTCTTTTATGTCGGCATTTCTACTTTGTACTTGATTTTCTATTTTGTTTTTCTATTATGAAATCTTGTCTTGGTTTTGAATGTTGAATAAAATTATGTTTTGAACATTAGAATTGAAGATTTTAGAATTGATTTAGTTTGAAGAAAATTTGATATACTAATAACTAGAATGTGAACCGCGCTTTGCACCGATTTAATTATTATAACAGTTTGAGGGGTCATATTAGAGACATCCATTATAGATTTATATATTTATTAATTTATGCAAACTTTCATGTTTATAATTGGCTTTTTAAATTTCTTTTTATATTTTGTTTGTGATAATATTTCTTGTACCTTGCGTTATTTTTGTTATTGGTAGAAGTTATATAATATGATCTAATTTATCCTTTGTCGGATTTATAGTTTTAATATTTTAAAATGATTGTATTTGTTTATATTGGCAATTTATATAAATACTTTCATCTGTATTGGAGAAATAGAATTAAGTAGAATTTATGAAAGTGATGGTAATTGTCCATAATTGTTTTTTAATTCAATTATTTTTTAATATGTATTTTTTAGATTATGTTTTATAAAACAATAATTTACATGAAATCAACAAAAATTTAATAATAAATAGATTAGATTATATAATTGAAAATTGTAGATAGCACTGCCTTTATTATAATATACAAGTTATATCAG
>JBBPBQ010000003.1:20371184-20657850 GCA_037974755.1 Cicer yamashitae
TTTATTTTTTGTTTTTTATGGAATTGTTTTTATCACATACTGTAAATATATGTGCCGATTCACTAATAAGACAAAAGAGTATAAAAATTACATTTTTGTACATATACAAAAATTACATTTTGTACATACTTTCACATTAGAAATTGTATTAAATTTGTATATCAATTTACTTTTTAATATTTATCAATTTGTTTGCTTCAATATATTTTTTGATTCATTTAAATTTAAACTTTATTAGATAGTTTGTGTATAGCTTTGATTATTGATTTTTAAGTTATAAGGATTATATTTTTATATATCGTGTAATTTAAGGTACATGGTTGTTACATTTTAATTTTTAAATTATAATTAAGTCATTGTGATGTATCTATATGTAATGAACTAAAAAGATTCATTGATTAACAAGTTAATTTTATTATATTAAAAATGATAAAAGGGTGGACCCTTAATATTTCTAGTAAAAAAAACTTATAATTGTAAAAAAAACATTAAAATAATATAAGATTTTATTATAATTTACTAAAATTTAAAATTCTACTTTTTAAACCAAATTGATATTAGACGCCACCTATAAGTAAATAAATAGATTGTGATTTTTCTCACCTATCTACAAGACATGTAGGTGTAGTAGTATGGGTAAAAAGAGCACTCCCGTGTTCCATGACTATCATAATTAAATTAAATATGTTAAAAAGAGATGTTCAACTTAAAATTAATAATATTTTTAGTTATATACTACCTTTGTTTAATTTCTGGTAAATTTATAAAAGAAGCATTATCATAGTTGCATGACAAACTATTATCGATCAAGATACCAAGACTTGATAGTTAATTCATCAATTATCCTTCATAGTTGAGAAATATTATGAGAACAAAAAAACAACTACTTTCACTCACTTTTTATTTTTCATTAGTAAAGTGTTTAGAGACTCATTGTTTTTATAGATTATTGGTGGGCTTGAAGCCATGATGCAAGTACTCTAGGGCTCAAGGTCCTTTAGTCATAGTAAGGAATATACTTAATTCTTAACATAGTTGTTGCTAAGGCTAACGTTCATAGTTGTTGTTAAGGCTAACATTGAACAACATTCTATATATCAACTAACACAATTTTCTATTGAATAAAAGACATTTTGATATTTTACTATATCATCATCATGAAACCAAAATGGCTATTACAACCGAATTGGTAAAAAATATAGTAGTACTTTTACCCAATTGTTTAGGTATTGATTGATAGTAACTACAAACAAAGTGTATATATTATATCATGAGCTTACCATTATAGCTTTCAACTCTTCCTCAGACAAATGCAGTGGCACATCCATTGGTATATTTGCATCAGTTTGCCTATGTCCAAAGATAAAGAAGATCAATCAATAGAGAGAAACACAGGTTCTTGATATATTTTTGCTGCAATGAAAGTTAAATATAAATCTGAAATAAATATTTTATTGGAGAGGAATGGTGAGTTGCTGAGAAATTTGAGAAGACCATATATAATATTTTTGAATTGAATTGGAGGAAACAACAAATTAACTATGCAATAACTAAAATGTGAAGTTATGAAACTATGGTCACATAAAAAAATGCAATACAAAAATATTAAATTGTAGTTAATTGTTGAGCAATTGATTGAGTGAATAAAATAGGAGAAAAAGGATAGTAATAGTACCCAAGAAAACTGAAACGGTGGTAGAGTAGACAAAGGAGGACAAAGATTGAGCAGGTAGAATAAGGAGGTTGACATCTCAGACATTTTGGTGACTTGGAATAAATGGATTTAAATGGCACATGCATGAATGATGTGTCAATAGAAAAATATTTGGGTATGTTTTAAAAGATTATAATAGATTATATTGATTAAGATTCATTGAGTCTTTATTTGATGATCTTTGTCATATATTGATTGAAGTGTTAAAAACCTTTTCTAATACTACTTCAATCAATTTTCTATTTTTCTTATACAAGTATCTATTAAATGTTGTGTTGTTATATCATATACCATCATCGAATCAATCCAAATATCCTATGCGCATAATCAATTGAGTTCATCGCATTAAAAGTTTTTGACATAAATATAACTTTGGTCTTTATCTTTTACCTACTACGAATTTTGGTCCTTTATTTATTTTTTTAAAATTTGTTTTGTTCATTTATCTTTTGTTTTGTCATTTATCTTTTACTTAATAATCGTTTTAATAATTTATCTTTCACAAAATTATATATGTTTGTCCCTTTATTAAAAACTAAAATGAATTTGACAGGAAATGAACTACGAAGTTTTTTGTTTCAGTTCAAATCATCACTTTGTTTCTAAGAACACATAAATCAGATCTATTCAACGATACTTACGACTAATAGTTTATAAGTTGTATTGCTACATACACGAGGCTCCGTACATGATTATATGAAACTTAAACAAATATTGAAATTAGTAGGAAGAAACAAAAAAGTTTTTAAAAAGTTTATGAAGTTGTTTTTGGGATTAAAGTTAATTATTAACTAGACTTCAACTCGCTCGTTGCACGAGAGCCTTGAGAATTATTTTTAAAAAATTAGTAACTATTAAAAATTATATGATATATATAATTTATAAGTGTCCTATAGAATTAATTATTTATAAATCTCCTTTTTCATTTTGTTTCGTGAACTAACATTCTTATTAAACAAACCTTATATCTTAGTAGCATAAATGCAATGACTTAGATATCAAATCAAACACAATATTTGTATTTACAATTTTATTTTACACTGTTTTATTTGTAATTCATGTATGAATTAGATGTATGAATCATAGGAAAGGAAATTGACATTAAAGTATTAGTCACGTCACAAAAAAATAACTTGAAAAAATATTAAAAGTGATATTAGCATATATAAAATTCACTAGATAACTAAAGAAATTAAAAAATGGTTGAATGATTCGAATTGATTGTAGTAATTACTTTTCTTTCTATGATAATGGGTGCATTTGTTTCAGATCTTTTTCATGAAAAAATCTATTTTTTTAAACCAAAAATCATTTTTTATTCGTTGAACGGTGTTTGTTTCAGATTTTTGAAAAATCATTTTGTTAAAAAAATCATTTTTTGCCTAAAAATGAAAAGCTAAAAATAGTAGCTTCTCACATTTGCTCTTGCGATAGATGAGAGAGAAAGATGTCACAAATTTTAAAAACACGGAACTTAAGTGACTAATGAGAGAAAATGATGTAATTACCCTTATCCTTTTTGGAAAATCCAAAATTGTCCTCCATCAATTTTTACTAGCGTTTTCTCCATACTGCATCAGTTTCACGCATTCAATTGTGACCGTTTTTCTCCTTGCATGAGACTTTGATATAGGTTTTCATCAAGTATATTTTCTTCTCATTTTCAATTTCTCCACATCGTATTTTTACATTATTCATATGTTGATACTAATTTTTTTCCTTTATTGTTTTTTGAAGAGTACTTAAGGTACATTAATCAATTTTAAAATGTGTCTAAGAAATGATAATTAGAAAAGTCATGTCTTTTATGATAATTTTGTAGTTTAAAAAATCACTTTTATAAAATTGTATAAAAGATCAAAAATCATTTTTTTAAAATAATCCTTTTTATGATAGTAAACAAATGGAAATCAAAAAATCATTTTTAAACAAATCTCTACAAAATAATCTCTAAATATTTTAAACTAAAAATCATTTTTATTTAAGATCAAACAAATGCACTCAATATACTATCTTAAAGGAAAAAGTTTGAACTAAAACAAATGTATAACATAAGTGTAGCTTAAAAATAAACTTTTTAAGCTGGGGTATAATAAACTTTTTCCTTTCAGTTAGAGACATATTCATTCTTTCTGCCACACAATTATGTTGTGGTGTCTTTCAAACCGAAAAATACCTCTAAGTAACGTGTTCTGCACAAAATTTCAGAAAATTTGAGTTAGTGTACTATGTCCCATTATCTGTCCACAAATACTTGATTTTCTACCCATCTGATTTTCTACCTCTGATTTCGACACCTTAAAATTGGCAAAAACTTCAAAGTTATGTTTGAGGAAATACACCCAAAACTAGGCCCGACTAGCAGCCCAATAGCACAAGGCCCCAAATTTTTTATTTTTATAATATAATAAAATGTGAGTGATTTTGAATTAAATATATTTTTAATTACTACAATATTATAACATTTTAAGTTTAGTCCCTAAAATAAATTTATTTACTTCTAATCTCTATTATGATTTTATAGGGACTAACAATATTAATTTTTTACAAACAAAAATTCAAAATAAGGACTAAAAGAGAATTAAAAAAAATTAGAGACTAAACAGTTGAGATTTTTTTTAGGAACTAAAATAAAAATTTTAAATTTTATAGAGACTAAAATATTTATTTTATCTCATTTTTTTAATTATTAAAATTATATTTTTTTTATTAGGGGCCCAATTTTTAAGATTAATCAGGACCTCCAAAATATTTAAGACGGCACTATCCAAACCTTACGTGCAAAAAACATTTGTAAAAGTCACAAAATACTTGGAATTACAGATAAATGGCTCTTTGTTAGGCCTCACACATTAGAATTCACATAGTCTAGAATTTGAGGATCTCCTTAGTAGGTGATTTGTAAGTATTTTTATCAAAATCCATTGAACCTTGAGGTCTGTCCTGACCCTGATGAGTTATTGGAATCCAACTCATCTAAACTTTTTTTAATAATAAAAAATAGGCTAAATTGCATATGTGGTCCTTTAACTTAATTTTAGTTAACGTTTTAGTCCTTTATCTTTTTTTTCCCGATTTGGTCCTTTATTCTTTATTTGATGTTGTTAGAGATGAAAATATGAGTTTATTTAAATATTTAAGTTATGAATTTGATGAAATTTGCATTATATTGAGGATGATAATTAATTTTATGGGTTTTGTTTGAAATTTTTGATGAATTTTTGCAAAAAAAAAGAATAACATTGTTGACATTTTAAAACATAAAAGATCAAATTGTCACTTAAAATTAAAATAAAGGACCAAATTGAAAAGAAAAAAAAAAGATAAAAGAATAAAACGTTAACTGAAATTAAGTTTAGGGACCACATATGCAATTTGGACTAAAAAATACACAAAACTTTGAGTTTTTTTTATTTATATATAGATATGGATTCTTGAAACGAATCAACCCGAAGTTGAGGATTTGTTTATCTGTTTCTGGGTATCCCGTTTGCAACTTTTTAGTCTGACAGATATAGAAAGCAAAATGTAGCACAAAGATGGTGACACAAGTATATGCCTGCATATGCTGATAATTGATGTACAAAAAGCTTTATCTGGACTCAGTTGAGCATAACATGATTTGTATTTTGTAGCAATGCAAGAAAGAAAGAAAGAAAGAAAGAAAGAAAGAAAGAAAGAAAGAAAGAAATAGAACAAAACAAATTAAAGCCTATCTATTAGCTATGTGTCTATATAAGGTACCAAAATAGGTCACTGACTACTTGGAACAAAATAACTAGTAGCGTGCCTTTACTAGAGTGAAAATAGACCTATCAAAATAGACATCAGTGTATGTTTCACTACGCCAAAAATAGCATTTTACACCGCTTTTTTTAAGCTATTTACAGCGCTTTTAAGCGCTGTAGTATCTAGCATTGTTAAAAGATACAACAACGTTATTTAAAATAAAAAAAGCGTTGTAATATATAGCGCTCAACACTTCTCTTAGAGTAGTTTTACAGCGCTTTTCATAAAAAAAAAACGCTATAATAGGTGTATATATAGCGCGCTTGTTATATTCGTTTTACAGCGTTTTCTTTTTTAAAAAAAGCGCTGTAAATCTATTCTAAAACGCGCTGCTTGTTGTACTAGTTTTACAGCGCTTTTTCAAACAAGCGTTGTAATAGGTGTATTTTTATACTAATTTTCTATTCAAAAAAGCGTTGCTTGTTGTGCTAGTTTGACAGCGCTTTTTCCAAAAAGCGCTGTAATAGGTGCATTCTTATACTAATTTTACAGCGCTTTTTTCAAAAAAGCGCTGTAATAGGTTCATTTTTATACTAGTTTTAATAAAAAGCATTGTAAACCGGATTAACATTTTTTAATAGAATTTTTAAAATGTAGCTTGTTTGTGTAAACAACTCTTTAATGGCATTTTTTTAAGAAAGCGTTGTCTTTTAATTTTTTTCCAAAATCATATTCATCAGTTCAAAACACCCAATTTCCCAACCTCACACACTTTGAATTAACTATGAATTATATGTCAGCTTTACAATAATGCCAATTTCCCAGCAATAATGCCAATTTCACAACCTGTAGCATGCCAATTTCCCAGCAAATTAAATAACTTTCAGTTCGATCGCATACTGACACCAGTCTTCCTTTATTTCAGTTAGATCACTTATGTTGAATTGGAATTGTCAAAGTACTGTGCGATATAATATTTGAACATAAATAAGTTAGAATCAAATATATACATAGTTTATATATGAAAATCAAAATATAATGAAAATAGCGTACCGTTTCTGGAATTATGTTATGATTCATATCAACAATCTCCTTCATGAATCGCAATATATAGTATATGCAGTATATGTTGTTAGTTTGACGAGGGAACTATAAAATAAAACATATACGCCAATAAATATTTGTGCATTGATTGTAAATGAAATTTTAAATGCATATAATTAAGTTCTATAACAAAAATTTCAAACCTTTATTGGAATCCATGTGATGTTGTTTAACTTATGTTTCGACACTGTAGCACCCCTTTGAGCGCGAAAAACTTGTAAAGCACTATCAAATAAATGTGATTATTATTCAATTACCAAACACATTATTTATATATGTAAGAAATAAATGAAAATCAGTTCTGACAGGTCAAACACTTAAATTACATGAGCTAAATATAAGCTGAAAATCAGTAAAAGTAGAAAATCAAATACAGTTCAAGCTAAATATAAGCTGAAAATCAGTAAAAGTAGAAAATCAAATACAGTTCAAGCTAAATACTAAAATGCTCAATTCTGGCAGGTCAAACACTTAAATTAGATAAACTCGGTTCAGATATCATGGCTTATATAAAACACTTAAACACCTTAAGATGCCCTTCATCTTTTCCTGGTGGGATTCACATTTGTTTGTCCCTTAACGATACGAAACGATTGATTAATCCAAATTTCATGTGGTTGTGATGTCGCAAAGAAAAGATCATTACCAACATCTTCATCGTTATTGTTATCATCACTTATTTTATTGGTTGATAGGACAACAGACCATTTATCATCAGCAGGATCAGTGACATGAAACACTTGTTGAGCTTGCGACGCTAAAATAAAAGGCTCATCTTTGTATCCCACCCTATTAAAATCGACAAGCAAGAACCCTGACTCATTAATCCGAACACCATTATTATTATCGACCCACTTGCAACCAAATATGGGAACACGAAACATTGTGTAATCTAACTCCCATATGTGCTCGATAACCCCAAAATATGATAGATTTGCATATATTGGGTTTTTGTCTTTTGCACTTGAGATATGTATCGCTTCAGCTACGAGAGCCACTCCGCTATTTTGCATAGTGGTTTGATCATCTTGTTCTTTGGTATAAAATGTGTAGCCGTTAATTACATAACCGGTGTAAGAAAAGACATGTAAACTCGAACCATTTGCTAACCACCTCAATCTCTATGAAATTGAACTGGGGTCTATATCAAACTTTGAGATAATGTGATTTTTTAGCCATGTTATAAAACTTCGATTGTGCTCTTATGTTATCCAATTTTGATTCCTATTCATGTTCAAACAAGATAATTGATCCATGTGTATTGTAACATAAGGTTGAACCTCATCATCATTGTGCAGAACATACAATTGTGCATGCTCCCATTCTGTCCTTGATATAGTCATTACTCTCTTTCCAATTATACCTTCTCCTGATATTCTTCCCGAATGACGAGACATGGGAAGCCCTATGGATTCAACATTGGACAAATATTCAGTACAAAATTCAACAGCTTCTTCGACAATGTACCATTCAGCAATACAACCTTTTGGTCGACTTCTACTTTTTACATACCCTTTTAATATTTTCATATATCTTTCTATCGGATACATCCATCTCATAAAAGTTGGCCCACAAAGTTGTGTCTCCTTAACAAGATGAACAGTAAGGTGAACCATTATATCAAAAAACGAGGGTGGGAAATACATTTCAAGCTCACACAAAGTAACAACAATTTCCCTCTACAAAGTCGGTAATTTCTACGGATCGATCACTTTACCACAAGTTTCCCTGAAGAAGAAACATAATTTAGGTATGGCTCGTCAAACTTTTTCAGGTAAAATAACGTATACCTATTGGTAGCAAATACTCCATTAGAACATGACAATCATTGGTCTTCAAACCTTTTAACTTGAGGTCTTTCATACAAACTAAACTTTTAATGTTTGAAGAGTATCCTTATAGAACTTTAACTTCGTGTAGAAATTTACATAAAACAATTTTTTTCCTTTCTAGATAGAGTATGAGCGGCTGGAGGTAGATATGTGTGATTTCCTTTCTTTACGGGACCCAATTCATTTCTTATTCCCATATCGACCAAGTCCAATCTTGCATTGATGCCATCTGTAACATCCTCTAAAATTATTAGTTTAAATAATTTAGATCTATAAATATATATTTTCCAATATTAAATTATGCGTGGTAATTATTCGCCTTGTTCTACTTATTGTAGTAAAGTTGTTAGTAAGAATTATTTAGTAGATGTATTTTTATCTCTAAGGCAAGAAAAATTTGGGCTAAGGGTTGTGGGTTGGTGTCGCACAATCCATTTGTATGAGTAGAAAGTTGGGCTGGGAGTTTGTGCCTTGTTTTGATGGAGGTTAACTAATAATAATAATAATAATAATAATAATAATAATAATAATAATAATAATAATAATAATAATAATAATAATAATAATAATAATAATAATAATAATAATAATAATAACAATAATAATAATAATAATAATAATAATAATTTCTACCTTATATTCCTTATTCAGGCCTAACACTATCTACCCAATAATGTTCACTTTAAATAGAAAGGAATATTGAAACCCTAGCCACCATCACAAACCCTATTTCACAAACCCTTTACAAACAATATTCGGTAAAGAATACCAAAATTCTAGCCACCATCACCATCACCTCCTCTTCTTCGTGCATCAAAAGCTTGGAACTTCTTTTTTCTTGTGAACAACTTCGTGGGGCTTAGAGATTTGTACTAGGAAGAAAAGCGGCCAAGGTAAGGGTTTTTCCCCACACAAATTATAGTTAGAACGTTGGTTGGATGGCATGAAATTAATAATTGTGATTGCTTCCTTTTCGAAAGGAATAAATGTAGACTAATAAATTAAAGTAATGAAACCCCAATCCTTTGCGTTAAGTTTATTATATAATATATGATTTTTAAGAAGTATGAATTTTGATGTTATATGTGATACAGTTTTGATTTTTATAATGAATATGAAAAGGGGTTGAATTTGTATGTATATGTGACAAAGTTTTATGATGATGTATATGAGATGGAGTTGAATTTTGTTGTTATATATGTTGACGTGTTAATCTTTATGGTGTGTATGATATCAAGTCTCGATTTTTGTGTGTATGTGGTGAAAGTTATGATTTTCATGATTATTTGTTTAAGGATATGTGATACTCATGATAAGGATGTGTGGCATGTGATCTTAGTGATATGTGAATAAGATGATGATTTTAAAAAGTGATTTGAATGCATATGACATGATTCTTAGTGGGCTGTGTGGGAATATATCTCTTTGATAATATGTCATCATATCATGTCATGGCATATGCATCTTCGTGGAAGTTGCCTTAGTGGTAGGTTTTCCCCATTGGTATGGGTGATCTTTCTGTGTGGAAGTTGCCTTAGTGGTAGGTTTTCCCCATTGGTATGGGTGATCTTTCTGTGTGGAAGTTGCCTTAGTGGCAGGTTTTCCCCATTGGTATGGGTGATCTTTCTGTGTGGAAGTTGCCTTAGTGGCAGGTTTATATCCGGATCATATAGTTTTAGGAGCATGCATCATTATATATATTTTTTTTGTTATGCAATTTATTGGTTTGTGTGTTTTTTTTCTTTTAAATTGGAAGTTTTTACTTTTATATATTTTGTGTTATTCTTCTATATGTTTAACTTTGGTTTGATGTGGATGATGGATAAAACTGACCCTTACAACAACATTTTAGGTACTAATGAGTTCGAGGAGATTCAAGAGTAGTTGATGAGTATTAACGTGCGGCAAACGTGGGATAAAAATGGGTTTTTAATACAATTTTGTAATGATAGAATTGCCGCAATATTTCTAAATTTATTTTTAATCTTCTATCACCAACTTTTAAAATGCACTAGAATTATAGAAATACGGAAATGGGTTCCTTTCCGTTAGGAATAATAGTTTTTTTTTTTTTTTTTTAGTTTTGAATAAACATTTTCTTAATAATATTAAATAAATGTGGTTGTTACTAATTATTTGAATGAATAAATGTTAGGTATTTTATATTTAAAAAAAAAAATTGTCGTAAACGTTTCTAATCGATATATTTTTAAGTAACGTTTTGGATCAAAAATCCGGGGTGTTACACCATCCTTAGACTTTTCTGGAACATTGAGTAACGTACCAATAACACTATCAAATACATTTTTTTTCATTATCATCTGGCAACATCCATTAGGAGTGTTAATAATTCTGTGAAGCTTTTATCAGACCATCCATTAGTTGCTTTTAAGTTGTACAACTTTAATATCGCTGACAGTTGTAACAGCCCGATTTTTTTTTTTTTTTTTTTAAAACAAATTCAAATTCATAATAAAGAGATAAATACCTTTGGATAAAATATTTAAGTCGTATCACAACGACAAAAGTCAACAATAATTGCAAACAGCGGAAACGGTTTTGAAATGAAAATCCAAAATATTTAAAATAGAAAAATACACCGGGGCTATGAGACCTATCCAACGTAGCTCATACCCCTGGGGTATTCTCGGCAGACACTTGTACAAAAGCACTGCCCCAAGAATTTTAACTTCCCCACGTCACGTCAAAAAGTGGTACAAGGACCCATCAAAATCAAAGTTAGGCTGACAATATATGGTATAGGTACAGTCTTCCAGAATGAAATAAATACAACCACAACAGATAGACATCTAGCCCCTATACAGCCATCTAATCTGATCATGCTACAAAAAAACTACTATAACCCAAGTGATCTCCACGCGCCCCGCAGAAATCCTTCTGACACAGCAGTGGTCAGGTAAGTCTAACTCCGTACCCATCTCTAGAGTACTAACTGGTAGGACGATCCTGATTCTCATCTGAGGGCAAAGCCCAGATTTCCACAATAATTGTAAAGGTCACCAACCGAAATTAACAAATATCACATAACATTTAAATTTTAAATGCACAAAATAACCTTTCAACTTAGCATACATTTAGAAAGGATTTTCATATGCCAAACATGCATAATCAAAGTTGAAAAATGGAATTTTTAACAAACTGCACTGTCGTATTCGAATACCACATCCTTGTATCCGAATACAATTGTGAAAATGACATAATTTCCAGTTTTGAAAATATTTCGATATCATTCAACGCTTACCACATAAAGTCAATCAATAACACTCATCAAACCACAACCGAGTATGTATATACAACCATCATAGTATATCAAACATGACTCGCGTGCCAAGCACCCTAATGAAATGCGTATATGCCAATGCACATGATTCCAGAATTCCAAACCAACACCCTCCTCGAAAGAGCGTAAATCATAATTGTACAGTCACTCACAGACCAGTACTAATTATCAAGGTGCAATCTCTCACGGATCAGCACAATTTACTATCGTACAGCCTCTCACAGACCAGTACTAATTTTCTATGCGTGCAATCGCTCACAGATCAGCACGACTTACAAGAGTGCAATCTCTCACAGATCAGCACGACGCGAAAATTCCCGCAAAGATAAGATGAACCAACTATTCACATGGCATCATCTCGTGGCCCATCACGGTTACCACTATCACTATGGCCCATCGCGGTCACCATGTACTATGAAATGCATGAGCATACTCTAACTCTTTTCACCACAACCATTAAGTAAATGCAGCTATTAAAAGATTCCCCTTTTTTAATACTCATTTAAAACTAATGATTTTTTTCAAAATTTTTCAGAGAGTATACTCAGACTTATTAATTCATAATCCAACAAATACACATCAAATTCAATCTACAAACCACATTAAATACAACAATCCAAATTCCACAAATCCATTCCAAATCACTACAAATTACTCATTTTCAAAACTCGTCATATTTCAACCACAATACACCCATTAATTTCTATAATTGCAAATATGCATTTGCACCAGATTTATTTCCTCAAATCACTCCTCAAACACATCAAAACAACTTCACATAAAACACCTTAAATTCATTTTCTACAAATCCACACATCAAACACGACAAATTCAATCAATTGGACTTCCAAAATTTCACGCCAAATTTAATCGTGACTCATCTGTGTTCACAACTCCACATTTCAAACACATTAAATTCAACTTCCACAATTTCACCCATAAACACATTAAATTCATTTTCCTCCAATCTACACATAAAATACATCTCAAAATTCATAATATTAGTTATGAACACATCAATCATACTAAACATGAATCACCACAACAACATTAATATCTCAGAGTTCTCCCCACCGCTAACTCGGTGCCAACAGCCTCGATTCCTTTTCGAGACTCAAGGAGCTAACTACATAAACATGAATATTTGTAACAATTTGTTCACAACTAAAGTTTATCCAACAACAACAAAATTCTAAAATTATATCTTTTTCACACACCAAACTTTTACAACACAAATAATCTACCTTATTTAGTTAAAATTAAATACAACAAATATAATCCAAATCGCACGTTTTATAAAACTTGTACTGATTATATGTTTTGAAACAAAAACCAAAAACTTCCAGAAAAGGTTCTTTTAGTACTCTTCTCATTATAGCTAAAATTAGCAGCTTTTGAAAAAAATTCTATAAGAAGTTGTACCGTAGAATCATATTTTCTTGATTTAAGCTAAACAAATAGACCATATGTTGATTTCAAACTTGTATGCAAAGTTTGGGGATTCCTAAACTTATAAGGTGATTGTCCAAGAATCAGTGAATTGATTATATTACGAATTGTCATTATAATAAATTTAATTTCACCCAATTTAATTAAATTGTTTGATATGATATTAATTTCACCTAATTTCCGCATAAACGAATTAAATTCATTCTCACCATTTTACACATCAAATACACCAAATTTCTTTTCCATAAAATCACATATAATGTCTTAAATGCAAACTAAAAGTTTGGAAGGAGCCCTTACCTTAACGATAGCTTAAACAACTGATTAAGGTACCGCGATAAATTCCGGTAAAATATTTTGTTCGCACGCCGCTTCCAAAGTTAGCTCACTAGCACCGCAGCGTGGAGGTGAGCAACTTTCCCTTCTGTCACTTCTCGAATGGAAGCTTAGATCTAGAAGAAAATGGAGGTTTTGAATTGATGGGTTTTGATTTTGTTTTTTTTGAAAAGTGAAAGAAGAAGAAGAACGCAGGCAGGGAGGCTTGAATGTTACTTTTTCTCACTGTGTTGCTTCTGTTTGCCTTCTACACCTTTCACACGTTACTATATATATATATACTTATATATACTATATATATATATATATGTATATATATATATACTTATACTACATATGTTCACACGTCACTATATATACACTTATACTTTCAATCATATTATATATATATATATTATAATTAAACCAAACCAACAAATATCTAAATATTTATACACACATCGCTTCACTCACATCTCAAACTACTTTGATAAAAATATCTATTCTCATTGCAACTCATTTGACAGGTAAAATTTTTAGCAACTATAGATATTTTTAACAAAATAGTCCGATAATAAACTTTCCGCAACGTAATTAAATTATTCTCGCCAAATAATTTTAAACGGGTCTCATAAAAATATCATTGGCATTTAACACACAAAATACCATTGAAATTGGCTAAAAGCCTCAGAATTCAACACCAAAAATATACTAAAATTGCATAAATTAGAATTTAAAACTAAGGGTTTTACAACAGTCTTGTGAATTTAGTACAACCATTATATAATGGTTTCTCTACATCACTCAACTAACTCTCAAACATTTTAGGACAATCCCGAAGATCTTCTTCAACTACTTTTGCAATCTCCTCAACTCGGTCCCGCTCATATGTATCTGTGTTGAAATCAGTTGAAGCATATGTCGAACCATTCTCAAAATTAGTGTTCCCTTTTTTTTTCTAACCATGTCTTATCCAACATGTATAGCTTTGATCAATTCCATGTCATACTAAATGTCCTTCCAATTGATCTGCTCTAACGTGTTTTTCAAAACAACATTGTAAACAAGGACAAATGATTCGATTTGGATCTTTTGCATTCTTCACTGCAAACTCAACAAACTCCTTCACTCCATTTTCATACTCTTTTGACAATCGATTGACAGACATCCATTTTCGGTCCATTTTATATGACCTATATGAATGCAGTGTTACACAAATAATAAGCTACTGATAACATTATACCAATCTATAGTATATATAGTCTAATATTGGAAAATGGAAACCAAGGTTCAAGTCTGATTTCAAAACAGAACAGATCGAACAAATTTCAAAAAAGAACAGATTTTATATGATTTATTAGGAAACAATTTATCAGTTTTAGTGACAACAACAAATTAATAAATATTTATCTTTGTACGTGAGACAACGTATTAAATTTGTTTTAAAGGAGCAGTGGATGGGCGCACAGTAGAGGAGATGATGGTTCGCAGAGTAGGGGAGATGAGGGTTCTTAGGGTTAGGACAACGTATTAAATTTATTTTAAATTTGTTTTTATTTATTTAAAGTGAATAATTTTTATGAAATACGCACCATTTTACAGCGTTTGTATAAAAAGCGCTTTAAAAGACACTGTAATTATGTGAAAGCGCTTGTATTTTATAGCGCTTTTACAAAAAGCGCTTTAAAAGCGCCGTAACATAATGTGGGAGTGCTATATTTTACAGCACTTGTATACAAAGCGCTCTAAAAGCATTGTAAACATTATGTGAGAGCCCTTTAATTTACAGCGCTTTTATCAAAAACACTGTAAAAGCGCTGTAAACATTATGTGCAAGCGTTATGTGATCCTATATGACCCTACAAGCGCTGTTGTATCCTCCGTTAATTTTAAAATATTATACAACAACGCTGTAAAAGACGTGCTATAAAATGCAATTTTCGGCGTAGTGTTCTTCAGAAATAATGCATTTTTC
The DNA here is from genome assembly GCA_037974755.1 of Cicer yamashitae. NCBI lineage: Eukaryota > Viridiplantae > Streptophyta > Magnoliopsida > Fabales > Fabaceae > Cicer > Cicer yamashitae. The sequence continues at coordinate 20,386,604 of JBBPBQ010000003.1, forward strand.
TGCTGGCCTAGGAATAGACCAATGCATTATATTGTAATGAGGGACACCATAACAACAGCATAGTCCAAACAATGTACTACTTGTACAGTATGTACCAATTCAGCGTGCCTGGTGCATAAATACGATTTTTGTATTTTATTTTTTACTAGTTTGGAAACAAGGAGTCATGTGAAGAAGAGTTCATGTTCATTTGTCCATTTTTTTAGGCTAAATTTGCATCCGTGGTCTCTTAAGTTAATTTCAGTTAACGTTTTAGTTATTTATCTTTTCTTTTTTTTTTTTTCCGATTTGGTCCTTTTATTTTAATTTTAAGTGACAATTTGATCTTTTATGTTTTAAAATGTCAACAATGTTATCATTTTTTTGTGCAAAAATTTATCAAATATTTCAAACAAAACTCATAAAATTAATTATCATCCTCAATATAATGCAAATTTCATCATATTCATAACTTAAATCTTTAAATAAACTCATATCTTCATCTCTAACAACATCAAATAAAGAATAAAGGAGGAAATCGAAAAAAAAAAAAAAAATAAAGGACAAAAACGTTAACTGAAATTAAGTTAAGGGACCACGGATGCAGTTTATCCATTTTTTTATTACCCAGATATATATACATATTTTATTTTTATTTATTTGTAATTTTTATTACAATTAATAAAGTATTTATGTATTTTATATATTTTTTATACTTACTAATAATGTAGTAGGACGTGGTATATATATATATGTTAGCAAATTATTTTAAGTGATTTGTAGAAAAAGCAATATTATTGGAACATAAAACGAAATATAAATATAATTATGTATAAAACATAACGAAGGTCGTGTTTTATTTTTTGTAAATATTAAAATATTTGTATTACAGTAACGTTATTCTTGAAAAAAAAAACATATTTGTGAATAAATTTGATCGCAAAACTTTTAACGTTTAGAATTAAAAGTAAGTTACACCAAATAAAAAGGTATTTCCTTTATTTTATATATATATATTCTAAAAAGTTCAGTTACTAATATAGAAGGACAAAGTTACAACTAAATTAAATATTTTGAATCTACGGGTAAATTTGGAATAAAAAACCCACACAGAACTAATATATTCTCTTTATATATAGATATAGATTTCCCGATCATAAATTATAGATGGTGAGCAATATTTTGCTTTGGTTATAGGTAGGAATGCCAAAAGGATTTTCACCCAAAAAAGATAAAAAGAGGAATGCCAAAAGGATTTTCACCCAAAAAAGATAAAAAGAGGAATGCCAAAAAGATGCATTGAATATATTTCCTAACCACAAAATTAATTGCTAATCACAATTAATAATTATTATAAAATATTTATTTATATACAAGAATAAATATTAAACATAAAATCACTTGACCATGGAGTTGCGAACTGGCCACCCACCAATTTCCCTAAATCTTATCCAGTCTAAACAATTAAAAAGTTAGAAGATTTTACCCTACACTCTCACACATAAATCTGTCACCCCCAATCAACGTAAAAATACAATTTTGCCCTTCTAAATTTTTCATATTTTTAGAATTTTTTGAAACTTTCGAACAATTCGAAACATCCGAAATAGAAAATTCTAGAATTTTCGAAACTTTCGAAATAGGAAAATTTTGAAACTTTCCAGATTTAGAAACTTTCGAAACTTTCCAGATTTGGAAACTTTCGAAACTTTCCAGATTTGGAAACTTTCGAAACTTTTCAAATTTTCGAAATAAAAGAAAAGTTGCAAACTTTCGAAAGTTTCCAAATCTGGAAAGTTTCGAAAGTTTTCAAATATGAAAAGTTTCGAAACTTTTGAATTGTTCGAAAGTTTCAAAAATCTAAAAAAATGAGAAGTTTAAAAGGGCAAAATTGTATTTTCACGTAGATTAGGAGATGACAGATTTAGGAGTAGGGGGTGCATGGTAGAATTCTCAAAAAGTTAGTATATTTATATGGGTCTTTAAACTTCAAATGTAGGGTTTGAGCTTCAAATTTTGAGACCAAATTTTCTGGGCCTTTACATCCTAACCCGAAAAAGCTTGTATAGGCCACAGGTAACCTATAACCCACATAAACATAAAAAATAAAAATAAAAAACTAAAATTGTACTCCCATATACGAATAATTGAATTAGAGTTTAAAAAAAATTAATAATAATTGCATTGGAACACAACATTGCAAAGATGGAGTGTATGTAAACCGATAACACTTTGCCACACCATTATGTTGTGGTGTCTTTCAAACTAAAAAATACCTCTGAGTAACTTTAAAAAGACTTTGGTTTAAGTACTTTGACATAAGAGAATTTTGACACTTTGAAAAGGTCAAAATTATTTTTCAAACTTATTGAAATTCAACTCAAATCTTTGTTTTTAACGACTTAAGATAAAATATTTTCTTAAGAAAATCAATCAAAGACAAACATACTCACACGATTTAAAATTTCGATTAAATCATCAATCAACTTCACTAATTTATGCACCTTATCAACTATGCTTTGTATCGTTTCACACAAATACTACATTTTCTCATCAACACAATATTTTCCAGGTTCACAATTTTCTTTTAAATCTCCAACTAAAATCTTCATTCCTAATAAAACCACGTATCAAAAACCAACATTATAATCGATTATTGTTTTTCAAAACACCTAAATATTTCTTTAACCTCAAATTTTAGCATAAAGTTGACATCTTTATTATAAAAATCAAAACTTTCAACTTCAAAACTTAATATTAAAACTTTGTTCATAAAGTGAATATTTGTCCTTCAAACCTTTTTGTTATACAAAGCTTGAACGCTTGTTTTATTTTTTTTAATTATGAACTATTCTCAAAGTCATAAAGTTTGAAACTTTGTTTCTCAAAGTTTAATCTATTCGTAAAAATTGGAAATTTAATATTAAAGACTAAAACTTTTTGGTTATAACTATAAATATGAAAACTTTGTTTGCACCATAACCCAGAGATAGAACTTTTAACACCTAAATCACAAAATCAACTCAAAACCAACATTTAAACAAATTTTGAACTCTCTTTCTATATATATACAACTCAACTAAAACCCATTTTACTGCTCAAAGTCTTTCCAAAAATTTCCAAATCCAAATATAGTTTAAAACTTCTTAAATAATCAAGGACAACAACTCATATGATTTCAAACTTTAAATGACTCCAAATCTATTATCTTTTATAATATATTAAAATAGACTCCCAAACCATTCATTTGACACCTAATCACATTTTATGCTATATAACTCTATTTGTGCCACCTCATTAATTATATTAGTTGTCATAACTAGAATCTCTTCTCTTTCTATTCTTCATATACTACACAATTTCATTTCATCAACAACAAAAAAATTCAACAATAAAAAAAATTTAAAATAGTTCATAATGCAATACACATTTCTCAATTACTTATTTATCATTTAATAAATGTGAATTTATTGCGTAACCATTTCCAATGTAAGTCCAAATATATATATATATATATATATATATATTTTGGTTGAACCAAAATTTAAGAAGACACGGTACCATAACCTCAAGACATGAACCATTGTTTACCCTAACTTCCTCTCCTATTTGAGTATAACAATATTGCTTTTGTAATGTTTGATGAAATGCAACTGATGTTTATATTCATTTGAGTAACTGACTTTGGTATATTTTTGTCCTTCATGACCATCTTCTTTTTCTAAAGGGGATTTGCTAGCCACTGGAAATGCGTATTCCATTTTATGCCTAATATTTAGTTACATAATTTTTATGTTATCTTTCATTTACAATATCAATAATAAAAAAAATATATTTTATTTAATTTATGTCGATGTCAATTATTATTCTTCCATTCAACAAACCGTATGTTTTGCCCCCTTTTAGTCATTTCTTATTAGGCCATTTGTTCTTCTTTTGTTAAACCATAAGGTCTTGATAGTTTCTAATTTCCATCATTCAAAGTAGATCTATTGTTACAATGCATTTTTTTTAGCACAATAAATCAACTGGACAATGGTTGGAATTAACACAATTCTTGGAAAATTAAAGTTCCCACAGGAATTAATGAACAATAATAACAACACATTTGTCTACAAGATAATTTGAAACCTTTAATCCATATTTTTAACTTTACGTTCTCCAAATCAAATTTCAATATTTCCTTTTGCATTATAATTGAATCATGAGTGACATTATATTTGTTGTTTTTGCCTCATATAACTCAACAAAAAAGACCCGACACAAGAGACATGTGAGCTAGCGATGAACAGATGGAGGCTACAAATATTTTAGATTTGTCACAAATTTATAAATTGTTATTCCATTCTGACAAGTCAAGTTTACGACGAAACAATTATTTTTTCAATCTCATTTTAAATATCTCATTTGCCATTTCTTTTTGTCTCAAATTATTTGTCATTTTACAATACCAATACAACATTAATTACTTTTTTCCAATAATACTTTTATTTATTATATTTCAACTCATCAAATTTTTCCGCTAATTGCAATTAATAAAAACATTTGAGTAAATGAAACATTTTAACATTGAAATGAAATCAACTAATCATTTTCTAAAGAATTGTACACACTTCAAATGAGATATTTAAAATGAGACGGATGAAATACTTATCTTGAAGAGTGGTGTTGCTTTACACACTAACACAATGAAAACAAAGTATCTACTGGGTTCCAGAATTGTTCTATTCTAAATGCACATATTTTCATAATTGAATTTAAGAGAAAGGCGAACGCTAATTGATTTAGATAGTGGCCGAACCTAGGGTTCATTTGGGGGTTGTTTGAGAAACTTGTATTGATTAAGTCAATTGATTGGTTTAAGGTACAAGGAAATTGACAGGTGTTGTTGGAATCGTCTTATAGGTTATGTTGACGAAGTGTAAATTACTTGTGAAATAAAGCGTCGTCGAGGCAAGAGCACTTTCTAACAATATTATATATGCTTGAATGGAGATTGTGTCTGTATACATGTTCTTTGTGCTAGTGGTGAATAAATGTGCACAAGATTGTCTGTGTATTTGATGTGATTATAGATTCATTATTGATAACATATGTATTATGAATTTTGTTGATTGTAAACTGCCATGAGTACGCTCTGTGGAAAAATGGTTGAAAAATTATTAATGTTTAATGAGTATTAAAAGTAGAGTCTTTTAATAGTTGCATTTATATAATAATTGATGTGAAAGAGTCAGAGTATGCTCATGCATGTCATAGTTTGTGGTTACCGTGATGGGCCATAGGGTTGTTCTAGGTGTTGATGGTCAACCTTGTCCTTATGAGGATTATTGAGTTGTGCTAGTCTATGAGAGACTGCATCTTAGTAAATTGTGCTAGTCTGTGAGAGACTGCACCTCGGTAAATTTTACTGGTTTGTGATAGACTATATATTTATGATTGACGCTCCTCGAGGAGGGTTTTGAATTTTTAGAATCATGTGCACTAACATATAAACATTAAATTAGGGTGTTTTTCCACACGAGTCATGATTTTTATATGATGAGATATTTATATGCATACTTGTTTATCACTTGATATCATGCCATGTTATGCTTTTATACTTTGTATTTTCGTATATATGATGTTTTTATATCATGACCCTCTACTATTATTATGAATTGGGCTTACGCCCCAGTTTCTTAGAGTTTTGAGTTGTGCGTGAATTGCAATGACGTCAAAGACAAGGCAAAACGATGATTTGGATTGACGACCAAAAGCAGTGAGGCTTAATGTCGCTCGTGGGTTCTTAGTACCCAGTCATCCTCAGTTAGACTTAAAGATCAGCTTAGGATTTTATTTAAGGGTTTTATTTATTTTCCCTTCCTTATTGCAATGGAAATTATGTATTCGAAAAAGTTGTGACTTTTTTTTGTCAATGTAAATTGTTCGGTTGTAAGTAAGTCAGTTGTATCGAAATCAATTTATATAATATAACAATGATTCTAATTGTCATTTTTAAAAAAGAATTTTATAATTAAATATTTTACTTTGACTTAAATTAAATGTTATTAATGTATGCTTTGAGTGTGTCAATTCGTCGTGACTCTATAGAGAACTTGAGAGTGTGATGCAGGGTGGAAAGTACTACACCTAAAGCATTCAAAGAAGGGCCCGAAAAGGTTGAAGTTGTTCATTTGAAATGTGAAATCTTTCAAAAGTCGTCGTAGTATAGAACATTAGCTCAACTTCTAAGATCAATAAGGGCTCTTTCTATTGATTCAATAGTTGTGGTTAACTAACTGTGTAAATATATTTACACTATTGCATGTGTAGTGATTGGGAACAAAAATGGGTGAATGTATTTTAATAGTAGGTGAAGGTGTCATTAAGTATATACGGAAGAGGAGTGTGTGTGTGGGAATAACGTGTGAATGGATAGTGGGTACTGATCTCATATGTGTGTGTACTCCGTTGTCCCTATGAAGTGTGGTAAACTCCCATATATCCTATCTTCTATCTTGAGCCACTTTGGGTTTAATTAATTTTCTAATTCTACTCCAAATAAGATAAATCATAGTAGTAAAGGTCTCATATTCAATTCTTTAATAATCTATCTACTCATAGTTTATGGTTGTATGTCATCTTTAGGGGTTAATATAAACACATATTTTGAAAGCTAGATTAAGAATCATGAATAAACTAATAATGATAATATATTGAGTTTAGAAAATTGAGGACTTACATGACCGTTAGAGTAAGGACGAACAAAGATATGAATGACTTTGAAGGCCTCAAATATACGTAGATTTGGTAAATAGAGTAGGTACTATTAGTGAAAAATACTTTGTCTAACCAACTAACTAAGTCTAACTAACTAACAAACCAAATTTAACCAACTAACTAATCTCTTAAACTAGTAATTAAAATATTTAATTATAATAATCCCCACTACAATATTTTGGTTTTTATGGTAAAAAAGCTGTTCCCGTAGAGTGCAATAGAGAGCAGTTTTTATAGTTTGCTATAGTAGAACAATAAATTTTATAATTTTTATAACAACTGTTCAGAACCGTTCTCGTTGTTTACTGATATATTTATACAACGTCTAATAACCGTTCTTGTTTAGGTTTTAATAAAACCGTTCTCGTGGCCAAAATAAAAAAATTTCTCAAATATTTCGTTACCGCGCAAACACTTTCAGCAAAATCCATTCTTTTCTACTCTCTCAAACTTTTATGTTCCTTTCTTCTCAGCAAACGTACACTCTCTCGCAAGTTGTGTTCCTTTCTACTTCCTCGCAAACTCTGTTTCTCTTCTCTCTCTTTCTCGCCCAAAACAATAACCCTCTCTCTCTCTTGCTTGACCTTTTTTTTTCTAAATAAAGGGAAAAAGCAAGTGTTGGTGAAGGAAGCTTGTGAATGAACATCGATTAGGGTTTTTTTCATGACTTGTGAGACTTCTCCCATTTTCTCGCAACTCTGCAGCATCAATTACGGTTCGCTTAACCTTTGCGAGATTTGCAAAACTTCTACCTCTTCGTGACTTGGTGATTTTTTGTATGAATTTTCATCCTTGCTTTGTTATTGCTCAACCTCTGCATCAATTACGATTTCTGAAATGATTTCTAACTACAGAAAAGTAATCAAAACTGAGAGATAAATTTTGGAGAGAGAGAGAGAATGGAAGAAGATAGATAGAATGGGGAAAGAGAAGGATTTTATAAAGTGATAGTAATCATAACGGAGTAATGTTTAGGGTGGTGTACTGGTTGTAAAAGAGTGGATGTGATAGTAGTATATGCAATTGAGGTACTCATCTAGCAACTACTATAAAAAAACATTTGTACTAGATTAAACAAAAAATTAACTACTTCTAAATTATATAATATTATTATTTTTAATTAGCTTTTAGACGAACGTGAGTTTTTTTATTGCGATAAATGAAAAGAGTGTGAAAGAATCATTTAAAAACTCTAATGACAATCTATTAGGTGTAGAGTATCACTTAGATAAATGGGATGTCTTATTGTACTTGGGAGAAATGGAAAATGATGAGCGATGAGACAAACTTGATAATTAAGAATGGGAGCCTCATATTAGATTTTGCATTGCTTCCTTTTTACTTGTGTTTTGAGTCACAAGGATTTTGCATTGCTTTCTTTTTATTCAATGTAGATTATGCATGTCCTAATAGAATCTAATTAAAGAATTAAAGAAAACTCTATTGACAATTTATTAGGTGTAGAGCATCACTTAGTATGCTGAATTTTTCTAACTTTTGACATGGAACGGTGCTCTTATCTTTCATGATTATTTTTTAATTATGTTTGTGATTTTCTTCGAGTAAGTTTAGTTATTGCTTTTCCATTACTCTAAAAGTAAATCTATAGTTTAGAAAAATAACAGCAAATATGTGATTAATTTGCATTTGTTTTTTTTGTGTAAATAGCTAATTAATCATTTTATTCACTTAAGATCAATATGGATGATGTTCTAATTTTGAATTCCTAAGCTTATATTGTAAGTACTGTTAGAACTATATTACTTTTATAAATCGGTACTGTTGTATTTATATATTTTTCATTCTTCTTCTATATGTTGATTACTACTGACTTATGTTTAAATCGGTACTGTTAGAAATAGTTGTCTATTAGAAATAGTTGTTACTTTATCAATGAATAAAGATAATAATATTGATTCTGCTTGTATTGTGTTGAAACTGCTCTATTTGTTTTGAAGTCTACTTTGCATTTCAATTGATTCATCTGGAAATAGTTATGTATTGCTCTCACAAACATGTTTCATAATTTGACTTTACAATCACATTTATAGACTTTAGCATTTTGTCATTTATTCTTTATTTTACTTGTTGAATATATTATTTTTATTTTGTAGATGAATGATGGTGATACCGATGAAGAATTTTAACATTTGGAAGCACAAGATGAAGAGACAGATGTCGATACTTAAGTTTTCTTTCTTTGTTTTTTTTTTAGATAAGGATTTTTATTTTTGTTATTTTGATTATCTCCTTTTCTCTAGAATATAAATTAGAGAAATTGAATAAGTAGTTACGTCGTATGAATGATCAATAGTTACAACGTCTTACCTATTTTATTTGTTTGCTTGACACATTGCTAACATAGACATATCATAGATGTTGTGTTTGACCATGATAGGACAATGAATTTTGTACTATATATATATATATATATATAATATTACAATAATTTTGTACTATCGCAATTGCTATATTTTAAATTTATTATAGTATATTACAACAATTTTAAAAAAAAAAAATTATTTTTTGCAACGGTTATTAAGCTTTGTTGTACCTTAATTAAAAAAATACAAGTACGGTTTTCACAAAGCGTTGTTGTTTCAAAAGAAAACTGTTGCATATGGCAAAGGCAACACTTTGGTTGCTCACGGACATAAAACCATTTTCGTAGATTACGGTAACGGTTTTTTAATGTTAAGCAACGGTTTTTATGTGTTGCAGTAGAGAAAAATATTGTAGTGCCCCCACAAACTCAACTTAAAAAATTCTTAGCTTGAGCTTGGACTACAATGTGAAAATACATGGCCTCCTGGATCTAATACAATGAACGATGAAAGAAAATTATAGTGACTTAGTGATGGTGTCGTTGTAAAGAACAAGATAGAAATTGTCGTTGTAAACTACTTAGTGGAAACATAAGAGGAGATTAAACAACTATCAAGAGAAACAGAGACAACAATAATGTATTTGATCCACTAGGATAAAACACGCCATATTTGAGTATGGGGAAGCTATAGCGTATATAAGATCAATACACCCAATCATCATCTTCGATGTTAATATGTTGTCGAAACCAACTTCTTGTGCTCAAAACATGGAAGACGACTTAGATCCGGTGAAAAGAAAATAAAATTGATAGAGCCTATTCTTGATTCATATGATCGAGAAAAAAAATAATGATGCATTTTGAAAATCAAATATTTTGACATAGATTGGTCACCATCTTTTACGCAACTGTTTATTTTGAATTGACAACACTTACTGTAAAGATTTTGAAGAATATTCTTTATCATTTTTAGTAAAATTTACTTCATCGCATTTAGAATGAAAATCTTTATCTTCATAATCGTTGTGAATTGCAATACAACGATATCGCTCAAATTGCAGCCAAGACGATAATATCATGTTAGAAACCACTATATTAAAAAGTTGAAGATTCATTTCGTATTGAATATAAACTTTAGAGCTTGATACAAAAGAATTTTTTTAAAAAATATTTCATATTAATGATTAAAAACAATATCAAATCAATGAACAGAAAAACTCTATTTATATAACACATTTCAAACTTAACAATGTAAATAATTAAGTCTAACCAACTAATTAAGTCTAACTAATTAACAAACCAAATTTAATCAACTTACCAATTTTTCAAAACCAATAATTAAGATATCTAATCTTAATACCTTGGCCAATTCAGAACATACCGATTTCCTAAACTAATAATTAAAATATATAATCTTATATCTTGCCCAATTCAGAACAGACTGATTTCCAAACTAATAATTAAATATCTATTCTTAATAGCTTGCCCAATTTAAAAAGAATCAATTAAGGAAATCATTCGAGACTCACTTAAAGCCAAACAATCTGGCATCTTCATGCTTTGACCTCGAAAGTGTCTTTCTTAGTCAAACAAAAGTGTCCACCATTTTCTCAAATTGTACAGATTCTCAATGGAAAAAGTGCTACAAAACAAGAACTACACGTAGTGCCCATGCAAGTGTGACTGTGTTCTGAATGTAAGTTGATGACTACCTAGACCTTAAATTAATTTAGGTGGCTAGGCTTTCAATAAAATCCACGCCAATCCAATCCGAATATATGCTAAGTAAAACTATTTTCACTAGTTTCGTTGGTACAAGTCAAACATAAAAAAAAGTGTGCATCTCCCGATTTTAAGAATTAGACACGTGTTTTGAATGGATCTTTTAGCTATAAAAATGTATTCAGATAAATAAATTTTTAATCTTTATAATATTTTGAAATTTCAATTTAATTCTTATAAAAAAATCATAATTTTGCAGTCTTTATAAAATTATTATTCAACACTTTTAGTATTTTATAGAACATCAAAATATATTTTGAATTTCTTTTTGTTTTTCTATTTAGAACACTATGAAAAGAAATTCCTACGATAAATGAATTAAAATTCAATTTCTAATTTTATATTTTAAGAGTTTTTATTTAAATAACATTTAAAGAATTAATATTTATTTTATTTTAAATTAAAAAATTATAAATTTATGTAGATAAATTTTTAATAATACTCTAAAAATATTTTTAAAATATTATTTAAAAACTGAAGAATATTTCGTTTTATCAAAATTAAAAATTAATTCGTATAATAATTTTATAAAGATTAAAAAATGTTATTTTTTAGAACTAAAAACCAAATTTTAAAATTTAAACATGTAGATGTTCCATTGGCACTAAAAAATAATAAACTATTTTTTCAAGAAATAGAATTCAAAGGCGGCGCACATATTAAATTAATATGACGTTTATTAAATTTTAATTTATGATATAAATTAATTGCATGTTAATACGCTATCGCATTCAGGAATCCTGCCCGAGTCCGATTCAGCAATGGCATTTTCCAAGTCGCCGTGTCGTGTGAATATGGACTTTTTTAATTAAATAAAAATATAAAACAAATTAATCAGATGAATTGTTTTTTAAAAGTAAATATTTGTAAATTAGTAATTAGATTAATTTTTCTGGTTTTGAATTTAGAACAACTTTCCTAAAACTTTTTTGGTGAGACATGAATAACGAGACATCCAATTATGTTGACACTTAATAATCAATTGTGTATCTTTTGAAACGCTCTAAAATTATTATTAGAAAGAAAAAAAAAAATTGGAAGACAAAATCAAAATTCAAGAGAATGATCAATACAGATACAAATTACAACCTCATTAAAACTTTACTAAGAAAATTTAAAGGTCTAAAATCACGGCGAAAGAAAAAATAGCACATTAAAAGACAATAAACATCAACAAAATCTATATTTAAGAAATTCAATCATGTTTATATAAAAAACATCCAAAAATATTTGAGGGAATTGCATCCTACAAATGACTTTTGATAATGTGAAGACTCAAACATCAAAGGAGCTTGCCACTACCGTCAGGTTTACATTCAATGTTACAAGTTTGTGTTTAATATGACACAGTTTGTTCTGAGATTCTAATTCTCATTGAGTGCATATTCCAATTTATATCTTATATCAATTCAAGTATCAAAGTTCATTCTCAACTATTGTGACTGTACTTGATTGATTAATAGAGATTTCTAATGACTCTCATGAGAGAGGATATTACAAATTAAATCTCATGTTCAAGGCTTTTTCTTGTTTTTTTTTTCATATATGAACATGTTTTTTTTTTTCTTTTTCTATATTGATCTTTCAGACTTGTCAAAAGATATTCAAATTATGAACAAAGTCTTAGATCATTTCAATGTTGGCATTACAGAGGACACATTTTTTTCGATTAATTGTAAATATGAACAATGTGGATTTTTGAAAAGCCTTTTTTGTTTGGACAACATCGTCACCGTCTTAAGTTTGAAGGAGGTTCTTTTTATAGTTCATGAAAATACGTTTGTTGAGAAAATGAGTCGTTGAAATGAGTAGAGCATGTGACATTTATACAAGTAGTTGTTTGACTATGGAACTTTTTACTACATAAGTTTCGGGCATCATTATACATTCCATAGGATCTAACATCTTGCTTCGATATTTGTGTTGTAAAGTCACATTAGTTAGACTCGGAGGAAGTGGCAATACTCCATTTCAGGAATATTCTTTATTCATTGATGCCTAGCATATTCTCCTTGGATGATCTTTGTGTTGTTATAGAGGAATATAGTTCTAGAGGAAATCATGCAATGTTGATCATTGCAGTAGAGGAATATTGAGCTTCCTTGATTTTTGTTGATCTTCTAAGTCAAACGAATGTTGATATGAGACATGTCTTGCTCGTTGGTTTTTCATCAGATAATTGATCACTTGATTTATCTTTGAACGCTTGATCAATTCTGATTTTTCTACTCGTTACTTCTGATGATTACTCATTAGAGGCTTGTACCAAAATCATTTTGTAAGACCCTTAATTTCAAACTCTAAATTATGCAATTTTAGTATATTTGGTGTTAAACTGCTGAGGCATTTAGCCCAATTTTAATTCATTTTGCGAATTAAATGCAAAAAACATATTTTATTGGAGTTTGTTATATGTTCATTATATATATATATATATATATATATATATATATATATATATATATATATATATATATATATATATATATATATATATTTATATATTTTGAGCCCCGGTGAAAATTAATTGTCGAAGAATAATTTAATTACGTTCCGAAGAATTTATTACCAGACAGTTTTGTTAAAAATATCTCTGGTTGCCGAAAATTTTACTTGTCAATTGAGTTGCAACGAGAATAGATATTTTTATCAAAATAATAGAGATGTGAGTAAGGTGATGTGTGTAAGAGTTTTAATTATTGTTGGTTTGATATATATATATATATAAATTATTTAGTAAGTTAGTTAGTTATACATATATATATATATATATATATATATATATATATATATATATATATTATTAGAAAGTTGATATATAAATATATGTGTAAGTTAAGAAGGAAGGATCAGTAAGAAAGCGAAAACGTTTCCCCCTGCTTCGGGACTTCTTTCTCCTTTCTTTTCTTTGTTTCACAAAACCAAGGTTAGATGGTTTTCAAAACCACCAAACGTAAACCTCCATTTTTCTTCGACTTCTGAGCCCCATCTCGCGAAGTGAGAGAAGGGAAAGTTGCTCACCTCCACGGTACGGTGTTACGGAGCCAACTTTGGAAGCGACGTCACGAACAAAGTTTTTACCGGAATTAATCGCGGTGCTGTAATCGGTTGTTTAAGCTATCGTTAAGGTAAGGGCTCCTTCCAAACTTTTAGTTTGCATTTAGGACCTTATGTGTGAATTTGTGGAAAATAAATTTGATGTGTTTGAGGTGTAGATTTGTGGAAAATCAATTTTATGTGTTTATGGGTGAAATTTTGAAGATTTAAGTTGGTGATTTATGGTTGAAAATTTTGGAGATTTAATATAGGTGGTTTGTGTTTGGAAATTTGGAGTTTTGAATTTGGTAATTTATGGTTGATAATTTTGGAGATTTAATATTTGAAGATTTAATATAGGTGGTTTATGTTTGGAAATGTGGAGTTTTGAATTTGGTGATTTATGGTTGAAAATTTTGGAGATTTAATATACGTGATTTATGTTTGAATTTGGAGAGAATTAAATTTAAATTTGATGTGTTTGAGTTACGTAATAAGTTATTTTCAAATAAATGAGTTTGAACTGAAGTTGAAATATTACAAAAAAAATTTAGAGTTGTTAAAGTTGTGAAAAAGTTCAAATTTTAACTAAGTTAAAGAGTTTGAGTAAAAAGTTAGTTTGAAATTAAAATTATTAAAGTTTAAAATGTTACTATTTTAATTACTCTTGGACTGAGTTTAAAAAGAAAAAGTTTAGAGTATTTTATTAACTCAGAATTTCGGTGCTTTAATAGTCGAGTGTGTGTATGTGTGAGTTGGACAATATTTGTTTTATTTAGTTTTAACTAAATAATGTAGATTATTTGGTTTTAAAAGTTTGGTGTGTGAAAAAGATATAATTTTGGAATTTTTGTTGTGGTTGGATAAATTTCATCTGTGAACAAATTGTTATAAATATTAATGCCGTTGTGGTGATTAAGCTTTGATATGATTATGTATTCATAACTGATAATAAATTTTGACGTGTATATATATATATATATATATATATATATATATATATATATTATTTTATTTTTGAGTGAAAAACGTATTGTTACAGGTTATGAATTGGTGATTAAATTTTGACGTGATTATATATTCTGGAGGGAATATACGTGTTGTTATATGTTATGAATTTTATTGAGGAAAATCTGTTCTGAGTATACTCTGTGAAATGTTTGAAAAACCATTATTGTTAAATGAGTATTAAAAATGAGGAATCTTTTAATAGCTGCATTTACGTAATGGTTGTGATGATTCATGTTTGGTGAGATTGATGTGTTCATAATTAATATTAATAATTTTGACATGTGTTTATGTGTGGATTTTGTGGAAAAATGAGGTGATATGATTTGGTGTGAATTGTGGGACTACGAGTTAAATATGTTTGAGTATGCTCTGTGTTGAATTTGAAAAATCATTAGTGTTAAATGAGTATTAAAAATGGGGAATCTTTTAATAGCTGCATTTACTTAGTGGTTATGGTGAAAAGAGTCAGAGTATGCTCATGCATTTCATAGTACATGGTGACCGCGATGGGCCATGGTGATAGTGGTGACCAGATGAGCCACAGGATGATGCCATGTGAATTATTGGTTCATCTTATCCTTACAAGGGTTATCGTATCGTGCTGATCTGTGAGAGATTGCACTCTAGAATGTGCTGATCTGTGAGCGATTGCACTCTAGAAAATAGTGTAGGGCCTGTGATAGGCTACACTTTAGTAAATCATGCTAGCCTGTGAGAGATTGCACCTTGGAAATTAGTACTGGCCTGTGAGAGACTGTATAATTATGATTTACGCGAGTCATGTTTGATATACTGTGATGGTTGTATATACATACTCGGTTGTTGTTTGTAATTGTGCCGTAATTGATGAGTGTGATTGATTGATTTCGTGTGGTAAGTGTTGAATGATTGCGAAACGTTTTCGAAACATAAATCTGCAAATTTTAGCAGTTGTATTCGGCTACAAGCAGTGTGTAGTCGAATACAGATATTCAATTTTGCTACTGATTTGTGAAATAACACTGTATTCGAATACAAGGATGTTGTATTCGAATACGACAGTGCAGTTTTGTTAAAAACTTCATTTTTTTCAACTTGTTTATGCATGTTTGGCATATGAAAACCCTTTTTAGATGTATGCTAAGTTGAAGGGTTATTTTGTGCATTTAGAATTTAAATGCTATGTGATATTTGTTAATTTCGGTTGGTGACCCTCTACAATTATTGTGGAAATCTGGGTTTTGCTCTCAGATGAGAACCAGATTCGTTCGAAGGTGTAGCATAGTGATGAGTTGGATTTGTGATCGAAAGCAGTGGGACTTGATGCCGCTCATGGATTCTCAGTACCCAGTCATCCTCTGTTAGATTAATGATCAGCTTAGGGTTCTAGTTAAGAATGTTATTTATTTTCCCTTTCTTATTTCAAGGTTGTTGTCGCAAAGGAAACCCTCAGTTAGATTAATGATCACGTGTGAATAGATTTAGGAGTACTATAAATCGATCCAATGTTGAAAAATTGAATTAAAAAGGGTTTCAATGCATTTTCATGACGTTCATAAATGATTCTAACATACATCTAATGTGATACATGATAAAAAAATGTTCTGTCACGTATTTTTCTAATTCAAGACTTTTAGGTGATATTGATCACATGCTAATCATCATGTATCATTTGTTGATCATTAAATTAACTATTATGACCATAACTTAAGCTAATCTATTATCTAAAACATTTAATTGGTTATTACAATCAATTTCACAACATATCAACACTTATACTATTTCTTGAGTTTAACTACTCACTTTATTGATTAATCTAAAAATTTAGAGGAAATACCATATGAGACGGTCTCCAAAACATCAATTAACAAAAAATCTAAATAGTTGTTCCCATTAATTAATATGGTCGTCTAAGACTAAGGGATAATGAGTCATCCGTATTCAAATTATCAACTCAACCTATTCATTATCTTGTTGTCCAAAAACCTTAACAATTCAAAACAAATATCCAAGAATTCAAAAAGAGTACGTTTTTATTGAAAAACAATAGAAACCAAATTGAAAAATAATTTACCACATAGAAATCCAATGAATTAACGCAACACACAATAAACAAATATCAAGTATGGAGAGATTTATGAATATTTCAATATTTGGGGATATTTGTTTCTCTTCAATGGCAAACTCTCATATAGAAAAGAATATTCTTTACTACTCACAAATATATATATATATATATATATATATAGTTAATTGGACCATATTGAAAAATTGAATTGCACTGCACCACAATAAACCAAACCATTTAAATGGTTCATGAATTGAACCACATATTTAAAACAATTCAGTTAACCAAACTTAATTCAAAAACCAGTTTAACAATTTTAAATTGTTTTTAACTCAATTAAGATTTTTTTTTCTTACAAAATTTTCAAAATTTATTTTTCTCGAAAAAAAATATAGGAAATATCGAAACATTTTTTTTGCAAAATTTTTGAGAAAAAAAAATTTATCAAAAGAATTGCGAAATTATTTTTTCAAAAAAATTTTTTCAGAAAATTTTTTACAAAATTCTTTTTTCAAAACTACACTGAACTTGATTTAAAAATGGTTTTCAATAACTGAATCAAACCATTAATATAGTTAAATGCGATTTTTGCACCATAAACATCTATATATATATATATATATAGTGTAAGGTTCTAACTGAATGATGTATATGGTTAAGATTTGAATTTCAACACAAAGCTCAAAGTAAGAGTGTCGGTTTCCTTCCACTCGGACTTAATTTAATCGATTAAATAGATGACTAAAGAGATTAACAAAATAAAAAATAAAATCTGAACACGTCACACAGGCACAATTTAATATATTAAACCAATTAAATAAGAATTTTAAGAATAATATCACTCCATGAAAATAAAAAATGGAAGATGTCATTAGAATGTACATATCCTCTTCACAATGTACTTCTTTGTTTCTTCCATAAGAAAATTTCAAATCAAAATTATATTTCCTATCATTTGAGTTATACAACATTACATTTACATATATCCTCAATTACACTATTTCTTACTCTAGACAAGGGCATTAAAAGAGGAAAAATTAAGGTGATAAGGAAAATATACTCCCTTGTAAAATAGGGATCAAAGAGAAAAAAAAATTTATCAAGAAAAAACAACAGCATCTCTATTACCATTCATCAAACAAAACCGAGTAGGCTTAGGCTGAAAATTCTTCGTCCTATGAACATCATGGCTTGAAGGCTTAATAACTTGCAAGAGAAATGGGTGGTTAATTAACTTAGAAACGTTATTTGTCCTATAATGAATTTACAAATTTTTCCTTACAATAACAATTTTTAAAAGGGTAATTGAGTAATTATCAATGGGTCCAATAATTTATTATTTTTTTCTACACATCCTATCAGAAGAATCTATTTTATTTCCATGAGTAAAAACCCAAAATTGAATTCAAGACGTGGAAGTGATGGTGGATGGTCTAACCACAAAGCAAGTTAATCCAAATTCAGACGTGAAGTTTGAAATGGTAGTGGATGGTCTAATCCTACAGCAAATGAATCTACTATGTATCCATGGATAGCTTTTTGAGTCAAAAACATGGGGATTTCTTACATTACTGCTTTTTATTTTGTGTGATAAACGTCGTCCAATGGTTTCCCGTTGCGCTTTTCAGGTTATTTCAACTTTTATATTATTTTGAGAATAAAGTTGTGCAATGTAAAACAACTTTCATTTAAGTATCATTTGTCGTGATATCAAATAATTAAATAAATATATTTGATTTAAAAATTGTACAATATATACAATCGATCGCAGATGATATTTAGAGACTGATTTAACGACTTAAGTTTTAGTGACTGAAAAATCGGCTTCTATTATTTATATTTCCTTTTTAATTGAAATTGGTTGACAAAACTTTTGTCAATGTCTATTTTTATTATGACACATTTTTTCACTTGCCACATTTTTTTTATTGAAAATTTTATAATTCCCTCTTCAGTTTCTCAGTAAAATAAAATTCCCTCTCCAATTAAGAAGCAAACTTACGTCTCAATTTTCCTCAAGAAACAAACTCTGTTCTTTTCTCAACCAACCACAAACCTAAAATCTCTAATATGTGAAACAAGCAAAATTCGTTTAATCACTGTTTCAACACTATTTCTCCATTTCATCACCGCTTCTCCGTTTCGAATCGCTTTGTTCCTTACTGTTTCTCGCTTCCCTCACAAAATCCACTGTGAAACAGAAAACTATAGCCACTACCCATAATCGATCGACTCAGTTGATGCTCCAAGTAAGGAGCCCCTTTTTCGTCTCCCTGCCACTCACAAAACGTCAATCTTTCGAAAAGATTCTAGTGCCGAAAGGTCTTTTCAACCAATTATTCGTGTTCTGCTGACTCCGAGTTTGATTCAATAGTTTTCTAATAAAAAACCATGCCAGGAGGGATGATTTTAACGGCAAAGGTCTTGGACCCTCAAACACATGAATTAGAAATTCATCGGTGGGAAATATTTCTTCTTTGTTTTTTCCTTTTAAGTCTAAACAATTTTGCTACATCTTGTTTATTTTATTTTGTTTTAATTGAACATGTCTTTGATTTTGTTTTCTCTCATCAGTTTCTCATAAGAAATCATCTCAAAATTTAATTGATTTGTGGACATGATTTTGTATTTAAGTGTATTATGTGTTTTTTTATTTGTTATTCAATTAACTTCTTTTTACAAGTAATGATGTTTTTGCCTTTTTTTCTTCCATTAGGGTTTTTTTTTACTGTTTTTTATTTATTATTATTCTATTCCCATAACAACAATATATGAATGAATGAACATCAATGTTTGGGAAGACATGCTTGCATATATATGGGTTGTGATATAAGTGAAATATATATTGTTTGATTTGATTCCAAAGATGAAAAAAGATTTTGGATAAGGAGCAGCAACACCCATTCACATTCCATCTTCTTTGCTTATAAATTGGCCACAATATTTATATATGATGTTCAATATAGATATGTAATGTGAGTGTGTTTGCAGGTTAGAAGGTAGAGAGAGTAGATTTGAGTAAGGAAATGTAGTAAGGCATAGCTTTCTTAGAAATATGATTATATTATATAATGCATTTTCCTTTGAGACAGAACAGATGTACTTAGGTCATGTTTTAGCATAAAGAAACATTTAATATCTTCTATCACATCATATAATATATGCCACACACCATGACTTGTGGTCCTACATATATAAATGATTATCTAGCAGTGGAATGTTTAGGATATGGTCTAGTATGCTCCAAACAAAATGTTATCTCAAATTGTAAAATGTTAATTAAGTTCGTCCTTATATTTGGATTTGTTATTAAATTCATCTCTAATATTATTCACTTAATTTCAAATTCATCCTCAATATTATCAACTTAAAGTCTTAATAATCTCTACACACTACGCGAAAAAACGCATATTACAGCGCTTTTTCAAAAAAAAATGCGTTGTAGTTAGCAGCGCTGTAAAAGGATACAACAGCGCTTTTGTTTAAAAAAATAGCGCTATAAAAGGTGGACATATCGCGCGCTTGTTATGCACCTTTTACAGCGCTTTTTCACAAAAGCGCTGTAAAAGGTGCACGTATATAGTTGAATATTATGCACTATTATGACCCTATTACAGCGCTTCTTCAAGGAAGCGCTGTAATAGGTGCAATAATATAGATGATTTGTTATGCACCTTTTACAGCGCTTTTTCACAAAAGCGCTGTAAAAGGTGTACTTGTATAGGTACATTCAACTGCACCTATTACAACGCTTTTCCAAAAAGCGCTGTAATAGGTGCATTCAATAGATGCATTATTATGCACTATTATGCACCTATTACAACGCTTCCTCAAAAAAGCGCTGTAAAATGTGTTTTTTTTTATTTTTAGTTTTATTAAATAATATGATGTAAATTTTAAAAAGCGCTTTTTTAGAAAGCGCTTTTTTTAAAAGCGCTGTCTTTTAATCCAGAATCAGTTCACAACATGCACAAATATTCAAACATGTAATCAGTACTAAAACAGCTCAGAACAAGAATCAGTACACAACAACAGATTCACTATATTTTCAAATGCACAAATATTCACAACATGCAATCAGTTCATAATTACATATTCACAATAGCTACATATAACTACATATTCACACAACTACCTATTCATATAACTATCAGATATTCACTATATTTTCATACAACTACTCATATTCACAACCTAGTATATACACAAACAGCACAGAACTACCATGTCCCTTGCAGCTTGCCATTTCCTAGCAAATCAAATAATATTCATTTCAAGCACATACTGACACCAGTCTTCCTTTATCTCTGTTAGTTCTTCTTCAGAATACGATGGACTGGAATTGTCAAAGTACTGATATAAAAATTGAACATAAATAAGTTAGAATCAAATATAAACATAGTTTATATATGAAAATCAAATAATTAAAATACCGTACCGTTTCTGGGATTATAATTTGATTCTTATCAACAATCTCCTTCATGAATCGCAATACATAGTACCCACAGTCGGTGTTGTTAGTTTGACGAGGGCACTATAAAATAAAACATACAAGTCAATAATTATTTAATTGTGCATTGATTGTAAGTGAAATTTAAAAGCATATATTTTAAACCTTTATTGGAATCCATGTGATGTTATTTGACTTTAGCTTCGACACTGTCGCACCTCTTTGAGCTCGAAAAACTTGTAAAGCACTATCGAATAAATAAATGTGATTATTATAGCATTAACAAACACATTATTTATATATATATATATAAATGTAAAAAATAAATGAATATTACTTATGTGTCGAACAAAGCCTTTATCTCGGGACGATTGTTGTAATGGCCGTGCAAGGGATCTAGGTAGTATATAACTTCAGAGGTCGCATTGATTGCAATTAGCACCCAATGTGCCCTACAACAACAAAAATTTAGTTTACACAAATAATAAATTAAGATCTCATAAAATAAAAAAGATATAAATATAGAATATATAATTACGTACCCTGAATTATATAGTGCAAGGAATAACTTATCCTTCTCTTTATTTCCTAACAGTATATCTAAAACGTATTTATTTACATTCGCTGGATCGTGTTTAAGCATCGAAATCTTATGCGGAGACAAGAATGAAAATTTATTTGACAATCTGCGCGCGCACACGAACTTCTCATACAAAAACCTTCAATAAAAATTTCAAATTAGATTAATTACCAATAAATTAAATTAATTACAAATAAATGCGATGAAAAGTAATTTTTACCTCATGTAAATGCTCATAACAGTAGCACTCAGCTCCTTATGGTCGAGAAGTTCGTATATGTGCTCTTTTTCAAAAAATTCTTCATACGCGTCTCCAAATAGATCTTTATCCATGCTTATTATTCGTGAATCGTCGCTGCCCATTTTTTTTTTTTGCCTGTATGTCAAGACACGACCCATATGGAGCAAGTCGTGGCTGACTTATTTTAGGAGCAGAAGCAGCAACTGATTTTACACGATCTAGTTTTTTAGCAGCAACAACTTTGGCTGCTTTATTACCCTCCAGCTTTTGCAGTTTGCCAGTTTTATTACCCTCCAATTTTTTAGGTTTGCCGGCTTTATTTTTGCCACGAACATCCGGTTGTGGTGCGGCAGCTGGCTTGCTGGCTTGCTGTGTGGGTGGTTTATTAGATTGAATCTGAAAAAATGAGGTTAATCAAATTGTTAGTTTATTGACCCTATATGACCCTACAACAGCGCTTTTTTTACAGCGCTTGTCAAAAAAGCGCTGTTGTATCCTCCGTTATTTTAAAAAAATTTATACAACAGTGCTTGTATTTAACAAGCGCTGTAAAAGACGCGCTATAAAATGTCATTTTTGGCGTAGTGACAAATATCACCGGAGAGGCGAATTTGACTAAAATTATGCAATTTCATGGATCATTTTAAAATATTGACAATGTGAAGAATTATATTGATATAGACTTACAATTTCAATAACTAATTTGAGTATTTTTGGCAATTTTGAAGAAACTTTGACTTCAATAACAAATAGATGCCTTAAATTAGTTTTTCAAAAAGTTTGTTCCTAGATTCTAATATTTGATAAACATTATGAAGAACAAAAGAAAAATATATCAAATAAACTCATATCATGTTATATATGAATATCCTTAAAGAAAGGAACAAACAAATCAACAGAAGAGGTTTCCCATAATATTTACAAATTCAATGAAATCAATTCTTCCATCTTGATTTTGATCAAAGTTGTTGATCATCTTTTGACAATTTTCAAATTCTAATGCTTCTTTCAGTCCCAAAATAACAAGAACTCTTTGCATCAATAAAACCATCTTTGTTCTCATCAAAAACATCAACAACCATCTTCACTTCTTCCAAGCTAGGTTCTTTCTCCTCAAACAGTTCAGAAATATCATTGGAACCATACTTTTCATCATGTTCCTCACTTTATGAGCTGCATATTTTTGTGTGTGTTGGTAGCCTAAACCGTCGACCATAAATTTCAGCATTTGGAGCATCCAATCTAGGAGTTGAGGTATTTTCAAACTCATAAGGTATATTAGATGTTTCATATTTTCAATCTTTGTCTTGCTTGCATCATTGTTGCTCTTTGTATTTTGAAGTTTTTAAAATAAGAGCTCTTTAACTCTTTTCATTTGCTCATCTTTTTCACGTTCTTGATTGAAGTTAGAAGGCAATAATATACAAAGGGAATTAATTTGAAATAGAAGGAAAGTTTATACCTTTACAAGTAGCATGTTATTTATGTGTAACATTGCCGACATATTTCTTTACTAACATGAAGTCAAAAATTAAGTGATGCTTTAAGACTTAATTCTATTTTCAAAAATTAGAGTTTAATATCTGCAACTAACACTTTTGTCTCACTTTAACAAATTAATTCTATTAACATTTTTCTATCCAAAAATATTTGTTTATTTGTTGAATTTGAATGCACTATATCACTAATTAAGTGGGATGTATAAATATAATTGTTGTAATTGAGTTTATAATTCAATTATTTTTATTATTGACATTGTAGATATTTGGGAGTGCTCTCCATCATTAATTGAAAAATTGCAGTGTGATAGAAAACACTGATAAATAATTGTAAAAGGTATGGTCCTTTAGTTTTCTCGTGAATGTGATAGTTTCATATCTCTTGTATGCCTTAAATATCATACATAAACTATAACCTCAAAATATAAGTTATTTGTTCATTTATTTAATTTAAGTCTTTGGTTTCTTACTCAAATGGTTTATTTTTATTTTTCTTCTTGGTAGATGTTTAATTTTAAAAATTGTTAATTATAATGTATAGGCTTTGCTTAATGATATTAGAAAATATGGACATCCGCCAACGTTGTAATTGGATGTATAATAGGCTAAATCCTAGTCGAAAAGGGTATATTGATGCATTTCTAAAAGGGTTAAATGAATTTGTGTCCTTTGCAATCCAACAACTAGCCATATCAAATAGAGAAATTAGATGTCCTTGTTCTATTTGAGAAAACATTGATTTCTTAGACTTTGATGTGGTTGAAGTTCATAGTTTAAGGAAGGGGTTTAAACTTGATTATTGGTATTGGACATCTCATGGAGAAAGTGATCGAGAGTTGCATGTAGAAATTAAAAGGAAAAAATCTGCACAAGAGCAACATAACAAACACTTTAATAGATTTGAGAGCATGGTTTATGATGCTATTGGACCACAATATCAAATGCATTGTGATGAAGAACTAGAGGAGTCTCCAAACATAGATGATTAAAAGTTTTATGATTTACTAAATGCAGCTCAGAAGCCATTGTGAGCGGGATGCAACGATCACACTGAGTTGTCTTTTGCTGTTAGATTGTGGACAATTAAATCAAAGGGAAATATTTATCAATGATCTTTTAATCAAACAGTGGCCCTTATGAAGGAGACACATCGGAAAATAGTTTCAAAACTTGGTCTCACTACGGAAAAAATAGATTGTTGTGTAAATGGTTGTATGCTATTTTACACTGATGAATGTAAACAATTAAAAGAATGCAAGTTTTGTAATGCACCTCGTATTTTCATATGTGGTGTGATATGTCATTCATCAGATGGAGAGGCTTGAAAACAATTTGATCAAATTTATCCCGACTTTAATGTTGAACTGAGGAATGTAAGGTTGGGATTGTATACCGATGGTTTTACACCATTTAATCATACAACCTCACCTTATTCATGTTGGCTAGTAATTGTCACTCCTTACAATCTTCCTCCATAACTATGAATGACAACTCCCTACATGTTTCTCACTTTGATTATTCCTGGACCACATAATCTAAGGAGCAAGATAGATGTGTATTTGCAACCTTTGATAGATGAACTCAAATTTTTGTGGAGTGAAGGAGTAAACATATGATATTTCCATAAAAATGAATTTTATAATGAAAGTTGCATTAATGTGGACTATTAATGATTTTCCTGCATATGGAATGTTGTCTGGTTGGAGTTAATCCATATTGCATGAGAAAACCCAAAGCTTTTTTCTTGAAACATGGTGGTAAGTGTTCTTGGCTAGATTCTCGACGTCAATTTTTCCCTATAGATCATGTATTTCGAAGAAATAAGGATGCATTTTACAAGAATCGAATAGAAAAGTCTCAACCTCCACAATGGTTAACTGGGGGTGATGTGTGGGAAAAAGTTTGTTATCCCTCTAAAATAATCGAGGTTAATCTATGTATATGTGATGGATTTGGTGCGTTTCATAATTGAAAAAAACAAAGTATATTTTGGGAGTTACCTTATTGGAAAACCAACTTAATAAGGCATAATTTTGATGTAATGCATATTGAGAAGAATGTGTTTGATAATATTTTCAATACAGCGATGGACATCAAAGATAAGACCAAAGATAATGTTAAGCCAAGAATGGATTTAAAGGAGTATTCTCGAAGAAAGGAGTTAGAGCTACACATACAATCTAGTGGAAAAGTTTTAAAGCCTAAAGCCAAATATGTTTTGTCTAGTGATCAACAAAAGGTTGTATATAAATGGCTCTCTAAGTTTAAAATGCCTGATGGACATGCTTTAAATTTGCATAGATGTGTAAACACAAGAGAAGGGAAGTTAATTGGAATGAAAAGTCATGATTGTCATGTATTTATGGAGTGGTTATTACCAATTGCTTTTAGTGCACTTCCACATCATGTGTGGAATCCTATAGCCGAGTTGAGTAATTTTTTCAAAGATTTGTGCTCAACAATTTTGCGAGTGGACAATTTGTTGTTGATGGAAAAAAACATAGTAATTACAACTTGTAAATTGGAACGAATCTTTCCACCTGGATTTTTTAATTCCATGGAGCATATTCCGATTCATCTGCCTTATGAAGCAAGGGTTGGGGGTCCTGTGCAATATCGTTGGATATATCCATTTGAGAGATAATTATTCAAATCGTTCAACCTACAAAAAATATATTTTATTTATTTATTTTTTATTAGTAGTTAATATTATATATGTTATTCAGATTTGTTTCTCCACACACATAAGTATGACAAGGATAAAACTTGGGTTGATAGAAGATCGAAATATGTGCATGTAAGAATTTTTAACTATAAATTGTATATTATTTTTTATTTTTTATGTTGGTTTTACTCTATTTTAGAGTGTTTTAAAATATTAACTAGCCTTATATTTATGTTGATAGGAAAAGTTTAGACATAAATTGGAAGAATTGACCCAACAAGCATCTTTGCAAGGAACTTGTAAGATCCTTAGTTTTAATTTGTATTTTGATGTTGAATTATGAGGCTTTTTAGCCAATTTTATGGGTATTTTGTGTGTTAAATGCCAAAAACATCTTTTGAGACCGTTTAAAATTATTTGTCGAAAAATGATTTATTTACGTTACGAGGAATTTATTACCGGACGGTTTTGCTAAAAATATCTCCAGTTGTTGAAAATTTTACTTGTCAATTGAGTTGCGACGAGAATAGATATTTTTATCAAAATAGTTTGAGATATGTGTAAGAGTTTTAGATATTTGTTGGTGGGATTTAAATATATACATATATATATATATATATATATATATGTATATATTATGTATATATTATATATAAATATGGATATGTATATATTATTTGGTGGTTGGATATGTATATATATATGTATATATTATCAAAATATTGTTTTGAAAAGTTGATATATATGGATATATGTTTAAGTGAAGGCTAGGAATTAGAAAAGGAAACAGAGAAGCAAAACGTTCCTCCCAACCTCGCGATCCTTTTCTTCTTCCTTCCTCTGCTATCATGAAATCGTGTTAGTGGTTTCCAAAATCACCAAACACAAAACCTCACTTCCCACCTAGATCTAAGCTTCCTCCCACGAAGTGACAGAAGTGAAAGTTGTTCATCTCCATGCTACGGTACTAGTGAGCAAACTTTGGAAGTGACGTCGCGAGAAAAGTTTTTACCAGAATTAATTGCGGTGCCGTAATTGGTTGTTAGAGCTACCGTTGAGGTAAGGCCTCCTTCAAAACTTTTAGGTTGCATTTAGGACCTTATATGTGAAGTGGTGGAAAATCAATTTGGTGGTTTATATTTAAAAATTTGGAGTTTTGATTTGGTGTTTTATGGGTGAAAATTTTGGAAAATAAATTTGATGTGTTTGAGGTGTAGTTTTGTAGAAAATGAATTTAATGTGTTTATGGGAAATACTGCTGAAGTTGAATTTAATGTGTTTGAGGTGTGGGTTGTGGTTATTCATGTTTGGTGTGATTAATGGGTTCATAATTAATATTATGAATTCATGAGATTTGTTTGATGTGTGGATTTTGTGGAAAAATGAATTGATATGTATTGGTGTGAATGGTGGGATTATGAGTTAAATATGTTTGAGTATGCTCTGTGTTGAATTTGAAAAATGATTAGTGTTAAATGAGTATTAAAAAAGGGGAATCTTTTAATAGCTGCATTTACTTAATGGTTGTGGTGTAAAGAGTCAGAGTATGCTCATGCATTTTCATAGTACATGGTGACCGTGATGGGCCATGGTGATAGTGGTAACCGGATGAGCCACGGGATGATGCCTTGTGATTTGTTGGTTCATCTTATCCTTACGAGGGTTATTGCATCGTGCTAATCTGTGGGAGATTGCACTCTAGAATGTGATGATTTGTGAGAGATTGCACACTAGAAAACAGTGTATGGCCCGTGACAGGCTACACTGGAGTAAATTGTGCGGGCCTGTGATAGGTGGCACCTTGGTAATTTGTACTAGGCCCGTGATAGGCAGTACAATTATGATTTACGCCCCTTCGAGGAGGGTTATGGTTTGGAATTCCGGAATCATGTGCATTGGCATATACGCATTGCATTAGGGTGCTTGGCACGCGAGTCACGTTTGATATACTGTGATGGTTGTATATACATACTCGGTTTTTGTTTGTATTTGTGCCGTAATTGATGAGTGTGATTGATTGACTGTGTGGTAAGTATTGAATGATTGCGAAACGTTTTCGAAACTTAAATCTGCAAATTTTAGCAGTTGTATTCGGCTACAAGAAGTGTGTAGTCGAATACAGATATTCAATTTTGCTACTGACTTGGGAAATCACACTTGTGTTCGGCTACGAGGATGTTATAGTCGAATACAGATATCCAATTTTTGCCACTAACTTAACATTTGTATTCGGCTACGAAGATGTTGTATTCGAATACAAAATATGCAGGATTTTTCAATGTTTTGACAGCTGTATTGGAATACAACAAGTCTGTTTTCGAATTCAGTTGTCCTGTGTTTGCTTCTGACTTATGAAACAACACTGTATTCAAATACAAGTATGTTGTATTCGAATACGACAGTGTAGTTTTGTTAAAAACTTCATTTTTCAACTTTGATTACGCATGGTTGGCATATGAAAACCCTTTCTAGATGTATGCTAAGTTGAAAGGTTATTTTGTGCATTAAGAATTTAAAGGCTATGTGATATTTGTTAATTTCAGTTGGTGACCTTTACAATTATTGTGGAAACTTGGGATTTGCCCTCAGATGAGGATCAGGACCGTCCTACCGGTTAGTACCCTGGAGACGGGAGCGTAGTTAGTCTTATCTGATCGTGGCTGTGTCAGAAGGAATTTAGCGGAGCGCGTGGAGATCACCTGGGTTCTATAGTTTTTGTAGCATGATCAGATTAGTTGGCTATATAGGGGCTATATGTCTTTCTTTTGTGGGTGTATTTATTTCATTTTGGAAGACTGTACCTATACCTTATATTGTCAGCTTGACTTTCATTTTGATGGGTCCTTGTACACTTTTTGATGTGACGTGGGGAGGTTAAAATTCTTAAGGCAGTGCTTTTGTACAGGTGTCTGTCGAGAATATCCTAGGGGTATGAGCTATGTATGATAGGTCTCATAGTCCCGATGTATTTTCTCTATTTAAATACTTTGGACTTTCATTTCAAAACCGTTTCCGTTGTTTGTAATTTAGTTGACTTTGTCGTTGTGTTACGACTTAAATATTTTATCCAAAAGTATTTTTTTCCTTATTTATGGATTTGATTTTAGTTTATAAAAAAAAATCGGGCTGTTACAGAACTCCCAAACAAATGAATTAGATGTGTGGTGTGAGGTTGCAGGAATAAAAAGAGGACGAGTATATGGTATCAGAATGGAATCTACTGTATTATTAGGGAGACCATACTATTGTGGGTCATGTTCTTCATCAACAAAGTGTGTACAAAGACATGAATTTGATGAAATGAGAAATGAAAGAGATCAACTTCGAGAGGAATTGGCTAATACAAATAGAGCAGTTGAGCGCAACAACCACTTGATATATGGTTAATTGGACCATATTGATAAATTGGATTGAACTGCACTATAAAAAACCAAACCATTTAAATGGTTCATGAATTGAACCATATATTTAAAACAATCCAATTAACCAAACTTAATTCAAAAATCATTTTAATAATTTTACAATTTGTTTAACTTCAATTAAGATTTTTTTTTACAAAAGTTTCGAAATTTGTTTTTCTCGAAAAAAATATAGAAAATATCGAAACTATTTATTTCGAAAAAAAAATTTAATCAGTTTTTTCTTGAAAAATTTTTGAGAAAAAAATCGAAAACATTTTTTTCATGAAAATTTTTTGATTTTTTTTTTTAAAAAATCAAAACTATTTTCTTGAAAATTTTTTTATCGATAAACTTTTTATACCTATTCTTCCTGAAAAAGTTTTTTATGAACAAAATCGAAAAAAATTTCTCGAAAAATTATGCAAAAATAATTTCGAATTTTTTTTTGAAATATTTTTTTATTGGGAAATTTTTTACATCTTTTTTATCGGAAAAAAATTCATATTTTTTTATCAAAAGAATTTCAAAATTATTTTTTCGAATAACTTGTTTGAAACCGATTTTAATTAAAAATTTGCTCAAAAGATTAAACTAGTTTATATTTATAAACTAGTTTTAAACCGGTTCAGAAGTGCACTGAACTTGATTTGAAAGTGGTTTTCAAAAACTGAACAAAACCATTAATGTGGTCCAATGCACTTCAGTTTTTGCACCATGAACACATACTAAAGACCATGTTCATGAAGATGAGATCGGAAATAATGATGTTGGTGATCATGATGATGAGATTGGTGATCTTGATGAAGTGATTTTGATGATGAGATTGATGATAATGATGCTCGTGATCATGATGATGAAGAGTTAGATGGATAGTTATAAGTTAATCCGAAGAACAAATATGTTGCAATTTGTTATGACTAAAATATATTGTTTAAACTAAAATTTTATCTGTACTTTTTTAGTACTTATTTAGTTATGTACGTTTAATGCGTTTAAATGACTTTGGTGTATGAACTTTTTAGATATTGAAATCAGATTAAAAAAAATCGTTTTCATTGTTTTTTTAAACATTAAAGTAATGAATTTAAAAAAAAAAACTGTAAAGTTTAGAGACAGAATTAGTGACCAAATATTTAATAAAAATCATAGTTTAAGTCACAAATTTCGTCTCTAAATCAGTGGTTAATGACATAGAAAATTAATTGAAAGTGGTTGTTAAATCGGTCTCAAAGTTCAGTCACTAATTCGGTCTCCAAAATCGGTCACTAAATATCCGTCGCTGATTTGGTCGTAACAACTAGCGACTAGTAATTTATTAATGAAATTTAAAAAGTCGTTGATTTGGTCGTCAAAAGTCTCTCAGCGACCGATTTTGAAACAATAACGACCAATTAATAGGTCACTAAGCGAAATTTCTAATAGTATAATTAATGTATCGATATATAAATAATTATTAATTTCAAATTTATTAATATTATATTATGTTTTTAGGAATATTGATATTCTTGCACAAATTAAATTTTTTATCAGATTTCAAAAGGCATGCAAAGATAAAATAAATGATGTTTGAATTGTTGAAAGAAACAAAGCATATGTTGTAGTTGGCTCTGTTGGGAAACAAAAAGGCATCGTCAACAAAGTCTCTATTAAAACATGTGTATTGTTAAAGTTGCCTCAACCTCTTAGTTTCTTTTTTAAAAAAATATCAAAACAAGATTACAGCCTTTAAAAAAAATCACGGTTACATTCTTTTTATTTATTTATTAAAAACACAGCGTATTTCATAAAAAAAAACATATTTTTTAATGCAACACACTTTTTATGATACTCAACAGTGTTCTCTTTTATTTCGTCGTTTCATTTCTGTAAGTCTATATTAATACCACCGGGTGATACATCACCTATTCTTAGAGTTTATTGTGTATAAATAGAGACCCATTGAATCAATTTTGCAAAATACATTTATACATAAAACTCTTCAGATTCATTTTTTTGCAAAATACAAGTTCATTAATTAATTCTATTGCATGTTTTATATTTCTTCTTATTTATCTTTTTACAATATCATATTTAGTTTTAGTTTTATTCCTTTTCAAATCTATTTAGCTTGTTCACAAATTTGTTGATTTTTTTAACGGTAAGTTTTTAAGTTGCTTTCTTTGTAGGTCTTATATGATACTCTACTTTTTGGCTTTAGAATCTTATAACTATACCAACATGCTTCACCGAAAAGAAGACATTTATCGTAAGGTAAGCATTGATATATATCTCTAACTAATAATGAGCTCATCTGTTAGTTTAAATGGTTATTTAATAGCTACCATTATTCAGTTTCATATATTTTTAGAAATGTCAAGTACATGTTTAATGATCATGTTTCTTTTGTGTTTAAGGATATGATTCAATTTTTAACAAGGAATCATTTTGTTGTTAAAGAATTACAAGTTTAACTTGAAGGTATTACTTTAAGCATTCGATAAGTTAATTTAAAGATAAGGTTATATGACTCTAAATGTGTCTATTGAAAAAGTTTGATTTTTCCCTCAAATTTTTCAAACTAATATACATTAGTTTTATATACTTTTTCTTGTTGAACATTTCATGATAGGAAAAATGCCGATACAGTTTTTGCATAGATTTTGTAGTTACAAAAGAATTCACGTTACTGAAAAATATTAACTTTTGCTAATCTATTATTTTTCAAGAGTATTTATAAGTGTTTGTTGGAAAAAGTCTCACATATCTCTTTGATTCGTTAGAGGAATAAATTGCATTGCTTTTATCTTAAAAAACTCATTGCTTAATGTCATGGGCCATTTTTGCGAAGATGGAGAAACAAAATGGAAGATCTATGTTAAATGATTCCTT
This sequence comes from Cicer yamashitae, assembly GCA_037974755.1. Classification (NCBI taxonomy): domain Eukaryota; kingdom Viridiplantae; phylum Streptophyta; class Magnoliopsida; order Fabales; family Fabaceae; genus Cicer; species Cicer yamashitae. The sequence continues at coordinate 20,419,251 of JBBPBQ010000003.1, forward strand.
AGACTTTAGAATTTATGAATATTTTTATCATATTCTTAAACTATGTTGAATAATGAAATTGAAGTTAATGTTTCTATCCCTTCATTATTATAGGCATGAAAGGTTACGGTTGAAAATTGCCAACTAAAGCAAAAAAGAAATCGTTGAATAAATCAATGGTGCTCTAAAGGGCTAATGTGCCAATCCAAAGACGCATTTATATTATATTTTTGTAAAAATTTGTAGTAGATAAATAAAAACTTTTTTAAAGGAGAATGAAATTTTTGCAAGTGATTTAAGATATCACATTTCTCAATTTAATTTCAAAACTTGCTAGCACTAATGAGGTTTTCTTACAAAAGTAGTTTTTAACTAAATAAATAAATTACAACTTATAAATCTCATTCCTGGTATCACATATTAGAACAAAGTTTCTCCCAAACTTGAACTTCAAGACTCATTAACCTGTAATAACTACGATTTCGCAAATGCAAGGGCAAACCAATCAAACACAAAACAACAAAGTGGGTGAGTTTCCAAATCATGTTCATAGTATAATATAAATAAGAAGAACACACACATAATCTTAATAGAACCATATTATGACACATCATGTTATATCAAAATGTTCAAAGAAGTAATATCATATTATAACGTCAAAATCACTTAAGAAAATCAATATCTCATTATAATATCAAATCATCTATGATTAATTATTATCACTTTAGAAACACATTAATCACAATAAAACAATCACAAGACAATGCAATGATATGCTATGCATGCACTTAAACTCTACTTCTTTATGTTTTGGTACCATCTTAACTCTGAAGTACTTGGTTATGAGGTTTGATACTATGCCACCATGCAAGTTGACGAACAATTCAAATTAACATTGTCCTCATAGATTCAAACGTTATCTCACCATTTACCTCGATTGGAGATTGCATGCAATGTAAGAGAACATTGCGAACTTCACGGCAACAATTAACTCGAATAATTTATTGAATATGTGTGTAGTCTATGTTAATCATTGTGTCTAATAGCCCCCAAAGACAATTAAACAAACACAACAAATCAATGAAAATAATTTATTTACTATTCGTAATATAGTCTGAAATACATATTTCAAAATATTAATATTATATACACACCTATAAAAATTGAATTATTATATAATTAAAATATGTAGGTTTAATTGCAATTTTAGCCCTATAATTTTCACTAATTCAAGAAATTAGTTCTCCTATTTTAAAATCCGATAGTATAGGTCTCTCCTTCAGATTTTTTACCACAAAAATAGTGACTTATTATATTCTGAATGATGTGGCATACAATCTCATGATGTATAACAATCTAAATGCATTAGTTATTTGACTTAATTGCAGTTTTAGTCCCCTATTATTACCAATTTATGAAATCGGTCCCCTCATTTTAAAATCTTACAGTTTTGGTCCTCGTTCTTATTTTTTTAACAAAAATATGATGATGATACATGCTTTAAATAATGTGGCACATGATACGATGATGTAGAATGATTAACATTTACGAAATCACAATAAATCCTCTAAAAACTTAACTTTCAACTTCAGAATTTTTTCAATTTTTTTTAATTTAATTGATGATATATGAATAATTAATGCATCTAAATAATTTTATATCATGAAACAATATGTCACATCATTTAAACTAGGTTTAATTGCAATTTTAGTCCCCTTATTTTTAGCAATTCATGAAATTAATACTCATATTTTAACATTTAACAGTTTTGGTCCTTCATTCTGATTTTTTAACTAAAAATGACAATGTAGCATGTTTTATATAACGTGACATATGATTCAATAATGTAGAATTATTAACTCTGATGAAATTGTAGTAAAACCCTCTAAACACTTAACTTTCAACTTTAAAAGTTTTTCATTTTTTTAATTTAATTAATGACATATGAATAACTAATGCATCTAGATGGTTCTATATTATTAAATTGTATACTACATCATTTAAAATATGTCAAATTATCATTTTTTTAGTTCAATAATCTAAGGGAAATACCAAAACTGTCGATTTTTATAATAGGGAGACCAATTCTGTGAATTGATGAAAATAGATGGACTAAAACTGCAATTAAGCCATTAAAATATGAAAAACCGTCATTTTTAATTAATAAATCTGATGAAACAAACAAAATTGTTGACTTTTAAAGTAGGAAGATCAACTCCGCTACATGCCTCTTCATTCCTGGCCACCAATAATTCTGCCTCAAGTCCCGATACATCTTTGTTGCTCCAAGATGGATACTCAATTTGCTCTTATGAGCCTCTTCTAAAATTGTTTTCCTCATATCTGCAACTGTCGGTACACAAATCCTTCCATTACATCTCAAAATATTATTCGGTCTAATCTTAAACTCAGTCGTCTTCCCTTGCACTATTAGGTTCCTCTTATCTTCGATTAATGCGTCATCTTGAAAATTCACAATGTCTTCAAATAGACCACTCAAAATTTAATCATTCCGAATTTCAAAATTCCTGGTGCAAACTCTACTTCCAAGTGTAGGTCTCTAAATGCTTCGCACAACTCTTGTTGTCTATCCATTACTGTTGAAGACACTAACACACTCTTCTTGTTATGGTAAGACCAATACTAGTGAGGTCGTCAGCTTTTCCTTTAGTAACTGAAAATTCTCCTCACACTTCTCTATCCATGCGAACGATTGATCTTTTCTAGTGAGTTGTGTCAATGGAGCTACAATCTTAGCAAAACCTTCAATAAACATCCTGTAGTATCCTGCCAGTCCGAAAAAACTTTGTATGTTTGTGATACTTAGAGGCTGTTTCCAAGCGAGGATTGTCTCAATATTTGCTGGATCCACAATGATTCCTTCCCTAGTTATCATATGTCCTAAGAAGTTCACTTCTTCTAGCAAAAACTCGCATTTCGACAGATTGACATATAGTTGATTCTCACGTAAAACTTCAAGAACTTGATGCAAATGCTCTCCATGTTCTTCCTCATTCCTTGAATAAATGAAGATATCATCAATGAACACTATAGAGAACTTATCTAGAAATGAGCTAAAGATCCTATTCATGTAATCCTTAAAAATTTCTGGTGCATTGGTAACTCCGAATGGCATAATCAAATATTCATAATGTCTGTAATGGGTTCTTGAAGTAGTTTTTTAAATATCTCCTTCTCTTACTCGAATCTGATAGTAACATGACTTCAAATCAGTCTTTGAAAACACAACAACTCCTCTCAATTGATCCATCAGGTCATTGATACGTGGTAAAGGATAACAATTCTTAATAATTGCCTTATTAAGTTGCCTAAAGTCTACACATAAGCGCGAGCTTCCGTCCTTCTTCGTAACTAACAATACCAGAGCTCCCCATGGTGAGACACTTGGTCTAATAAATCCTTTCTCCAACAAATCTTCAATTTGGCCATTCAGCTCATTCAATTCCAATGGCGACATCCGATACGGCGCAATCGAAATAGGTCTGATTCCTGGGTGTAGATCAATGAAGAACTCCACCTCTCATACTAGTGGTAATCTTGAAATTTCTGTTGGAAATATGTCTGGGTACTCCTTGACAAGCACCATGTCTTCTATGCTCACATCTATATTTGCCTCCATGTTAGCCAATGACAGAAACTCTTGAGTTCCTTCTCTCAACGACACTCCGAGTTTCTTAGCAGCTAGATACCGAACACTTCGGGCTGGGGGAAAAGAACCAATTTGCGAGCAAAATCCAAGATTACATGATGATACGACATCCAATCCATACTGAGAATGATCTCGAGTGAATGTAGGGGTAAACGAATAAAATTAATCAAGAAATCTCTATTATGAATAGTTACTTGACATTGTAAACATGCAGTATTTACGGTCAAAGTCTTAGCAAGTGTGGAAACAACCAAATCAAATGGCAGAGAAGACACATATAGTTTCAAACGACTCACACAATCCATAGCAATGAAGGAATGGGTTGCTTTCGAATTAAAAAGTGCAGTTAGAGTGTTACCTGCAATCTCGCAGTCTCATTGTATCAAATTGCTAGATTGATTTCCAACTTCAGTACCCATGCAATAAACGTGTCTCTTAGCAGTAGGATGATCAACCCTAGTTGCATTCACTATTGGTTCCACCTTTAGAGCTTTGCAATCCTTGCAAAGTTCCCTGGCTTCTGGTAGTTGTAGCAAGGAAGACTCTTAGAGGTACAAGCATTAGCGTAATGTCCCTCTTCCCCACATTGGAATCATTGAATTACTTGTCTCAATTGCCTCCCAAAGTTCTGGTTCCCTTGGCAATTATGACCCCTATTGTTGTTTTGTGGTCGACTATAGGGCTTAACAACTTGTTTTCCTTTGTTATTCTGATTGTTCACCCGACTAGACCCCCCTAAACTAAAGTTCCCTCCTCGATTGACCCTCTTGTTCTTCAAGTCCTTAACTTCTCTACATTTCTCCACCAAGACTTGGAAACGCTGAATTCCCAATGGTAGGACAGAGTCTTGAATCTCATACTTCAGTCTATTTTGGAAACGGTGACAGATATATTGTTCATCAACCTCTTCATGGAAAAACCTAAAATGCCTTGACAATAACTCAAACTTAGCAGCATACTCACCCACCATCATATTTCCCTGATACAATTTAAGAAAATCATCACCCAACTTAGTCTTGGTACTCATAGGGAAGTATTTGTCTAAAAACTTCCTCTTGAACGACTCCTAGTTCACCTCCTCATGAGCTGATCCCATCAAAAGCCTTGTACTTCTCCACCAATATTTAGCATCCCCTAGTAGCAGATACTTAGCATAGTTGACCTTCACCCCTGCCTGGCAATTAATCATTTCAAAGATCTTTTCTACTTTGAGAATCCACTGGTCGGCTTTTTCTGGACTCTCATTACCCTTGAACTTTGAGGATTGCGATGAAGGAAATCTTCCAATCCCCATGACTCAGCAGCACAAATCTCTTTTGCAGCTATTTATGCAGCAACAGAAGCAACCATGTTATTCATTGCTTCAGCCATTTGATCATCCCCGTTAATGTGGACTCTTGCAGCATTGTTCCTTCTTGGAGGCATTGTTTTCTACAAAACCACCATCAAGTAGAAATCTCAACACCATTTAGAAGAATTCCGAAAGATAGCTTTCAACTACATCAGCACACAACAACTACACAAGACTTGACAACTCTAACAACTTAACCCGACGCATGATCAGACAAACGACTCCCAACCTACAAATCGACCTACAATCTAACCGAAGCTCTGATACCACAATGTAACACCCTGATTTTGTAACAGCGCAAGTGCATATTTTTTTTATAAAAAAACAACTTAATACAATAATACATCATAACACAAAGCGACAAAAGTCATAAATAATTACATCATACATACAAACAAGCTAAGATAGTTTTTAGGATAGTAATTCATAGTATACAACTAGAAAATACACCAGGGCTATGAGACCTATCAGATATCGCTCATACCCCTGGGGTATTCTCGGCAGACACATGCGCATAAGTGCTGCTCCAAGAATGTTATCCCTCCCATGGTCGCGTAAAAAAAAATGGAACATGGACCCACCACAAAATCAACTGTCAAGGTATGTCATAGACACAGTCATCCCAAAACCAAATAAGTACAACCACCAAAAGAGAGGCACCAAGGCTCTATACCACAAAAAAATGAATCTGATCATCCACTAACAACTATAGTAACAAGGATGACCTCCACACACAACAAAAGTTCCTTCTAACGTAGTATCTCTCCTCGAAGTACCTTCCTCCTCCTCATCAGTCATTGAGGGATCTGTCTCCTCAAAGGTCAAGTCCACCCACAAGATAGTGGCTTCAAAGCGCTGGAATCTCAAAACCGCTCACTACCTCAAAGGCAATCGGCAAAGGATCATTCACTAGAAAAGGAAGCTCTAACTCGACCCAAGGTGGCACCAACCAAGGTACTGGTGACCCATCAATGAAACCCTAGTCTCCAACCAGCCTAGATAGACCTGCAATATCCTCTCGTGCCGGCATCAGCCCCTTTACCCTTCTTGCCAGTCCTCGGTCCAAGCACCGTATCTCCTGCTCCTATAGTGGGAGTAACCACACTTACGGTGGCCTCCGTCTCACTTCTTACTAAACCATCCTTTGCATCTGCCCACACTCCATTTGCTTCAAGTACCAATCTTGAGGGTACAGGATAGTCGATCATCTCATGTGTGAGCCCCACATGAAATACTGCCCCAACTCTCCTACTATTCATCACCATTCTCCCCGTATATGTAGCCTTCCTTGAGATGGGGTCGTATGCCCAAGCAGTCGGTGTTGACACCTAATTTTATCCGCTTTTTATTTATTTATTTATTTATTTATCTATTTATTTATTTTTACTTTTTATTTAAAAAAAGGGAAATAATAATAATAATAATAATAAATGAATAGAAATATAAAAAAAATATAATTAGGGCTATAAACTTTAGACAATCACATGTGTTCCCAGTTCTTGTTTGCCTCTAATTCCTGTTCAGACTCTTTTAAAAATAAAAAATAAAAAATATTTGAAAAAATAAAAAATAAAAAAAAATAACAAATAAATAAAGGTACATAATTGAATGAAAGAAACTGAAAAGAAATAGATTGATGGTCATAAAAATCGGTATAATGGTGATCAATTGAATGGATTGATGGTCATAAAAATCGGTATAATGATAATCAATTGATTGAAAAAAAAACCAAAAAGAAAGAGATTAATAGTAATAAAATGGTGATCAATTGGCAATTATTCCCTTGTCTTCTGTAACCTACACCCGAAAAGCCTATAAATAATCGATAGGAAGAGTAGAAGAGGCGACACTATTTTGACAACACAAAAAAAAAGAAAGAAGAGAGAATAATAGGCAAAAGAGGAGTAGAGAATCTGGTCTTGGGAAAATCAGTCCAGCAAGAAACCACTTCAGTAGTAAGGTATCACTTTCTTATTGCTTCTCTAATTTCTTCTTATTAGTCTTTGTATTGCATCCCTTTAAAAAATGTTCTTTTTTTTTTCTTTCTCTTTTTCTGTTTATGCAAAGATAAACTCATATGTTAACCTTTCATTTTTCTAAAGTTGTTTGTTCCTAAATTGTTTTCTTTGCAACACAAAATGCTAAAAAAAATATAACTAATTGATGTTTATAAACCAATCACCAAGAAAACAAATTTCACCATATTGTAATATAACAAAAACTCGTATCACATCTTTATCAAATAACAAAAAAAATCATAACAACGAATAAATAGTTTTCTCTTAGGATTAGAATTAATGGTCACTGCCGCCGGGTGAAATTCATTCTCGCTCGCCGCGCCACATCTCACCTCTTTTTTCGTTATTATTACATTTTCGTTATGTTGTTTTTTTAACAAAAATTAATTTTTCTTTAAAACAAAAATAAAAAGTTACAATCTGTGAACAAACATCTCACCTCTTTTTTTCGTTATTATTATTATTATTATTATTATTATTATTATTATTATTATTATTATTATTATCATTACATTTTTATTTTTAGATACGTACATATTAATTATTATAATAAAAAATAATTAAAATAGAATAATAATAAAAATCAGACAACACATAAATATTTTCTACCAAGAACTATGTGTGTTTTGATTTCCCTATTGCACCTGGGGATACGTAGGAGCAAGGTTTTCCCTTGTGAAACCAAATTAATAAAACAATATTTTTCCTTATTTTATTAATGTAAATAATTTATTTTCTTTTTCATTATTTTTTAGGGGGTAAAATAAATAATTAAATAAATAAATAATTTGTATACCATTAATTATAGGGTAACCGTTTTAACGAACGATTTAGGGTAATATTACTTTCCCTATTCGTAATCGACTCCCGAATCCGTTTTTTTGGTTCAAGAATTTTATTTTAGGTTTTATCTAATTTTCCCTTAAAAAAAATTGGTGGCGACTCCTTTTTCGCGGAAAAATTGGACGCGACAACTGGCGACTCCATTGGGGACTTTTGAGAGTCAAGTCCAATCTAATTAATTGTATATAATTATTTATTATTTTATTTATATTACCCCTGTTGTTTATTTGTTTTGTTATATTGTGAATACAATTATATGTGTCTTGTTAATTTAATTTCATTGTGATGATTTTTTTATTTTACTTTATTTATTTTTCTATACACTACTCTAACACGATTCACACACTTATGAGTGGGCTCTATACCCGGGCTGAGTGCAACCTAAGATAAGTTAGAGACTGTGTAATGATAATCTTCTGGATGTACATCTTGTTTGGTTGTCATGAAAGTCTCACCTAGAGTTGACCTTTTATGTAATATTGCCATTTTAATAGTTTACCTATTAATTGGTTTAATATTTTAGAATTGAGTTGTGTGCTCTAGGAACCAATTTAGAACTATAGAGCTACTCATAGTAAAGGTTCACATGAAAAAAAACATAAAAAGAAAAAACATTGTGTAAATCTCATGTACATACGAAAAACTTACCCTATGTCATGTTCACTTTTACCTTCTAGTATACCCAAGTTTTTTTTTCACTCTCCTCATTGTCATTTTTTTTTTGCATCATATTCTTCATCATGGTCACTTTTGAGAAAAATCATTATCATATCATCTTCAAAACCATAAAAATTAAGGCTTGTTGTGAATAACTTTAAACAGAGGAAACATGGGATCAAATGGTGGCTCAAACATTACTCCATTAAGAAAGACCTTGCTATTGAGAGTTCTCAAACCAGATGTAAGCAACCTTAAGAATCTCGCTCGGAAGTTGAAAAATGTACGTGTAATATTTATGGGGAAATTTGGCAAAATTCTGGATTTACATGAAGTTAATGTGCAAGTGGATGCCCTTACAACGTTGGCCCAATTCTATGACCCTCCTTTCAGGTATTTCACCTTTAAGGACTTTCAGTTGGCCCCAACATTGGAGGAGTTCGAACGAATAATGGGATATCCGATGAAGGGGAGCAAACCTTACCAGTACATGGAACATTACCCCTCACTGAAAACAATTGTTGAAACACTTGATATCCCTATAAAGGAAATAGAAGACAACAGAACCAATAAATATAATTTGATCGGATTCCCAATAAAATATCTTGAAGAGAAAGCAGTAAACTTAGCGAGAGATGGAAAATGGGACACTTTCATGGATGTGGTCGCCTTAATTATATATGGTATTGTTTTATTTCCAAGTGTTAAGGACTTTATGGATTTTACGGCGGTACACGTGTTTTTGGCCAACAAGCATAGAGGGGAAAACCCAATACCGGCGGTTTTGGCTGACATTTACTCCACGCTCGACTTCTGTGACACCCTAAACCCCAAAATAATATATAAAATAATTTATATCGTATTTCTATAAAATTTGCAGCGGATAAATAAAGATTTGTTTCCAAGAAAATAAAAACTTTTATTTTCAATTTAGGATATCACGTTTCTCAAAAATCAAAAGGATTACTTTAAAATTCATAACACCTATAAAGATAGTGCAATCTCAATAAGCTTCATTAAAGTATAATTACTTGATTTAATTATAAAAACCTTACAAGTACTTATAAGGTTTTCATACAAAAAGTCGTTTCAAATTAAAATAGTAAAATACAAATTACAACCCTTATTCCAGGTATCACCTATCAGAGCGGGGTTCCTCCCAACTTGAACTTCAAGATTCATTAACTTGTAACAACTGCAATTTCGCAAACGCAGGGCCAAGCCAGTCAAACACAAACAACGAAGGAGGTGAGTTTTGAAATCATGTTAATAGTATAATATAAGTAAGGAGAACACGCAATTAATTCTAAATAAACCGTATCATTAGACAAACAATCTTCAAAGAAAAACATAACATTATAAAGTCAAAACCACTCAAGGAAAGTCAATACATTTCACTATAACATCAAATCATCTAATAAGAATTATTATCGCACACGACACATATTAATCACAACAAAACAATCACAAGAAAATGCAATGCTATGCATGATCTTAGACTCTACTTCACAATGTGGTATCATTCTAACTCTGAAGTACTTGGTTAGGAGGCCATGATACTATGCCACCATCCCGGTGGACGGACAATTGAAATTGGCCCTGTCGTCACAGATCCCCTCAACTCAACCTAAGACACATATACGCGACAGTCGAGGTAAACGTGTGTTGCATGGTAGCTCCCGACATTTGGAGTGCTACCTCCAAGTCACCTAGGAATTCCCCACCCGAATACCTCCAAGGTCTAACAATCTTGCCTTAAGGCTCAACAGTAGACCGCCACGATCAGGCTCAATTCAGTTGTACTTCCCCGGAATCGCTAGGCTTGTCAGGCCCTACCTATATGATGACAAAATAATCTCCACTTCACAAATTCTAAATATAGCCACCTTTCGCACGGTCGTTTTGGCGTTGGTTTCACTCAAATCGGAGTTACGGTGAAGAAGAACGATACAAAATAAGGAATTTTATAAACGGCGAAGTCGGGTATTTTAGAGAGAAATTGGGATGGTTAAAAATCTGAGGAAGTATGTTTATTTGACTAGCTAAATGAATAAAACAACATACTGAAATTTGGGGGAAAATGGAGAAACATTTCTGAAACAGTTATCGGTCATCGGTGCCAAAGGATAATCCTAATTTATGTTTTCTATTCCTTAGGCGGCTCCTGCTACTCCTCCTTCCTTATATTTTATTATTATTATTATTGTTATTTAATTCGGTTTTACTTCCATATGGGCCTAACCCATGAATCACATTTTACTTATTTTTTTTACCAACAATTACCAAAGCTATTTTTTTTTAAACACAAACTAAAGTAATTAATATTTTAAAACACATTAATAACCAAAACTCTTATATTCAAAACTATCACTACAATAATACTTATGTTTCAAAACACTCAAATTAAAATATTACCATCATTAGAGAATAATCAAAACTATAAAACAAATCACACTTTATATTTGTTATTATATCATAATAAATATATATAAAATCACAATGGCATAACACATAAATAAGGAAATCAAACACAACATTTCTAATATCTCAAATAATTATTTATAAAATAAATAATTAAAATAAGAGATACTTAAAATAATTAAAATACAAATATGTGCACATTTAACATTAGTTAAACATACAAGAAAATATGACATTAATTACCAACTCACATATACACGTAAAATCACCTAAAATCTTATTCTTTAAAATATTTACACTAATATACTATTATTTTTAGAAAAATATATAAAATAATAAAATATAACATTTATTATTCATATAACATATTTGGTCAAATATGTACAGGATTAGCACATCATAGAAAACACACCTATAAAGAAAATTAATCATAAAACTAATCAACATATATTCCAAAATAATTTTAACACAAAATTAATTATCTAAAATCCTTTTTAATTAATAATATAGTTTATTATAAAATTTGGAGTGTTACAACTTCCGTCATGAGAAAGAGGGGGGCCTAATCCATTGCTACTCGCCAATACTATATCTTTGGTTTGTCAAACATATTTTCCAAGACACACATCATGTAAGAACTAAGAGCAAAAAGGAATGGGCCAACGTTCTAGCAAATCTCTACAAAAAAATGGTCCAGTAGTACTCATGAAGTCAAGATATAAATGAAGTGATTTGTAGATGCGGTGTCTTTGTCGATGTTCCCCCCATGGGGAACTAAATGATGTATAAATTATAGTCCCTATGTGGCATTGAGGCAATTGGGTTATCCTATGACGAGACGTTTATGATGCCAGCCTGCTGAGAAGAATACGTAAGTCTTGGGGAGATGTCGTTAGAAGTGGTCAAGAATTAGGGCCTAGAAGTTGTGGTATAGGAGAGGAATATCATAATTGGGTGATATTCTTTCATGTCATCTCATGTCATATTCTTTCACAGAAAAAATAACACAACAAATAAAAAAACTAGTGCTACGACACCGTTATCAGACACGATCCTAGTAAAAAATCATGGATGAGCTAGAGCAAACAGAAATAAGAGAAGACGTGAACCAGCTCAAGGGGCAAATGACCAAGATCTTGGAGATTCTACAAGCACATGGAAATAGAAATGATGGGAATCCTTTGGTAGATGAGGGGATGCCCCAAAACACTCTTGTTCACCCAACGGGCGTCGCTCCACACCTTCACACTAATTATCAAGAAGGGAAGGCACAAAAATTTCCACCTTATGGTCTGCCGCCAGGTTATACCCCCCCCATAGACACTCATCTCCCCAACAACAATCCCCTTACTTTGAGCTTTCCTGGCTCTTCGTCGCAAGGAAAAGCTACCGAAGCTACGCCGGTGATGTTCAACATACATCATGAACCTCGACCGCTCGAGAGCAATCAATCCCAAGAAAAATGGCAAGCCTTGGAAGAACACTTGAGAGTTATCGAAGGGGGAAACAATTATGGATTTGATGCTTCAGACCTATGCCTCGTTTCTGATGTTATAATACCTCCGAAATTCAAGTTGCCTGAATTCGACAAATACAAGGGAACTACATGCCCCAAGAACCATCTTGTTATGCATTGTCAAAAATTGGGTTTTTGCGCCCATGACGAAAAACTGCTAATCCACTTCTTTCAAGACAGTTTGACAGGAGCTTCCCTGAGTTGGTATATGCACCTTGAGCGAGCTCATATCAGCTCTTGGAAGGATTTGGTGGATGCCTTTTTGAAACAATACAATTATAATCTTGACATGGCTCCTGATAGAATGCAGCTACAAAATATGACATAACGAGAAAATGAAACATTCAAGGAATATGCCCAACGATGGAGAGAGCTAGCTTCCCAAGTTGAACCCTCCTATCAGAAAAAGAAATGGTGACCATGTTCATAAACACTCTTCAACCTTCGTTTTATGACAAAATGATAGGAAGCGTCTCGTCAAAATTTTTAGATCTCGTCATCATAAGCAAAAGAGTAGAATTGGGATTGAAAAGCGGAAAGATTGCTTCTGGCTATCCCGGATTGAATAACACAAAGAAGCTGCCCGTAGGTGCGAATAAGAAAAAGGAGGGAGAAAGCCATTTTGTGGCGTCAAACCCCAACTAATCCTTCTTTTGTGCGTCGTCCCTACGCCGCTGCAACCTCACAAACCTCAAGTACCCTAAGTCAAAACTTACAAGGGAATCAAGATCCCTATGAAAATCGGGGAAGAAACTATCATGGGAGGAAGTTCGTACATTTTGACCCAATCCCTATGACTTATGCAGACTTATTACCGCATCTTGTTAGCAATTCTATGGTTGCACTATGTCCAGGGAAACCTATAGAACCGCCCTACCCCAAAAGCTGGATGGTTGAATTTCAAAGAAAACGAGCCTAGCATGAAAAAAAAATCCCTACCAGTCCATGGTGAACCAATAGTGAATGCTATCGAAGAAAATCACCAATTAATAAGGGAGGTCGAGAGAATTAAGACCCCGATGGGACTAATTTTCTTTGAATTATGCAAATTTGGGTTAATCCTAGGAAACGCTGATGGGAAAGCAAGATGCAATTTCCACCTAATGAGGATCATTCCATGGAAGAATGCAATGAGTTCAAAAAAGAACTTCAAAAATTGATAAACACAGGCATCGTTCAAATAGGTCGTTGGGAAAAGGATGATGATATGATCGCAACCCAATCAGAAGAAAAACTTCGCATAACCATCCCAAAGCCATTAGTCATTCACTTCACTAAGGAGGAAACTATGAATGCCCCCAGTGATATGAGGATCTTAATAGTTCAAATACCAATCCCTTTTCCATATAAAGACAATAAAGCGGTACCTTGGAATTATAATGTAGAGGTACATCTGGCTGAACAGAAGAATGAAGATGCTTCTAGCTCAAAAACCACCGCTGTCACGAACGTTTCAGGGATAGGAGGGATGACTAGAAGTGGTCGAATATACTCCCTGAAAACATCACAGAGAGAAATAATAGTGGCGTTTGAGAAGGCATACAAAGATAAAGGGAAAAAGAAAGTAATTGTAACAGAAGAAGTTGAAAAGGAGAAAGTAGAAAATGAGAAAGAGCTTTCTAATGATGAAGCTCGTGAGTTTCTCAAAATAATCTAATAGAGTGAATACAAAATAGTCGACTAGCTCAACCCACCGGAAGCTATTGATGAAAATACTAAACGTGGCCCATGTCACTCACGACATCACCTTGGACAAATTTGGAGACATCATAAATAACATCACTGCCAACAACCACCTAACCTTCACAGAAGATGAGCTGCTGACCGAAGGGAGACGGCATAATAAACCACTACACATATCGGTAATGTGTCTCGACCATATAATATCGAGAGTCCTCATTGACAATGGCTCCTCGCTGAATGTTATATAAAAATTGACATTAGCAAAACTACCTTGTGATGGTACATATATGAGACCAAGCCCCATGGTTGTTAGAGCTTTTGATGGGAGTTGCAGAGAAGTAATGGGAGAAATCGAACTCCCAGTTCAAATAGGCCCGATGATATTTGAAATCACGTTTCACGTGATGGACATTTTACCCGCCTATAGTTTCTTGTTGGGAAGACCATGGATCCATTCTGCCTGCGTAGTGCTATCAACCTTACATCAAAAGCTGAAGTATATGGTAAATGATCAATTGGTAATCGTGTCAGGAGAAGAAGATTTGTTGGTGAGTAAGTTGTCCACCACACCTTATGTTGAGACGACAGAAAAAGCTCTAGAGACCGCCTTCCAAACACTAGAAATTGTGGACACTGCTTACGTCAAGACGACACCTATAGAACCACGTATGTCAAACACTACTATTATGGTGGCTAAGTTCATGTTGAGCAGAGGACACCATCCATGGCACGGGTTGGGGAAGAATGAAGAAGGGTTCAAAGAATTGGTGGAACTTCCTGAGAATAGGTATAAATGGGGTTTAGGCTACAAACCCACCAAGGTTGAAAAACGAAGATTGGTCAAAGAAAAAAAAGAGATTAGCTCAGATCGAGAATCGAGAGCCTAGAACCGAAAGGATTCCCATCTGTGACATCCAACAAGGTTTCCAAAGTGCAAGACCAACAAGTGAGATCCATATTGCAGCAGCTGGAGATGACATTTCCATTGATGAAGCTAATTGGATTCGTTCGTGTGATACAGGAGCATAAATCAAGAATTGGAAATTAGTCAAGTTGCCTATAATATTTAATGCAATTCCCATGTAATTCTAAAAGCATTATTACTCTTACTAAGACCTTAAGATACTTCATTATATTTAGGATGGACACAATTTTGTTTTCCCAGTACTTTGAATTTCAATAAATGCATTCTCATTTTATTTTCTTATTGTTCTTTCTTACCGTTCTCATATTTTAACATTCATTTGCCAAAATTGTTCCTTTTTTCCTCTTATCCTAGCCTTATCCTAGCCTTGAATCCTACAGATTTGGGAATAGTGCATTCATAGATTATTGTACTAAGATCTCGCCGCATAATTTTGACAATCTTGTTAGTCAGATAGAAAAAGATAACGAAGAAGACTATGAACCACCTCTAGAGTTGTTAAGAGCGGTAGAATGGGAAGCCAAGGGTATCATGCCCTATGAGGAACCGACGGAAATGATTAATCTAGGAACAAAAGAATTAAAGAAAGAAATTAAAGTCGGCACCATATTAAAGAAAGAAGTGTATCACAAACTAATCCAACTCCTACATGAATACAAAGATGTTTTTGCCTGATCATATCAGGATATGCCTGGATTGGATACTAGCATAGTGGAGCATAAATTGCCCTTAAAACCCGATTTTTCTCCGGTCAAATAAAAATTAAGGCGAATGAAGCCCGATTTGTCATTAAAAATCAAGGAAGAAGTAAAAAAACAATATGACGCAGGGTTCCTGGCTGTGGCAAATTATCCCCAATGGATAGCCAATATCGTACCGCTACCGAAAAAGGATGGAAAAGTTCGAATGTGTGTCGACTATAGGGACCTTAACAAAGCCAGTCCTAAATACGATTTTCCGTTACCTCACATCGATATTCTGGTTGACAATACGGCTCACCATTCACTCTTTTCTTTTATGGATGGTTTCTCTAGGTATAATCAAATTAAGATGGCAGCTGAAGATATGGAAAAAACGACTTTCATCACCCTTTGGGGAACATTTTGTTACAAAGTAATGCCTTTTGGTTTGAAGAATGTTGGGGCGATCTACCAAAGAGCTATGGTAACCCTGTTCCATGACATGATACATAAAGAGGTAGAAGTTTATGTAAACGAGATGATTGCTACGTCACAAACAGAAGAAAAACATGTTATTGATCTAAAGAAACTCTTCGAAAGATTTAGAAAGTTTAAGCTAAAGCTTAATCCTTCCAAGTGCACTTTCGGCGTGAGGTCGGGAAAATTATTGGGATTTGTGGTTAGTTAGAAAGGAATAGAGGTTGACCCCGATAAGATTCGGGCTATTTCAGAAATGCCTCCCTCGAGTACCGAAAGAGAAGTTTGCGGTTTTCTTGGGAGACTAGATTATATTTCAAGATTTATATCACAACTAACTGCCACTTGTGAACAAATCTTTAAACTTTTACGGAAAAATCAAACAGTTGTGTGGAACGAAAAATGTCAAAACGCATTTGAAAAAATCCGACAGTATTTGCAAAAGCCTCCAATTCTAGTCCCCCCAGTTCTGGACCGGCCCTTGATTATGTATCTTACAGTCCTCGACGGGGCCATGGGATGTGTGCTGGGGCAACACGATGAAATAGGAAAAAAGGAGCATGCCATTTACTATATAAGTAAAAATTTTATAGAGGTTGAAACAAGATATACAATGTTAGAACGTACTTGTTGTGCCTTAGCCTGGGCGGCCCATCGCTTGAGGCAATACATGCTTTGCCACACGACTTACTTGATATCCAAAATGGATCCAATCAAGTACATTTTTGAAAAGCCTGCTCTCACAGGGCGAATTGCTCGCTGGCAAGTGATGTTATTAGAATATGATATTACCTATGTTACTCAGAAAGCCATCAAAGAGAGTGCCTTAGAAGACTGTCTAGCTAATCAACCTGTGGATGATTATAAGTCAATGCAATGCGAATTCCCAGACGAAAGCATCATGGTTATGTTTGAAGAATGCGATAATGGAAAATGGACCTTGTTGTTCGACGGGGCCTCAAACATAATGGGGCATGGGATTGGGGTTGTCTTAATATCTCCCAAAAAATAGTTCATACCTATCACAGCGCGCTTGTGTTTTGATTGTACCAATAATATGGCAGAATATGAAGCTTGTGCCATGGGAATTTTGGCAGCTTTGAAATCAAAAGCAAAAGTGCTGGAAGTGTATACCAAGAATGGGAAACTCGAGATAAAAATTTAATACCTTATTTTACCTACATAAAAGAATTGTCTTTACAATTTGAAAAAATCACCTTTCACCGTGTCCCTCGAGAAAACAATAAATTGGCTGATGCATTGGCCACTTTATTCTCGATGTTCCAAATAAGTCGAAACGATGAAATCCCATCCATTGAATTGGAGAGTCGAGATCATCCTGCCTACTGCCACTTAATGGAAGAAGAAACTGACGGGAAACCATGGTATCACGACATCAAACCTTATCTTATAAATAGAGAATATCCTCCCGAAATATCGAAGAATGAGAAAAGTGTAACACCCCAAATTTCTAATTAATATATAATGGTAATATTATAATAAATCATAACATATGTGTATCTGTTGTGGTGTGATAATTTCCTACACATTTTTTTATCTTAATAATTTATTTATTTAATTATATTAAATATATTTATTTAAATTGATTTTGGGCAAACCACAAAAATAAAAATAAAAAATAAACTAGAGCCACACTACTACATATGTGCTAGTAGCCTACAATTCTAATAAATACTTAGCCGATGCCTTAAGATTGATAAGCTACACAATATGTATATAAATACTTAGGCGAACGTGGTCTGTCTCTATCTAAACCCTCGCTGCCGCCATTCAAACAAGGATTTTGCTTTCTACCCATAGTTAGCCAATATCTCCCTGGATCACAAGTACCGTAATCCCCCATATCTAATCTTTTTTAATTTTAATTTCGATCTCTCCCTAATATTAACAAATCAACCACAATCACATAATTATATTTTAAGTTTATTACACACGGATCGTTGTTCTCGATCGTGATTTTGCCAGCTACTACTATTAGATATTAGTGTTTACAGGATCTTTGATTTTGTCTGTTTAATCTCTCATTGTTTTTAAAGTATTGTCATAACCTACTGTTTGTGTCACTATTAGTTGAGTTTTCTTCCGATGATTTAGTTACCGTCCTTTCCATATTTTATTTGATAATTTAGGTTCATGATTAAAATAAAATACTGACTATATTTTATTTATTAATTATATTCTGTTCGAATACCAATTATTTATAGAATAAATTTTGTTAATAAAAATAGTGTTTTCAATAGAATCAATAAAATTGGTTTGCAAAGGTATCACAGCACAATATGGTCCAAATAAATAAATCTTGCTGATTTCAAAAACAAAGAACTTGCACATATCACTTTATTTAATTGAACTAATTTATTTTTTTGACATGTTTTATTTTGTTATATCATAGTTCATGTTATTAGTATTCTCTAATACTACATACACTATTATTATTAGCATACTGGTTTTAGCATACTACATTGAGTTTAAATAAATAAATAATTTAGATTTGTTTAACATCCAAGGACTTTAGTTATTCTGTTATTTTTCATTTATTTTAAATAAGATGTCTGTTTATATTAATATAATCATACGCATGCGTAGAATTAAATATTTTTGGATGATATTGTAAATAGTAAACAATTTATTTATCTATTGGAGCAAGTAATTAACCTGTATTTGGTCGTTGCATGGCGTTGATTTATTTATTTTTCGCGGATTATTGGAGGCGAGGGTCGACGAAGACGCGACAAGTTAGCAGATCAGATTCGTTGTGCGAAATCTTCAATTGAGGTAAGGAGTGAGAGGAGGTTCGACTTTATGAGTATAAAATAACGTGGGATGAACGGGAATACCGTAATTCCCAGATATTCATCTGGGGCTTACTACGTATGGTCGAGCCCTATTGAGTAATAATAATTAATTAATAATATATGAATGGTAATAGTGAGGACTAAAATATAATTTAGCATCCTATAGAATTGTCGTGAATTTATTTATATCAAAATTGCATGTTGAATGATTTTATGAGATCTTATGCTGATTGTTATTGTCTGAATGATATGTACTTGTCTGTTCTTGTTACTTGATTGAAATTGTGATATTACTTGAATGTGCCACCTAATTGATTCCTTATTATGTGATTGATGAAACTGAATTGTGTATTGTGAGTAGTGTAAACCAAATATTGAGATTTTATTGTGATTGACTGATATACAAATATAATGATGAATATTGTGAAGTCAAACTGAAACTTATTGAGTTGTGATGATCGAGTAATTCTGAGATATGTGTTGTAGATTTTGGAGTTAGGATTATTTTGTCATCATATAGGGAGGGTCTGACAAACCTAGTGATTCGGGGAAGTACTTCTGAATGAGCCTGATCGTGGAGGGCTACAGTCAAACTGTAAGGTAAGACTGATAGACCTTGGGGGTACATCTAGTGGGGAATTCCTAAGTGGATTAGTGGGTAATTCCCTAAGGCCGGGAGCTACCGTGCAACACAAGAGTACCCCGACCGTCGCGGATATGTGTCTCGGGTTGAGTTGAGGGGATCTATGAGGACTTGGCCAATCATGAATTGTCCGTCCACTCTTGTAGTGGCATAGTATCAGGCCTCCTAACGAAGTACTTCAGAGTAGAATGGTACCAAATGATGAAGTATAGAGTATAGGACATGCATAGCATTTCATCCTTGTAATTGTTTTATTGTGATTGAATTAGAATAACCTTTGATATTATGTTCTTGAATGTTCTCTTTATTTGTGCTGTTTTGACTAATTGCGTATTCTCCTCGTGTATTTTATACTGTTACATAATTTCGAAACTCACCCCTCGTTGCTTGTGTTTGGCGCTTTCGAGAGCGCAATTATTTCAGGTTATCGATTGATGATCCATGCTCTGATAGGTGATACTGGGTGGGAGTAATTCGTTGTGTTTTATCGAGTTCGAACTAATTTTTGTTTTGTAAACTATATTGATCAATTGTGTAATATTCGATCTCTTATTCGAAGATAAAAATTAATTGTCCCTAAGTTTTGAACATGTTTTTATGTCAGTAATATTTGTTTAAATAAAACTCAGCTATATTTGATGTTAAATGATTTTTATTAAGAAATTTTATTCAAAGGTCTTGTATAAGTGTGAGTGTGACTTCCTAATCCCTATATTTTAAAAGAAATATTTTTATACTCTACTTTTGGACCGCTGCAAATCTCTTTCAAAACTAATGCATTCTACTTTTTATATCAATTTGGGTTTAGGGTGTCACAAAAAGAACTCTGAGACAGTTAGCCGCGAGCTTTTTTGTGAACAAAAAATATTTTGTATAAGAGGAATCATGATATGGTACTCCTTAGTGTAACACCTCAAATTTTATAATAAATTATTTTATTAATAAAATAGAATTTTAAATAATTAATTTGGCGTTAAGGTTATTTTAGAATATATATTGATTAATTTTCTTTATATGTGTATTTTCTATGATGTGCTAATCTTGTAAACATTTGACTAAATGAGTGATATAAATAATAAATACTATATTTTATTATCTTATATATTTCGCTAAAAATAATAGTATTTTAGTGTACATATTTTTAAGAATAAGATTTTATGTGATTTTATGTGATTTTACGTGTATATGTACGTTCGTAATTAATGTGATATTTCCTTGTATATTTGACTAATGTTAAATATGCACATGTTTATATTTTAATTAATTCTAAGTATCTCATATTTTAGTTATTTATATTTGGGATAGTAATAATATTGTGTTTGATTTCTTTTATTTTTATATACTTGCTGTGACATTGCGATTTTATATATTTATTATGATTTAGTAATTAGCATAAAGTAGCAATGTTATATTTATTTCTTTTGTGATTTTGACTATTCTCTAATGATGGTAGTATTTTAATATGAGTATTTTGAAAACTAAGTATAATTATAGTAACTATTTTGAATATGAGAGTTTCAATTGTTAGTAATATGTATTTTTTTTTAAAGGTTAATTATTTTAATTACTCTAATTTATCATATATTAGTTATGAAATATTAGTAATGTTTTGAAAATTAAATGATGTTTGGAGGAGGATTAAAAATGAGATTAAGTAACTATTAATTTTGTCTTAGCAAAATAAAAATAATAATAGTAATAAAACAAAAAAGTAAATAAAGAGACCAATGGGTTTGACCCATGTGTGAACCCTAATTGTTAACAAAAAAAAAAAATATCTGGTAGACTTTCTCTTCTTCTTGAAAGAACGCAGGGCATCCATTCATCCTCTTCTCTAAAATTCATTGCCACCAAATCCTTGCCTTTTGAATCGATCCCAACCTTTATCCCACACAAAATCGGCCACTGAATCCATTTTTGGCATCAGTTTTATCAATCGTTGCTCCGTTTCTTCAGAAACAGCTCCGTTTCTTTCCTTGGGCGAGCTATTTTTGGCCGATTCTGATCACCACATTTGTCGTTTCAAAAAACTGGCATCGTTTTTGGATTCCTCTCTTCGAAACCTATAAGAAGCACTACTCATTTGCATTTTTCGGTGAAGTTGACGTCAGACCCTTCCAGCGCTCCAACGAGTCGGTGAGACATTTTCTGTAGTTTTTTCTCGTCGTTTTGACTCCATTTTTGTTCCTAGAATTATTATTAATTATTTATAATTTATTTTTATGCTCAGTATAATTTATCAGTCACGTCTTAACGATTTGGTGAACTCGCCGTTATTCGGATTCGCTCGCTTTGTCGTTCTGCAGTTGCTGTTGAAAATTTGCATTGATTTTTGTATTTGAGAAAGCGTCTAAATAAGGTAAGGGGTGAGAGAACGTTTGAATTCATGAGTATAATATATTGTGAGATGAACGGGAAAACCGTATTTTCCAACGATTCATCCGGGGTTTGCTACGTACGGCAGTAGCCCTATGAGTGTTAAATTAATTAATGTGCAAATATGGAAATTGTGAGATTAAAATATGGAATAGAAATATTTATAAGGTGCTGATTGATTTAATTCCGTTAAATGTGTGATATTTGATACTATTGTGATATTTGATTTCAAATGAATTTGTTGCATATGTTTGATTAGATAAGTTTATGTGAAGATGTTTGATTGATGATAGTGATGTTGTAAATTTGTGATGAGTTTATATGATGACCATGATTATGTATGATTAATGATGTTATAAAATTGTGATGAGAATATTGAAGTAACCCCATAGTTGATGAAATAATGATGATTCTAATTTGTGTTTGAGATGACGGTCTTAATGGAGTATCATAGGCCAACGAGGGGAGAAAATAAGTATTGTGAATTTGTGAAGTGGAGATTATTTTGTCATCATATAGGTAGGGCCTGACAAGCCTAGTGATTCCGGGGAAGTACAAATGAATTGAGCCTGATCGTGGCGGACTACTGTTGAGCCTTAAGGCAAGATTGTTAGACCTTGGAGGTATTCGGGTGGGGAATTCCTAGGTGACTTGGAGGTAGCACTCCAAATGTGGGGAGCTACCATGCAACACACGTTTACCTCGACTGTCGCGTATATGTGTCTCGGGTTGAGTTGAGGGGATCTATGAGGACAGGGCCAATTTGAATTGTCCTTCCACCGGGATGGTGGCATAGTATCATGGCCTCCTAACCAAGTACTTCAGAGTTAGAATGGTACCACATTGTGAAGTAGAGTCTAAGCTCATGCATAGCATTGCATTTTTGTGTGATTTTTTGTTGTAATTAATATGTATTGTGTGCGATGATAATTTCTTAGATGATTTGATGTTATTGTGAAATGTATTGAGTTTCCTTGATTTTGACTATATAACATGGTGTTTTTCCTTGAAGAATGTTTGTGTAATGATACGGTTTATTTATGATTAATTGCGTGTTTTTCTTACTTATATTATATTATCAACATGATTTCAAAACTCACCTCCTTCGTTGTTTGTGTTTGACTGGTTTGGCCCTGCGTTTGCGAAATCGCAGTTGTTATAGGTTAATGAATCCTGAAGTTCAAGTTGGGAGGAATCCCGCTCTGATAGGTGATACCGGGAATAAGGGTTGTAATTTGTATTTTACTTATTTAATTTGAAACGACTTATTGTATGAAAACCTTATAAGTACTAGTAAGTTTTTGGAATTAAATCAAGTAATTATACTTAAATCAAGCTTATTGAGATTGCACTATTTTATAGAAGTAAAGAGTTTAAAGTGTTCTTTTTTTTATTTTTGAGAAACGTGTTATTTTAAATTAATTGCAAAAGTTTTTATTCCCTTGAAAACATATTTGTTTTATCCGCTCCGAATTAAAGTTAAACATTCTATTATAAATTATTATATATTATTTTGGGGTTTAGGGTGTTACACTTAGATGCGTTGATGTCAATGAGGCGAAAGAAATTCTACAAGATGTCCACGATGGCTCTTATGGGATCCATATGAGCGGACACACTATGTCTAGAAAGATTCTTCGAGCCGGGTATTACTGGCTCACCCTAGAAAAAGATTGTTTTAATTATGTAAAGAAATTCCATAAGTGTCAAATATATGCTGATAATATCCACGCCCCACCAATGCCCCTGAACACCCTTTCAGCGCCCTGGCCGTTCTCAATGTGGGGCATAGACGTCATCAGAATGATTGAACCGAAAACATCAAATGAACATTGCTTCATCTTGGTGGCAATCGATTACTTTACCAAATGGGTAGAGGCCGCTTCGTACGCCAATGTAACTAGAAATGTTGTAGTCAAATTCATAAAAAGAGAGTTAATATGTCGTTATGGCCTACCAAGCAAGATCATTACCAACAATGCCACAAATCTGAATAACAAAATGATGGATGAATTGTGTGCCACCTTCAAAATTCAACACCACAAACTCGTCCCCGTACAGACCAAAAATGAATGGTGCAGTTGAAGCAGCAAATAAAAACATCAAAAAATTAATTAGAAAATGGTTGTAACATACAAAGATTGGCATGAGATTGTTTCGTTTGCACTACATGGGTATCACACTTCGATACGCACTTCAACTGGGGCAACCCCTTTTTCCCTAGTATATGGGATGGAGGCTGTGCTACCCATTGAAGTAGAAATCTCCTCACTAAGAGTATTAATGGAAGCCAAACTAGAGGAGTCGAAATGGTACGCACCCGTTTCGATCAATTGAATTTAATTGAAGAAAAAAGGTTGGGAGCCTTATGCCATAGGCAATTATATTAGAAAATATTGAAAATAGCGTACGAGAAAAAAGTACGTCCTCGAGAATTCTGGGAGGGAGACTTGGGGCTAAAAAAGATCTTACCCATTCAAAAGGATTATCGTGGGAAATGGACCCCTAACTATGAGGGCCCATACGTCGTGAAGAAAGCTATCTCAGGTGGAGCTTTGATCCTCACGAATATGGATGGAAAAGATTTAGTCCTCCCTGTAAACTCAGATGCCATAAAAAGTATCATACTTAAATAATGAATACCCGCTAGGTTGAAAACTTGAAAGGGCAACCTAGGCAAAAATTAGGGTACAAAAAAAACCCGCTAGGTTGAAAACCTAAAAAGGTGACCTAGGCAAAAATTAGGGTACAAAAAAAAAACAAAAAAAAATACCCACTAGGTTGAAAACCTGATAAGGCGACCTAGGCAAAAATTAGGGTACAAAAAATATAATACATACCTACTGGGTTGAAAACCTGAAAGGGCAACCTAGGAGAAGAAGAAAAACAACATCAACAACAACAAAAACAAAGAATATATACTCAAAAGGGCAAGACCAACAGTATCGATCGGGCTATGGCACGAGAACCACTAGTAACCACTAGTATCGATCTACCTTTGAATTACTAGTAACCAAGTCGGGTCTTCCACCCATTCCTTTTGTGTTATCTTATGTATATTCTTTTTGTTAACGACAAATATTGAACCTCAATATATTGATATATACTTTTATCATCTTTATAATTTAACCTTCTTTCTCGAATGCATTTTATGATTATCGTGCACTGGAAAGTAAAACATATACCATACCTCGATATAATGAATTGCGATAAAGTCAGACATATTAGAAGTTGTTTAGAGTCCAAGGCAGACGACAATATGAGATCCAACTTAAGATAACAATAGTAATTCTTCTTCTTCAAAAAAAATAAAAAAAAGGAAAAAAGAGAAATGGACAAAAGAGAGATCAAAGATATCAACTTCAAGAAAAATGAATAAGTGTCTTTTTTATCCATGATTTTAATGCTCGTGTCCAATAAAAATATTAATAAAAACCAACACATTCATTCATTCATTCATTCATTCATTCATTCATTCATTCATTCATTCATTCATTCATTCATTCATTCATTCATTCATTCATTCATTCATTCATTCATTCATTCATTCATTCATTCATTCATTCATTCATTCATTCATTCATTCATTCATTCATTCATTCATTCATTCATTCATTCATTCATTCATTCATTCATTCATTCATTCATTCATTCATTCATTCATTCATTCATTCATTCATTCATTCATTCATTCATTCAAAAAGCCGAGAAAACGACCCGCGTGTTGAAGCCGAGAAAACGACCCGCACCCGAAGCCGAGAAAACGACCCACATGTTGAAGCCGGGAAAACGACTCGCACCCAAAGCTGAGAAAACGACCCACATGTTGAAGCCGGGAAAACGGCTCGCACCCAAAGCCGAGAAAATGACCCGCATGTTGAAGCCGGAAAAACGATACGCACCCGAAGCCGAGAAAACGACCCGCATGTTGAAGCCTGGAAAACAACTCGCACCCGAAGCTGAGCAAACGACCCGCATGTTGAAGCCAGGAAAACGACTCGCACCCGAAGCCGTGAAAACAACCCGCATCTTGAAGCCGGGAAAACGACTCGCACCTGAAGCCGAGAAAATGACCCGCATATTGAAGTCGGGAAAACGACTCGCACCCGTAGCCGAGAAAACGACTCGAATGTTGAAGCTGGGAAACGATTCGCACCCTTCTAAAAAATTCTTTTCGAACAAAATTAGAGTTGTGATCTTTACTTATCTTTTACTTTGATTCTCAAGTAAATTCTAAGTAAAGAGGGACTGGTGTTGACACCTAATGGTACAAACAAGCACAGATTTAAAGGGTAAAAATATATAATTAAAATAAAATAAAATTAAATTTATGAAAAAAATAATAATATCATTCTCCTTTTATACTTAAGCATTATATTTTTTATTTTATTTTTACAAATTAATACATTAACAATACCATAGTTACAAATACAAATATATATTAAAAATTAACGCGCGGGTCACAATCTAGTGTTATTTTATTTCTAATCAAATTGATTAACAAGGAAAATAAGTTAATCTAAAAAAAATGGTTAGAATTTTTAACATGGTTAGAAAGGATTTTTAAAGTGTTAGGAGATTGAAGAGAATATTTATTTTTGTAGGAATAGTTTTTATAGTGCAGTTTTAGAGTGCAGAATTTTTACGTAAATTAGTCTTAGTGAATGAATTAGTTTAATTTATTGATTTTCAATTTTGATATGAGAATAACTGTATTGTTTGATATGAGATTAACTGTATTGTGTTCTTAAATGCGTTTTCTATCTCTAGTTAATATTTCAAAATTTTCTTAAGTTCTTTTTGACCCTTCATTCATAATTATTACAAGTTATAACCTTGTGCTTTTTTCAGACAAATCTGATTGTGTGCATAATAAACTGGATTTTTCTATACTGACTTTTATGAAAGTAAAAATATGGACATGTTCATATATGTGTTGATGTATTATATATTAAAATTTATATTATTTAGAAAAGTTTTGACATGTGAGATAAATCTAGCACTAAGAAAATGTAATTTGTGAATTTGAAAATGTAAATATTTGGTTAGACTATGTTTAGAATTTTAATGATAACTGAAAGAATATTTTCCCTATATTTTCTCTATGTTTTGAACATAAACTTTACAAAATATTAAGTGGTGTTGGTATGTTAAAACATGTTACAAGCTCACAGAACAGAAGTTGTCCCTTTTTGTACACATGAATCTTTTTCGTAAAAATAAAAACACATGACTTATTGTTTGTTAAATTAAAATTTATTTTTAAAAACTATACCTCCTAAGATTTCTATAGAGGATTCATTTACTAATGTCTACCACCATTTGCCGTACTAATAAAATCAACAAAGTATATGTTAAAAGTGCATAAATTTACTATTGAAACATAAACTAGAAATTTTTGTGTTAATAGTTTGATTTTTAAAACAATTTCGAACATAGGAAATACAATGATGTATGAATTTATTTAGTGTATGATATATTTTATACATGGTATTGATATTTATTTTAGGAAATTATTTTGATTGAGAACTTAAATTCTATTTGTAACTAGTTATAACAAAGAATTCAAATCAACTCTTTAGTGACCTAAACTTAAGGGAACCTTAAAACCTTGAGTAGAATTAGGAGTAGATGAATTTGATATTAATTGAGTGGTTAATTAATTTAAGAAGGTATAGAGTATACAGAACAAAGACCGTTGTGTAAGGATTATAATAACGACGCTCTTAAACGGTAAGGGCATCACTCTACTCATTTTCCTATTTGAAAAGAAGGTGTTACAATCGTACCATGCTATCATGTGATATTTGATAATGTTTTTTTTTTATATTATGTTTGAGTACATGCCTTAAATGAGTTATACATCCTTTTGATTTATAGTTGAATTTTATTTGTATGTGCTGGATGGATTAGTGACAAGAGGTTAATAATTGTAGGACTTCAGTTCTAAACCAAGTGAGTTTAGGACAAGTCGACAATAAAATCCAGATCTAGTCATGAGTACATGGCGACAATCCCTTGTACATGGCGACAATCCAGACCTTGGTTATTAACGAAGGTGAAAGCATTCACGCATATGCGATGGACCCAAATCTAGTCATGAGTACATGGCGACAATCCCTTGTAACGATCATATGTCTCAGAAAAATACCCAAGCAGGGTACTAGACATGAAATTCCAAGCAGGAGTATTGAGTCATCCAAGTGTGACGTGTCCAAGAAGGACAATTTTCCTTTATGGAGGTGCTGGAAATCCTGGGATCATATTCATTGTCATATAGAATAACAAATAGGAACTTGTGCATCTTGGTTGTTCGTTAATTTTGTCAATGTGTTGTACTTGTTTAACTGATTATATGATGTTAATTTTAGTTGCACTATGTTTTTTATTCGGAGATTACCCTTACTTTTGGACAGACGAATGCAGATCAATATTTCCTCCTTGACGGTGATGCTAGGGAGGTATATAAGTTGATCTAGAAGATGAAGAGGCGAGTAGAACAATGGAGAGCAATTGGATGTTCTGATATTTTTTACACTAGTGAGTCTTTTTGAGACAATTTTTCACGAGCATCCAGAACATGACCAGCTAGGTTTTGTCTTGGGTAGAAAAAGGTTAAAGTCTTGGCTTTAGGATTTAGTTCTTTTGTTTATACAATCATTTGCTTGTTTATAATCGTAATGACTTGGTTTTTATTGAGGAAGTTAATAAAAGAAAATTTGTTATTTGGATTAGAGTAAATTAATATTGGTATGTTGCAAATATGGTATGACAACCCCAGATTGAAGAAGGAACTAAACCACTATCGAGTTGGATATAAAAGATTGGAACTTTAAGTGTTTTCTTGTAACAAAGCTGATAATAATAATAACTGTCACACTCTAAGAAAAAAAAACTCAGAAAATATTTCTAACTTGAACAAGTGTTTCTCTCTTTGAAATCCAAGATGAATTTGAAATTTTGAGCTTGTAAGTTCTACTCTTTTCTGTTTTTCGATGATTTTCTTCTTCAACCTTGAGTATCTATTTATAATTAAAATTTGGGCTTCAATTTAATCCTTGTTTAATTCTGAATTGTATCTTGATCAGATTGAGTTTGTAAATTCTTCAGATTTATTATGTTCCTATTTTGTTTGGATTGAGTTTGTAAATTCTTTAGATTGATTATGTTCATATTTTGTTGTAGATAAATATTCTTCAAATCTTGATCAAATCTTATTCAAATCTTGATCAAATCTTCTTCAAATCTGGATCAAATCTTTTTTAAATCTTGACCATATCTTCTTTTCAACTTGGTCAAAGATTTTCTTCAATTATAAATATTAATCAAATGTTATTTTAAATTTTCATCAATTATAAATTTGAATCAAATCTTATTTTAGATTTTCTTCAATTATAAATTTGAATCAAATCATATTTTAGATTTTCTTCAATTATAAATTTGAATCAAATATTCTTTTACATTTTCTGCAAAAACGTGAATCTTCTTTCATACACTTTGAAGTCAAATATACTATTCTCATAAAATACTTTTGTTATCATTAAGACTTTAAGTATCAAATCCACTTGGTTCCAACATTTACCCCAAAGAACTCAATCTCTACCTCAAATCCCCTTGAGCTACTACATATAGATCTTTTTGGGCAAGTTAAAACAACATCTCTAAGTGGAAAGAAATATGGCTTTGTTATAGTAGATGCTTACAATAGGTGGACATGGGTAAACTTCTTATGAAGTAAGGATGAATCCCACAAAGTGTTTATCACATTTTGCAAATAAATAAAAAATGAAAAGGGTTTTAAGATTGTAACAATTAGAAGTGATCATGGAGGAGAATTTGAAAACAAGTTCTTTGAAAGTTTTTTTGATGAGAATGGAATCTCTTACAACTTCTCCTCTCCTAGAACACCACAACAAAATGGAGTTGTAGAAAGAAAGAATAGATCACTCCAAGGAATGGCCAAAACCATGTTAAATGAGATGAATGATGCAAAACACTTCTGGGCTGAAGCAATTAACATTGCATGTTATATTCAAAATAGAGTTTTAATTAGGTCTATATTGAATAAAACACGATATGAATTGTGGAAAGGTAAAATAGAGTCTTATATGTTGAACATTAAATATATCCTTAGTAAATTTGATTCTAGATCTCAAAAGTGTAAGTTTATTGGATACTCAAAAAGATCTAAGGCTTATAGAGTGTTTAATAGGGAAACTCAGATTGTGGAAGAATACATACATGATAAATTTGATGACAAACAACTTGACCTTGAAAATTGAAAGCAAGATGATGATAATGCAGGTTTACCAGAACCAGAGGAAGCAAATGCAAACAAACCAAATGAATATGAAAAATTAGAGGATACAACCAAATCTGAAGAAGATGACAAATCATCAGAGGATAAATCTGATCAAGTAAAAAACAATCAAGATAAGTCAGAAGGAAGATTTGGATAGAAGTACAAGTCATCTCATCCTGAAAATCTAATAATTGGAAGTGCAAGTGTTCCTTTGAAGACCACATCATCACTAAAAGATACCATTTTGTTTGCGTTACTCTCATCAATTGAACATTCCTCTATTGATGAAGCAATGGCATATGATGGATGGATTCTTGCGATGCAAGAAATGTTAAATGAATTTAAGAGGAATGATGTTTGGGATCTAGTACCTAGGCCAAAGAAGAACATTATTGGAACCAAGTGGGTTTTCCGAAACAAGGTAAATGAAAAAGCTGAAGTGGTTAGAAACAAGGCAAGACTTTTCGCACAAGGCTATAGTCAGCAAGAGGGCATTCACTACTAGAAATTTCAACTTTAGTGACAAATAAATCAGTCGCTATTGTTTTAAAATCGGTCGCTGAGGCTCGTAGAGACCGAATTAGCAACCTTTTAAATTTAGTTGATAAACTGCTAGTCGCTAGTTGTTGCGACCAAATCATCGACCGAAATTAGTGACCGATTTTGGAGACAAAATTAGTGACTACAGAATATGAAAAATGAAGTTTTTGACAAAACTGCACTATCGTATTCGAATACGATGTTAAAATTTCAAATAAAAATTAAACGTTTCAAATATGTATTCGACTACACGCTGCATGTAGCCGAATACAACTGCGTAAATAATGCAGATTTCCAGTTTTTAAAATGGTGTGAAAGCATTGAACACTAACGATACAAAGCCCATTAGCAACACTTCAACATTTGTAATATCAATTATGAACACATAATTCACACCAAACTAATCCCCACAAATTCACACCTCAAAGAAATTACGGCACAATAACAAACAACAATCGAGTATGTATATACAGTCATCATAGTATAACAAACATGACTCGCGTGCCAAGCACCTTAATACAGTGCGTATTTGCCAATGCGCATGATTTTGGAATTTCCCACAAAAACCCTCCTTGAAGGGCGTAAATCATAATTGTACCGCCTATCACAGGCCTCAGTTCTAATTACTGAGGTGCAGTCTCTCACAGGCTAGCACGATTTACTAGAGTGTAGCCTACCACAGGCCTTACACATCAGTTAAATCCTCGTAAGGATAAGATGGACCAACTATCACATGGAACCACCCCGTGGCCCATCGCGGTCAGCACTTAACTTCATGGCCCATCACGGTCACCACTTAACACTGTGGCCCATCGCGGTCACCACTAACATTGTGGCCCATCACGGTCACCACAAGCATACTCTGACTCTTTTCGCCACAGTCATTAAGTAAATGCAGCTATTAAAAGATTCCCCATTTTTAATACTCATTTAACACTAACGATTTTTCAAACTTACCACAGAGTATACTCAGAACAGATTTTCCTCAATAAAAATCATAACATATAACAACACGTATTTTCCCTCAAGAATATATAATCACGTCAACATTTAATCATCAATTCACACATACACACACTCGACTATTAAAGCACCGAAATTTTGAGTTAATAAAATACTCTAAACTTTTTCTTTTTAAACTCAGTCCAAAAGTAATTAAAAGAGTAACATTTTAAACTCTAACCATTTTAATTTCAATCTAACTAAACGTAATAACAAGCAGCTTGAGTCCAACATTTTGTTTCAATCTCTTCTCCATAAAAAATGAATTGATGAAGCCATCAACACTTAAATTCAAGATTCCAATCAATTTAAGCAACTAAAACAAAATCAAGAATCAAAAGGAGAAAAAAAAGGAGAAGAAAAATAAATAAAGAAATTAACATAAATTTCAACTTTAGTTCAAACTAAGTTATTTGAAAATAACTCATTACGTAACTCAAACACGTCTAAAATAAATTTCCTTTTTTTTTTTTAACCATTACTAACAAAATCAACAACATTAATCACACATATAGAGTCCCTATATGCAAAATAAAAATTTGGAAGGAGCCCTTACCTTCGTTGTAGCTTTTACAACTGTTTTCGTTACCGCGACGAAATACGGCAAAAACTCCTGCTCGCGTCGTCGCTTCAAAAGCTAGCTCACTACCACCGTAATGTGGAGAGGAGCAACTTTCCCTTCTGTCACTTCTCAAATGGAAGCTTAGATCTAGTAGATAAATGAAGGTTTGTGTTTTGCAGTTTTGTATAATTAAACCAATCCAACAAATATCTAAATACTCTTACACACGTCACTTCACTTGTAACACCCCGATTTTTAACAGCGTGAGTGTATTTTTTTTTTTCAAAATAAATTGATAAAAATACCAAGTTAAATCCATAAATAAAGAAAATACTTTTGGATAAAAGATTTAAGTCGTAACACGAAGACAAAATCATAATTAATTACAAACAACGGAAATAGTTTTTGGAACGAAAATCCAAAGTATCCAAATATAAAAAACATCGACTAAAATAATCTGTTTCGAATACATAAGTTCCCTTTTTACAACCACAACCTTGAAATAAGATAGGGAAATAAATAAAATTCTTAAATAGAACCCTAAGCTGATCATTAATCAAACTAACGGTGACTCGGTACTGAGAATCCACATGCGGCATCAAGCCCCACTGCTTTCGATCACAAACCAACCCATCGCTACGCCACGCCTTAGAACGACCCTAGTTCTCATCTGAGGGCAAAGCTCAGATTTCCACAAAATTGTAAAGGGTCACCAACCGAAATTAACAAATACCACATAGCATTTAAATTTTAAATGCACAAAATCACCTTTCCACTTAGCATACATCTAGAAAGGGTTTGCATATGCTAATCATGCATAAACAAGGTTGAAAAATTAATTTTGGACAAAACTGCACTGTTGTATTCGAAAACAGCATATCTGTAGTCAATACAGATGCAAAAACAGTAGAAAAACAGTAGAAAACCAGCAAAAATAGCACAAACAGCACAACTGTATTCGACTACAGCCTCCATGTAGTCGAATACACTTGCGAAAACAGTGAAAAATCCTACAGATTTTGTATTTGATTACAACCCCCTTGTATTCGAATACAATTGCAAAGTCAGTAACAAAATCCATTCAACTATATTCGACTACATCCTCCTTGTAGTCGAATACACTTTCGAAAATGCAAGTCAGAGGCAAAACCAACTCAACTGTATTCGACTACAACCATGTTGTATTAGAATACATCTGTAAAAATGACCGATTTTTAGTTTTGAAACACACCAACGTCATTCAAACACTTTCAACACCAAATCAATCAATCACAACACC
Organism: Cicer yamashitae; assembly: GCA_037974755.1. NCBI lineage: Eukaryota > Viridiplantae > Streptophyta > Magnoliopsida > Fabales > Fabaceae > Cicer > Cicer yamashitae. The sequence goes on from JBBPBQ010000003.1 coordinate 20,452,991, forward strand.
AAATACGACACAATTCACACACCACAATCAAGTACGCATATACAACCATCACAGTATATCAAACACGACTCGCGTGCCAAACACCCTAATGCAATGCGTGTATACCAATGCATATGACATCGTTACGTGGCCCATCCGGTCACCATGTACTATGAAATGCATTATCTCGTGGCCCATCTAGTCACCACTATCACCATGGCCCATCCAGTCACCATGTACTATGAAATGCATCATCTCGTTGCCCATCCGGTCACCACTATCACCATGGCCCATCCGGTCACCATGTACTATGAAATGCATTATCTCGTGGCCCATCCAGTCACCACTATCACCATGGCCCATCTGGTCACCATGTACTATGAAATGCAATATATCGTGGTCCATCCGGTCACCACTATCACCATTGCCCATCTGGTCACCAAATACTATGAAATGCAATAGCAATTCTATCATGGCCCATCCGGTCACCAATATCATCATGGCCCATCCGGTCACCATATACTATGAAATGCACGAGCAATTATATCTTGACCCATCCGGTCACCACTATCACCATGGCCCATTCGGCCACCATATACTATGAAATGCATTATATCGTGGCCCATCCGGTCACCACTATCACCATGGCCCATCCGGTCACTATATACTATGAAATCCATAAGCAATTGTATCATGGCCCATCCGGTCACCACTATCACCAATCTCATCAATTCATTTCCTACCAAATCAAAATCCACACATAAAATACATTTATTCAAAACCCCACATTTTCAAACATCAAGCATATCTCAACATTCATAATATTACCCATGAACACAACAATCACACCAAGCACAAATCACCAGCACCAACACCACAAAATTCATTAAATTCACTTCGCAACTTTCTTTTCTGTCACTTCGCGAGATAGAGCTCAGAAGTCGAAGAAAAGTGGAGGTTTGTGTTTGGCGATTTTGAAAACCACCCACACTACCTTCATGAAACAGAGAAAGAAAGGAAACGAGGGGATGCGAGGCAGGAAGAAATGTTTCAGATTTTTCCTTCTTGTTTTCTTGATTTCTCATATATATATAACTTACTTAAATATATATATATATATATATAAACCAAATCAACATACACATACACGCATCACATTACTCACATCCCGACTATTTTGATAAAAATATCTCCCCTCGTCGCAACTCAATTGACGGGTAAAATTTTCAACAACTAGAGATATTTTTAACAAAACTGTCTGGTATTAAATTCTCCGTAACGTAAATAAATTATTTCTCGCCAAATAATTCTCACCGGATCTATATATATATATATATATATATATATTAAACATAAAACAAACTCTAATAAAATATGCTTTTGGTATTTAATTCACAAAATGAATTAAAATTGGGCTAAATGCCTCAGCAATTTAACGCCAAATATACTAAAATTGCATAAATTAGAGTTTAAAAATTAAGGATCTTACATTACTACCCTCCAAAAAGAAATTTCGTTCTCGAAACTTAAAGTAAGAGTAGTACCCACACTAGGTTTGCACTCCAACTTAACATACATGCTAGAACTTGTTTCGTCCAGCCTACTCGAAGAAAGCGCCGTCTATCCCTTCTCATAGGGTACTTAATAACTTTACGCACTATCATAGTCGGTAAGACGCGCCCGTTCCACTCAACATGATATTGTCTAGTATCAACAAGAGATTGGGGATGATCAGTTCCTCAATTTGTCAATAAGTAGCCAACGACCATGATGATGGATTAGACCATCTTAACCCCACTGTAATAATTCTCCCTTCGACTTGGACCTAAAGCAATCCTGAGGCACAAGCGGTCTAACAATCTTCTCAAGGTCCACTGAGTTTCCCTTAATTTCCTATCAACGAAGTACAATCGCCCAAAATTATGCCACAGAGCCTCATATACATCCACTTGGTACAAAACATCCATTAGGTTCCAAACTGAAACTCTAAGTATAACACGAACACCCTAAGCATAAAACAATCATTGTCGCCTAGAACTCCCTAATTACTCCATTGTCCACAAATCCTCGATTTTCTTTAGTCGCACAACTACACCAAACCACAGTGTTCTCGTCATAATGTTGGTCTAATTATAACCTTAATAATCACCTCTCAGCATCCCATTGGTGATCAAAGTTTCCTTAAATATTTTTGACAACATGCCAGGGTTATACCACCCACAACACACAAACTTCTTTCAGGTTTAGTGCTCCATTTCCAGAGTCATGTCTCCGACAAAAACCCAATTTGAATTTCATTCACTTGTTAAGACCTACATTTGTCTCATTCCTAACACCATAAATCCACGTCCCACTAGTCAATTTCCTACATACTTCGCAATTCTGGACAACCCGAAAATAATTTTCCACTGTCTGCTGTCAACATTCATTCTGATACTTCTCAATTCCACTGCGTCCTTTGTCTGCAGCTTGATGATTATCTTTTCATTATGACAGGTCAAACACATTGTATTCACTCCATCGCTTTTCCATTTATACAAACCTTAAATGTCTACCTCAAACCTTGATACATCTTCATTATTTCGAAATCATTACTTAGCTTACTTTTGTATGTCTTTTTCCAAAAGTTGTTCTCTCCTTTGACTGCCACAATAGGTACACACTTTTGTGCGTCATATCCCAAAATATCATCTAACTTAACTTGATTTTCTTTTTATCTTTCCTCTTACTATTAAACTTTTCTTCCATCAGATAAGCTTGTCATCCTGGTCATTAAGAATTTCTTCAACATTTCAACAAAATCTTAGTTCCTCCAAATTTTCACACTTCCTATGAAAAATTCTACATCTGAAAAATATCTCAAAACACTTTTCACCTCTACTGCCATTCAACCATCCATGTGGTCAACATCTAGAGTCCTTTATTTCCTTATCTCATTTTCCATCATACTTCGTATCTCTTCATTATAGTGATTTTAATAAATCAAGCCTTACTAGCTTCCACCAAAAAATTTCATTCCTTGTTCAATTCTTCCCTACCAAACCAACATTTAACTCTTATGATTGACGAACATGATAACGCACCTCTATGACATGCATTCAAGTAGTGCCTTTGAATTCATTGGCATACCCTTCTAACAACAATGTCTGATTTTCGGATAGGATAATTCATTTCATGAATTTTTAATTGACATAAGCTACATACCCATGTGCTGCTCCAATAAGTTTTCATGGCACGTCTTCCAAAAATTTGGTTCACTCACTGGATTTTTCGTATTCATTCTCAACCTTCACCAAGGTACCAACTAAAAGAATCTCGGCAATTGAACAACCTAAGGAATTACTTCTCATACGCTATGTCGTTGAGTAAAATTAGAAAATTTGATCCATGGAATCTTCAAATACTCACTACACCATCTAAATTCATCCATGTCCTCTTAAGATACAATACAAGGTCTTATTCATCATTGACTCAAACCGCCTTAGTAATCTCACTAATGAAAACTCTTCTAATCAGAACACAACATTATTAGTAAATCCTCAAACACTTCCATCCATAACATGAATTATTTATCACTTGCCTACCTCAACTCCCTCGATCATACCAGTTTAAAGTGTCACTTGGTCCTCCATCCAACCTTGTGGATTTTGAATCATTGACTTAAGGATTAACCATCACATGGTCTTAAATCAAATCTTGATTAATCCCTCTAACTTATCAAAATATTCACGCTCTCCTAGTGTTTACCATCCTTTAATAGACACTCCAAGCTTTCACTGCAACAATCTCTAAGTATTCCCGTACTCTGTACTTCCAATTCCAATTAATAGTAACATGTGGTTCAATACATCAAAGCTTAACTCCTTATGTTTACCCGAATATCACTCAAAATTCACACTTACACGTCAATAGTTTCATCTAAAATCACTATCCATACTTATTATCTCCTAAACCACACAAAGATTTGTTACTTACCAACAAAATATATAGTCTCACTCCTTTAATCGTCATGAGGTTCATACTTAACAATCTAAGTCACAAATCTAGTTTAACTTGAATGTTCGACCTTACCCCTCAAGGTATCGACTATTCCTCAAAGCGTCCTTTGCCTAACCAAGGTAATATTCACCCCTAATATGTAGCGCACCTTAACTTCAATGTAAGCCTCCTTCGTTGACACCTAAGCACCAAATGCTATTCCAAATGAAGCCTTGTCTTCTCAACAATTCCATGGTGTTCACATCTCTTTGAAAATTATCAAACTTCCTCCAGTCTCGTCCTGAAATCTACCAGGAAAACATCTAATACTTTTCTTAAAAATAATTCTCCATTTAGATATTTACTTCAAATCCCTTATCAGTATAACGTTAATCCATCCATACCCATCATCTTTGAGTTAACACCAATAGCATAACCTCTGTAGCCTTGGGACCACTTCATAAATCCCATTCCGTCATGATTCGCTTCAACCTTGTCTTTCCTAGATCAATACGTTTCAGGAATTTAGAGACACTCGCCGACCAAAGTCGACTAATATTCTATGTTTCAACTACTCTTCCAACTAAAGTGCTACAAGGCACCCTGTTTCATATAAGAAACAATAAACTACTTAAGCATGTCATGCTTGACCCAAGACAACAAAAAAAAGGTACACGTGGACTCCAGCTACTTGATACCCCTAACCTCGACTCTTGATCAGCTTAGGACACCCAAATCACAGCCCCAATGAAATTTAAACCAAAGCTCTGATACCACAATTGTAACACCCCGATTTTTAACAGCGCGAGTGTATTTTTTTTTTCAAAATAAATTGATAAAAATACCAAGTTAAATCCATAAATGAAAAAAATACTTTTGGATAAAAGATTTAAGTCGTAACACGACGACAAAATCGTAATTAATTACAAACAGCGGAAATATTTTTTGGAACGAAAATTCAAAGTATCCAAATATAAAATACATCGACTAAACTAATCTGTTTCGAATACATAAGTTCCCTTTTTACAACCACAACCTTGAAATAAGAAAGGGAAATAAATAAAATTCTTAAATAGAACCCTAAGTTGATCATTAATCTAACTGAGGGTGACTGGGTACTGAGAATCCACAAGCGGCATCAAGCCCCACTGCTTTCGATCACAAACCAACCCATCGCTACACCACGCCTTAGAACAACCCTGGTTCTCATCTGAGGGAAAAGCCCAGATTTCCACAAAATTGTAAAGGGTCACCAACCGAAATTAACAAATACCACATAGCATTTAAATTTTAAATGCACAAAATCACCTTTCCACTTAGCATACATCTAGAAAGGGTTTGCATATGCTAAACATGCATAAACAAGGTTGAAAAATGAAGTTTCGGACAAAACTGCACTATTGTATTTGAATACAGCATATCTGTAAAAATGCAAAAACAGCAGAAAAACATATGACTACAGCCTCCATGTAGTCGAATACACTTGCGAAAAAAGTGAAAAATCCTACAGATTTTGTATTCGATTACAACCCCCTTGTATTCGAATACAATTGCGAAGTCAGTAACAACATCCATTCAACTATATTCGACTACAGCCTCCTTGTAGTCGAATACACTTTCAAAAATGCAAGTCATAGGCAAAAACAACTCACCTGTATTCGACTACAACCATGTGGTATTCGAATACTTCTGTAAAAATGACAGATTTTCAGTTTTGAAACACACCAAAGTCATTGAAACACTTTCAACACAAAATCAATCAATCACAACACCAAATACGGCACAATTCACACACCACAATCAAGTACGCATATACAACCATCATAGTATATCAAACATGATTCGCGTGCCAAACACTCTAATGCAATGCGTGTATACCAATGCATATGACATCGTTACGTGGCCCATTCGGTCACCACCATCACCATGGCCCATCCGGTCACCATGTACTATGAAATGCATTATCTCGTGGCCCATCCAGTCACCACTATCACCATGGCCCATCAGGTCACCATGTACTATGAAATGCATTATCTCATGGCCCATTTGGTCAGCACTATCACCATGGCCCATCCGGTCACCATATACTATGAAATGCATGAGCAATTATATCGTGCCCCATCCGCTCACCACTATCACCTTGTCCCATCCGGTCACCATATACTATGAAATGCATTATATCGTGGCCCATCCGGTAACCACTATCACCATGGCCCATCCGGTCACCATATACTATGAAATGCATGAGCGATTATATCGTGGCCCATCCGGTCACCACTATCACCAATCTCATCAATTCATTTCACACCAAATCAAAATCCACACATAAATTACATTTATTCAAAACCCCACATTTTCACACATCAAGCATATCTCAACATTCATAATATTACCCATGAACACAACAATGACACCAAGAAAAAATCACCACCACCCACACCTCAAAACTCATTAAATTCAATTTCACCATTTCCCCCCTAAAATTCATTAAATTCATTTCTCACAACATTACACCTTAAACCCGTCAAATTAATTTTCCAAAATTTTCAACCATAACACCCCAAATCAAAACTCCAAATTGTTAAACATAAACCACCAAATTTATTTTCCACAACTCACATAAAACTCATTAAATTCCTATTCCCCAAATTCACACATAAACCCCATCAAAATCAAACTCCACAAATACACATATAGAGTACTATATGCAAGCTAAAAATTTGGATGGAGCCCTTACCTTCGTTGTAGCATTAACGGCCGATTACAGCACCGCAATTAAATTCCGATAAAACTTCACTTCGCACGACGCTTCCAAAGTTAGCTCACTAGAACCGTAACGTGGAGTTGAGCAACTTTCTCTTTTGTCACTTCGCGAGATGGAGCTCATAAGTCGAAGAAAAGTGGAGGTTTGTGTTTGGCGGTTTTGAAAACCACCCACACTACCTTCGCGAAACAGAGAAAGAAAGGAAAAGAGAGGATGCGAGGCAGGAAGAAATACATAAAAATATCTCCCCTCGATGCAACTCAATTGGCAGGTAAATTTTTCAGCAACCAGAGATATTTTTAACAAAACTGTCCGGTATTGAATTCTCCGTAACGTAAATAAATTATTTCTCGCCAAATAATTCTCACCGGATCTAAATATATATATATAATAAACATAAAACAAACTCTAATAAAATATGCTTTTGGTATTTAATTCACAAAATGAATTAAAATTGGGCTAAATGGCTCAGCAATTTAACACCAAATATTCTTAAATTGCATAAATTAGAGTTTAAAAATTAAGGGTCTTACATCACTCACATCTCAAACTATTTGAGAAAAATATATACTCTCAACGCAACTCAATTGTCAGATAAAATTTTCAGCAACCAGAGATATTTTTAACAAAACTGTCTGGTATTAAATTCTTCGCAACATAACTAAATTATTCTCCAACAAATAATTTTAAATGGGTCTCAAAATATATATATAAAATATACGCATATATTAAAAATAATACAAACTTTAACAAAATATATTTTTGGTACTTAATTCCCAAAATAAAGTAAAATTGAGCTAAACGTCACAGCAATTCAACACAAAAATATACCGAAATTGTATCAATTAGAATTCAAAACTGAGGGTCTTACATACCCACTCTGTTGATGAAGAACATGACCCACGATAATATGGTCTCCCGAATAATATAGTAGATTCCATTATGAGACCATATACTCGTCCTTTTTTTATTCCTGTAACCTTACACCACACATTTAATTCATTTGGTGGGGGAGTTCCTTATAAAGCTAATTAATATTTTTAAAAATACTAAAATAGAATAAAACCAACATAAAAGAATAAATAATATACACTTTAAAGTTGAAAGCTCTTACATGAACATATTCCGATCTTTTGTCAACCTAAGTTTTATCCTTGCCATGTTTATGTATGTGGAGAAACAAATCTGAATGACTAGCAGGGATGCCATTCAATTCCGTCTAACAACAAAATAAAACTTCAACATTAATAACTTGTAAACATGTAATATTAATTTGCCCAATAGAAATGAAATTTACAAAACAAAATTACAAATATTTTTTTGCAAAACAAAATTGAAATTTACACAACAAATTATAACACAACATAATTATATTGTGTAAAAATTAAACAACAACACAAACATTGAACTACACACACATTGTTTCCAATTTGGTTAGTGCATGCATTTCTTTAAAAATTAATAGAAGTTACACACAGCAAAGCACACACATTACAATTACATATTAAATCATATATAAAAGTTAAAATATAGAAAAAGATAGGAAACATAACCAAATTAACTCTATGTTGGGATGTGGTGATAGACCCATAGGTGTGAAGGGACCCTCCAAAACCTCCACAGTCAGATGCTCGGTTTGTTTTTGCTTGTATGCTCTTGTTTTTGAATCCTTGAGTTCCCCAATGATCACACAAGGAATTCCAAACATCCTGACCAATCCACCTCGGTCTGTTCATTGAGCTACGAACCTTGTTAAGATTATTTTTCATTACTGTTGCACCTCGTATTTCAAAGTTCTTTCTAGCCCGCAGATCATCTGGTGGACAAATACACCTAATTAGCATAAAACATAATATGAAATGATCATAATACACCTAATTAGCATTTGTTGCAAATATGAAATGATCATATTTTGAATATTTTCTACGACGATGAACCTCCACAATGCCATATTGGTGTTGAACCAAAAGGTGCAAACACAAGAAGGGGGGTTGAATTGTGTTTGCCAAAGTTGACAACTTTATGATAATTTATAAATAATTAAAAAAATTAGTTTGGTTTTGGTGACTTACTTGGAGTAGAAGCAATCGGATTCAGAGGCAGCAAGCAATGAGAGCATAAATAATTTGACACGTAGAATTATCCTGGTTCACCACTAACTTGGCTACATCCAGTCCCCTCATTTTGAAGGCTTTAATCAATTAATTCAAAAACCTTGAATTACAAAGCACCTGACCCTCCAAGACAGTCATCCCAAACAGTCTGACAACCCCAGACTTTTGAGGAACTAACCACCTTGACCCTACAAGCCAAGTCTTCTCCTAACAACCCGACAACCCTAGATTGAAGAAGGAACTAAACCACTATCGGGTTGGATACAACAGATTGGAACTTGAGTAGTTGCTTCTAACATAGCTGATAATAATAATAATAATAATAACTCTCACACTCTAAGAAAAGAACACTCAGAAAATATTTCTAACCTGAACAAGTGTTTCTCTCTTTGAACTCTAAGATGAATTGAGAACTTTGAGCTTGAGTTCTTCTACTCTTTTCTACTTTTCGATTCTTTTCTCCTTCAGCCTTAAGTGTCTATTTATAGTGAAAATTTGGGCTTCAATTTAGTCCTTGTTTAATTTTGAATTGTATCTTGTTCAGATTGAGTTTGTAAATTTTTCAAATTGATTATGTTCCTCTTTTGTGTTGATTGAGTTTGTAAACTCTTCAAATAAACTCTTCTTGAAATCATGATCAATTCTTCTTCAAATCTTAATTAAATCTTCTTAAAATGTTGATCAAATATTCTTCAAATCTTGTTCAAATATTCTTCAAATCTTGATCATATCTTCTTTTCAACTTGTTCAATTTATTCAATTATAAATATAAATCTAATCTTTATTTTAGATTTTTCATCAATTATAAATTTGAATCAAATCTTATTTTAGATTTTCTTCATGAATCTTATTCAATTATAAACATGAATCTTCTTTCATACTCTTTGAAGTCAAATATATTATTCTTATAAAATACTTTTGTTAACATCAAAACTCCAAATGTAAAACCAACTTGCAAATATGAAATGATCATATTTTGAATATTTTCTACGACGATGAACCTCCACAATGCCATGTTGGTGTTGAACCTTCATGCCAGTGTTGGCAACAACATCAAACCATTCACAATTAAATAAAACTAGTTGTTTGGTTGGTTCTCCTAGGTATTCAACTTGCAAAATCTCTTTAACAATACCATAAAAGTAGTTTACTTCAACTTCTACGTCGTCACCCTTGACACAAAGTCCACAATTAATGGTTTTCTTACCAACACTCCACTCTTTTGTATGAAACTTAAAACCATTTACAAAATAAATAGGCCAAGAACGAACCTTCCTCTTAGGACCATATGCTAAGTGGTGCAAATACAATGTTTGCACCAAGTTATTTTTATCATGTCCCTACTAATAGGCAAAATAAACTTATTTTATTCCACAACTACAAGATAAGTCATGTATTATAGTTGAAAAATAATAGTTGAAATCGTAGGACATTTACATATGTTTGAAACCAAATTGGAAATTCAGATGCAATCCTACCATCCAGTTCAGTTTGACATATATTTGGATCATATGCTTCCAAATATATATATATATATATATATATATATATATATATATATATATATATATATATAATTATGTTATATGATTAATAAAAAAGGATATTTAAATCAAGATCAATTTATTTTGCTTACTCAATATATAATATGGTTGAACTTCTTCACAATTTAGTAGGATATGCAAATGTGCAGCAGCTAATTCTTTATCATTCAAATATCTACTCTTACAATTTCCAACTAAGCGACCAGAATGATTGAAAATTGATAAAGTTTGTTGAACTACATCATGTTGACCCCCATCATCATTTCGACCTACTCTATTTCTCAAAGATTGCACATGAGGTTCAAAATAATATGAACAGAACTGAGAAGTCTCTTGACTTAGATATGCCTCACAAATTGACCTCTCTACATGTGATATGTTTTTAACCATTTGTTTCAACCTATTCAAGTACCTAAAAAATAACATATATAATATTAACTACTAATTACAAATAAATAAAAAATATAGATTTGTAGGTTGAACAATTTGAAAAATTACCTTTCAAATGGATACATCCAACGATATTGCACAAGACCCCCAACCCTTGCTTCATAAGGAAGATGAATTGGAATATGCTCCATGGAATTAAAGAATCTAGATGGAAAGATCCGTTCCAATTAACAAGTTGTAATCACTATGTTTTGTTCCATCAACAACAAATCGTCCACTCGCAAAATTGTTGAGCACAAATCTTTGAAAAATTTACTCAACTCGGCTATAGGATTCCACACATGATCTGAAAGTGCACTAAAAGCAATTGGTAACAACCGCTCCATAAATACATGGAAATCATGACTTTTCATTCCAATTGACTTCCCTTCTCTTGTGTTTATACATCTATGCAAATTTGAAGCATGTCCATCAGGCATTTTTAACTCGGAAATCAATTTATACACAGCCTATTGTTGATCACTAGACAAAACATATTTGGCTTTAGGCTTTAAAACTTTTCCACTAGATTGTATGTGTAGCTCTAACTCCTTTCTTCAAAAATACTCCTTTAAATCCATTATTGCCTTAATGGTTGTTTCTCAATTCCATCTCTATTACAGAACCGTACATGAGATTTTCACCTCATACGGCTCCTCGTGAATAAATGGATTCAAAAATATTTAATCAATAAAATAATTTTAATAATATACAATACCATATATATGTTTAATAAAAATAAAAAATATAATACAATCGCGGGATTTTTTGACATTTCATAGAATCTATTGATCTATTAGAAATTTGTCTATCTTGCTTTGATATATAACGAAATATGTATTCTTTTAGACCACTTTTGCTATCCGTATATAACTAGATAATGTTGTTTTGGTATAAGGTTCTAAAGAATATGTATTTGTGTTTTCTTTTTATTATCATATTAGATTAGCAAAAATTTATAAATTCAAAAAAATCCACGTTTTCGCAGGCGAATATTTACTTTCATTATCAATTTAAGATGTAATGTAGGGTCAGTCCACAACTCTTGAAAAAACAATGAATTCTTAGTTCCCTTCGCCATCCCATCTAATGAATCATTAAGATTTTTTTTTATTTTAATATAATCTTAGGTATTCACAGGTTCCGTCGTTCCCATCGCTTTTCGATTTATGGTTAGGTCTGAATTCTATAATGGAGCCTCTCTAATAATATTTTTTTAAGATTTTCTTTTTTATTTTATTCTTTTTTGTTGAATCAACCTTCTCAGTTTTATTGATTCGCGGCTCTTGATTCGTTTATTCTAGGAATCTATTCATCCATATATGGATGCATTTTTAATATTGATGCTTTATTTTATTACCTTTTATGAGATGACCCATAGACCTTTACATATTAGAATTCTATATCATTGATATCTTTTTTTCTATCTTTCTTTCACCCCTTCATTTATCTGTATATTCTTATTGCTTTACAACTGATAATAAGATTCTTTTTTTATTTCAGTTGCTATAATTATTTGACCATATAGATCTTTATTTAGATTTTCGATTTTGACCGGTTCTTTATATCCAGATAATGGCAAGCGATGAGTAGGTTATTAGTTCTTTAGTAATAAATTCTACGAATTTTTGTAGAAATTTAACCACTCTAAAAAAAACCAACGAGTCGCACACTAAGCATAGCAATTCCTTCACTATAAAATTATTAATCAAATTTTTTTATTCAATCTTATAAAATTTGTCATTTATTCTTTGGGAATAAGAATGTAGTAAGATAGTGATTTTTTCTTTTCTCTTTGGTCTTATTTTGATGTTCATCACTGTATTGAAAATATTATCAAACACATTCTTCTCAATATGCATTACATCAAGATTATGCCTTATTAAGTTGGTTTTCCAATAAGGTAACTCCCAAAAGATACTTTGTTTTTTCCAATTATGAAACACACCAAATTCATCACATATAGATGGGTCAACCTCGGTTATTTTAGGAAGATGACAAACTTCTTCCCACACATCATCCTCAGTTAACTGTTGTGGAGGTTGAGACTTTTCTATTCGATTCTTGTAAAATGCATCCTTATTTCTTCGAAATACATGATCCATAGGCAAAAATTGACGATGAGAATCAAACCAAGAACACTTACCACCATGTTTCAAGAAAAAAGCTTTGGATTGACTCATGCAATATGGACATGCTAATTTCCCTGTTGTACTCCAACCAGACAACATTCCATATGCAGGAAAATCATTAATAGTCCACATTAATGCAGCTTTCATTATAAAATTAGTTTTTCTGGAAATATCATATGTAAGCACTCCTTCATTCCATAAAAATTTGAGCTCATCTATAAAAGGTTGCAAATACACATCTATCTTGCTCTTTGGATTAAGTGGTCCAAGAATAATCAAAGTGACAAACATGTAGGGAGTTGTCATGCATAGTTCTAGAGGAAGATTGTAAGAGTGACAATTATCGGCCAACATGAATAAGGTGAGGTAGTATAATTAAATGGTGTAAAACCATCGGTACACAATCCCAACCTTACATACGTCGGTTCAACAGCAAAGTCAAGATAAATTTGATCACAGTGTTTCCAAGCCTCTCCATCTGATGGATGACACATCACTCCTGGTTCACGTCTATTTTAATAATGCCATCTCTTATGTGGAGCTAAGCTCATCGAAGCATATAATCTCTTAAGTCTAAGAGTTAGTGGTAAATAATGCATTCTCTTTATATGTACCTCTTTGAATTTATCCCTACCAATTTTTTTTTTCTCATAACGAGGTGCATTACAAAACTTGCATTCTTTTAATTATTTACATTCATCAGTGTAGAATAACATACAGCCATTTACACAACAATCTATTTTTTCAGCTGTGAGACCAAGTTTTGAAACTATTTTCTTGGTCCTATAATAATCTTTAGGAACTAGATTATTTGGAGGATGTGTCTCATTCATAAGTGCCACTGTTTGATTAAAAGATCATTGAGAAATATTTCCCTCAGATTTAATTGCCAACAATCTAACAACAAAAGACAATTAAGTGTAATCGTTGCATCCCGGCCAAAATGGCTTTTGAGCTGCATTTAGTAAATCATAAACTTTTGATCATCTTTATTTGGAGACTCCTCAAATTCTTCATCACAATGCATTTGATACTATGGTCCAATAGCATCATAAACCATGCTCTCAAATCTATTAAAATGATTGTTATGTTGCTCTTGTGCAGATTTTTTCTTTTAATTTCTACATGCAACTATGAACCTTAACCACTTCAAAGTCTAAGAAATCAATGTTTTTGCAAACAGAACAAGGACATCTAATTGCTCTATTTGATATGTCTGGTTGTTGGATTGCAAAGGACACAAATTCATTTAACCCTTTTAGAAATGCATTAGTATACCCCTTTTGACTAGGATTTAGCCTATTATACATCCAACTACGACGTTGGCGGATATCCATATTTTGTAATATCATTAAGCAAAGCCTATACATTATAATTAACAATTTTTAAAATCAAACATCTACCAACAAGAAAAATAAATTATTTTTAGGCTATAGGTTGTGTATAGTATTTAATTAGAACAATTAGATTTATACAACAATTTAATTAGACATGTTCGGTTTTTCATTTTCTGGTTTTTCTACTTGTCATTGGTGTTGATGAATTAGATCAAACAAGTAATGTTGACTAAATTTTCTTCTAACTTGCTAACCATCATACTTCGTAAGCACATGTATACACTTGTACTTTCATAGATAGTATGTAGTTTAACATGTTGTTAGGCATTTATTATAATTGATCTTAAAGAAAGCTTTGATCTAAGATAATTGATGATTTGTTGCAAAATGCCTATACAGAATGAAGCATAATCAAAAAATTACCTTTCCAAAAATCGAATACTCAGCTTTATATCTTGTACAGGAAAATTGTTCAGCCTCTTTGCTATTCCAGAATTACAGAATGCCTATACAGAAAGAAGCATAATCAAAAAATTAGAAAATTAGAAAAATGAAGCTTTACAGGCTAAAATGAATTAGCAATGACGCGTGAAACCATTTTTTTTGTCGGTTAGTACACGAAATTGTCTAAATGTGAGTATTCAAGTGTTTGCAGGTATTAGTAATTATTAGTATAAAGCATACTACTAAAAGAAAAAAAAAGCAACAGAGATGATAACATGAGAGGAGGGGGAAAATGATAATCTAATCCATAATGATAACATTAATTACATACAATAAATGGAAAAGTAATAGAGAGTCATTGAAGTAAAATTAACTTCAATTCCAACATTTTAACTTATATATATTCAGCCCCAGATTATCATTCTCAATATATACAAACTATGGAATAAAATTCTCCTTAGAAAATGAAGAGCGGTTCAACAAAGCTACATAGTTTATGAATAGATTCTTAGCCATAATACACACACAGATTAACTCAAAGGTTCTTTCACCTTTAAACACACTATCAACATAACATCACAGAGAGGCTAAGAAGATAATCCAACTTCACATCACAGTAGGTAAATGCCAACCATCTCTAGTTGTAAATTCAGGCATTTCATTCCAACAAAAATAAAAAACAAATCCCATTCAATTATTCACCATGATTCAATCAAAAAGCACCTTCTGTTAATGGTAAATTAAAAAACAAATCCCATTCAATTGTTCATCATGAGTCAATCAAAAAGCACCTTATGAAAATTAGAAAAATTAGTGTTTTCATATATAGAATTACAGAATGCCTATATAGAATTACATAATGCCTATACATAATGCCTATACAAAAAATTACCTTTCCAAAAATCGAATACTTAGCCTCTTATCTTGTACAGGAAAATTGCTCAGCCAATATCTTGCTTCAAAAATTGATTACATGGAAAAGCCAATATCTCAAGTCCTGAAATCAACCAACAAAAATATTCTCAATTGAATCATTTTCATAATTTCTTTACCCCCTTTAGTTAAGTAAGTTCAAAATGATTAGGTCACAGCAAAAAACACAAAGAATGAAGTATAATCAAAAAATTAGAAAATAAATTCCTAACCTTATGGTCCACGATAGCCGACAAGACGACAAAGAATGAGGGCTTCACGTCGCAGTTGCAGTTTAAGGGTTTAAGAGAACCCGTTGGTTTCACAGTTACAAAAGAAATCTGAACCAGTTGGGTCGGTTAGCAACAGAGGATGGTTTCGTGATGAAATGGCGGTGAGACGATGGTTAGCAACAGAAGAAATCCGAACTAGTTGGTTTCGTGATTGTGAATCGTGATGAAATGACGGTGAGAAGGGGAACTGATCGTGGGTTCAGAAAGAAAGGTTTTATAGTTTCATGTGGGTTGAGAAAGAAAGGATTTAGGGTTTCAGGTGGGTTGAGAAAGAAAGAAAGAGTAACTGATCGTGTGTGGTTGTGAGAAAATAGAACTATGTAATTAAAAAATAGTTAGCGACTAAAAATTTGGCCCCTAAAATTCAGTTGCTATTTCTGTTTCTAAATTTCGTTAGCGACAGATTTAGTGACGAAAAAATATTTAGTTTCGAGATTCAAAATTACAGTCTCTATTTCGGTCACTAGTGTGACTGAAAATATTCAGTCTCTAAATCGGTCACTAAAGGAGAAATTTGTAGTAGTGATTGATTACACTGAGACATTTGCTCCAGTGGCCAGGCTATAAGCTATTCGTATCCTACTTTCTTTTGCTACAAATAATAACATTACATTATTTAAAATGGATGTTAAAAGTTATTTTCTAAATGGTTATATAAGTGAAGAAGTCTATGTTAAACAATCCCCAGGTTTTGAAAGTTCTGAATTACCAAATCATGTTTTTAAACTTAGGAAATCTTTGTATGGTCTAAAACAAGCACCTAGGGCATGGTATCATAGACTTAGTAACTTTTTGCTTAAAAAAAAACTTTGAAAAAGGACAAGTAAAGAATACACTTCTTAGAAAATCAATAGGAGATGACATTCTTATTATTCAAATTCATGTTGATGACATTATTTTTGGATCTACTAATGACACTCTTTGCCAAGAACTTTCTAAATTGATGCAACTCAAATTTCAATAGAGTATGATGGAAGAACATAAGTTCTTCTTAGGGATGCAAATTCAGCAAAGTCAAGAAGGTATATACACTCATCAAACTAAATATACAAAAAAGCTTCTTAGGAAGTTTAAGATGAATGATTGCAAACCTATGGCTACACCAATGTATCATACTTGTTCACTTGAAAAAGATTATTCAAGCCAAAAAGTTGACCAGAAAAACCTATAGAGGAATGATAGGATCCCTACTTTACCTTACCGCTTCAAGACCTGACATCATTTTTGTGTATGTGTTTGTGCAAGATTTCAAGCTAACCCTCTGGAATCAACATTTAACTACTATTAAGAGAATCCTTAAATACCTAAAAGGCACTACAAGAAATCTACTGAGTACAAACTATCTGGGTATATGATTCTGATTATGCTGGAGATAAACTTGAGATAAAAAGCACAAGTGGAAACTGCACATTTCTACGTGACAACTTAATCTCTTGGTCAAGTAAGAGACAAAGAATAATTTCCATGTCAACAATAGAAGCTGAGTACATTTCAGCAACAGGTTGTAGCTCTCAACTACTTTTGATGAAACATCAACTAGAAGACTACAAAATCCTAGAAACGAGCATTCCCATTTATTGTGACAACACTTCTGCCATTTACCTAACCAAAAACCCTATACTTCATTCAAAAGCTAAACACATAGAAATCAAACACCATTTCATTAGAGACTTTATTCAAAAAGGTGTGCTTAGTATCCAGTTTGTAGACATCGAACATCAATGGGCTAACATATTCACTAAACCACTAGTTGAAGATAGGTTTGACTTCATCAAGAAAAACCTAAACCTCATTCTTTTACCTAATAGATGACGTGTCAACCTTAGAGTAGTTTAGTTTCATACTTAGAATAAATTTTATGTTTTATGTTTATGTTAGTTTCACTTTCAAGTCTTTTTATCTGATGACAAAAAGGGGGAGAAAGATGTTTGATAATGTGGGGAGAAAAAAAGTGTTTGCTTCTTACAAAGCTGATAATAATAATAATAATAATAACTCTCACACTCTAAGAAAAAAAACTTTGAAAATATTCTAACTTGAACAAGTGATTCTCTCTTTGAACTCTAAGACGAATTTGATATTTTGAGCTTATGAGTTCTTCAAATCTTTTCTCATTTTCGATGGTCTTCTTCTATAGCCTTGAGCATCTATTTATAGTTAAAATTATGAGTTCAATTTAGCCCTTGTTTAATTCTGAATTGTATCTTCATTCCTAGTTTGGTCAACAATGATCTTATTCAACAATAATTCTGAACAAAATGGTTTTTGATAATATGTTCTTTAGCCAATTCTTTATTTCTGAATCCAATATAAGCAGTTCCTATAGATTGATTTTGTTCGTATTTTGTTCAGATTGAGTTTGTAAATTCTTCATATTGATTCTTTTTGTATTTTGTTCAGATTGAGTTTGTAAATTCTTCAGATTGATTCTATTTGTATTTTTTTTAGATTGAATTTGTAAATTCTTCAGATTGATTCTGTTCATACTTTTTTGTAGATAAATCTTGATCAAATCTTCTTCAAATCATAACCTCATCTTCTTCAAACCTTGACCTCATCTTCTTTTCAACTTGGTCAAAGATTTTCTTCAATTATAAATCTGAATCTAATCTTATTTTGGATTTTATTCAATTATAAATATAAATTAAATCTAATTTTAGATTTTCTTTAATTATAAATCTGAATAAAATCTTATTTTAGATTTTCTTCAATTATAAAATTTGAACCAAATATTATTTTAAATTTTCTTCAAAAACACGAATCTTCTTTCATACTCTTTGAAGTCAAATATATTGTTCTCATAAAATACTTTAGTTATCATAAAATATCTAAGTATAAAACCAACTTGGTTCCAACTCATAGAAATCAAACATCACTTCATTAGAGAGTTCGTTCAAAAAGGAGTACTAAATATCCAGTTTGTAGACACTAAACACCAATGGACTGACATATTCGTCAAACCATTAATTGAAGATAGATTTGACTTCATTAGGAAAAAATCTAAAACTTACCTTTATACCTAAATGATGTTGTTTCAAGCTTAAAGTAGTTTAGATTCATACTAGGATCATTTATGTTTTGTTCATATTAGACTATGTTTTATGTTCTATTCGTTCTATTAAAAAATAGGGGGGAAAAGAGGGAGATAATACATAAAAAAATGTTTGATGACAAAAGAGGGAGAAAAATGTTTGAGAACAATAATGTGGAGAGATAATAAAAAAATTACTTGAACTTAGGGGAACCTTAAGTTAGAGGGAGTCTAGTAATAAAAGAAAAATTGTTATCAAAAATATAGTTTTGTCATCATCAAAAATGGGGAGATTGTTAGAATCAAGTTGGTTTTCCACTTATAGTTTTGATGTTAACAAAACTATTTTATGAGAGCAATAAATTTGGATTAATGGCTTCATTAAGTATGCAAAAATTGGAAGAAGAAAATCAGAGGAAACGACATGAGGAAGAGTTCATATCAAGGTATAATTAACTCTAAAGAGATTTTTCAAATCATAAATTCAAAGCTCACAAGCCGCTTATCAAAATGGTGCAACACACTCCAAATAATGCCTCTGATATGCAACCTCTAATGTTGCACTGACTCTGAAGTTTCAACAAAGTGATTTGCCCAATGCCACTAATTTTAAGTCATGCACTTATGCCTCTGACTATCATTATTAAAGAAATACAACATCTCACTCCAACAAGAAAGTCAATGCCCTTGATGGAAAGACAACGACTGAAATTGAAAGAATTAAGTATGAAAACAAGACTTAGCAGAATCGAAAACTTGTGAAGATCAGAGAACAACCCAAATTCATTCCAGCTCAAATCAAGCGAGAATATGGAAGAAGATTCGTATTTTTGAACACAATCTAAAATAAGATTTGATTCAGATTTATAATTGAAAAAAATCTTTGACCAAGATGAAAAAGTTATATGGTCAAGATTTGTTTGGAAGAAGATATGATCAAGATCTTATCAACAAGAAGATTTGATCAAGATTTATCATAAGAAGATATGAATTATTTACTAGAAGTTTTGATCAAGATTTATCTACAAGAAGATATGAATTATTTACAAGAGTTTATCATAATCTACAAGAAGATATGATTTATTTACAAGAAGATATGTTCAAGAATTGTTTACAAAAAGAAACACTCACAAGAAAATACATTTATTATTTACTAAGATATGATTCAAATTTCGCAATGACAAAGGAGAAACACTAACCTATTTTATTAATAGATACTCAAGACTGAAGAAGAAAATAAGAGCACTCACAAGCACAAAATTTCCTAAATCTTTAGAGTTCATAAGTTTAAGGTCTAGAGAAACACGTGCTCAAAAGAAATATTTTCTAAGTGTTTTCTAGTGTGAGAGTCATTGTAACAATCAGCTTGTTATAAACAAATCAAATTGTTCCAAACTCTTGTACCCGCCCCGATAGTGGTTTTCGTGTTCCTCAAACAATCTATAGGTTTTCAGGTTGTGTTGAGTAGACTTGACTTGTAGATTCAAGGTGTTTGTGTTGCTCAAAAAGTCTGTAGGTGTTAGGTTGTTTTGAGAAGACTGGCTTGTAGGATCAGGTGTTGTGCAATACAAGTTTTGAATTAGTAGAATAAATCCTTCTGAGTGAGAGGACTGGATGTAGCTACCAAGTTGGTGGTGAACCAGTATAAATTCTTGTGTCACTTTATTTTTACAATTCATGTTTTACTTTTACCTCTGATCACTTAACTCAATTGCTACTACTTTTATTCTAAGTCATCAAACCCGAACCAATTTTAAATAAATTAGCAAAAAGAATCCAATTTAGTCAAACACAATTCAACCCTCTTCTCATGTTTGCACCTTCAAAATGGCCCCTATCATTCGTAATGACGATGCCTAATTCCCAACGGCTATCACAGGTTATGTGAACATCCACGTTGAGTTTTAAGCTATCATTAGGTGGAGGTAACCAATTGTTTCTGACTAAACTCTCATTTTCTATTTTGTTAGAGGTTGAGCTCTTTTGCAGGCAGAGAGTTTGGTAATCATTTAACACTTTCACAGAGTTTGCAATTGAAACATTAGCATGTATGGTTTTATTTTTGTAGATTTGAGTATTCCTAGCAATCTAGATGCAGTGGATAATATAGTTGGCCATTGATCATAGCATTTGGACACATGTTTCTAGCTTTTTACTTTGGTATTTTAAAAACTCTTCATAGCATTGAATTATAATTTTATTATTTGCATTTTTGACCCTGCTTGCTCTGTAGGCCATAACTTGAGCTCTGGATATCGGATTGACAC
Source organism: Cicer yamashitae (assembly GCA_037974755.1). Taxonomy (NCBI): domain Eukaryota; kingdom Viridiplantae; phylum Streptophyta; class Magnoliopsida; order Fabales; family Fabaceae; genus Cicer; species Cicer yamashitae. Next base: position 20,474,215 of record JBBPBQ010000003.1, read on the forward strand.
ATGTGAGCAGGCGTTGGAAAGCTAAAAATCAAAGCTACAACTTTTGTGTTGGAATAAAAGCCCAATGCCGAACTTTACTGGGCCTAAATTGCAGATTTTGTAATCTGAACTTTTCTTAATGACTTGCAATATACGATTTTTGCTACTAACAATAGAGATTCCATGGGGTATCATGAATACAGAAAAGATGCTTGACATAGCTATTTTCTCTCATAGTTGGATTGATGCTTGGAGTTCAACTTTTTACACCACTCTAACAAAATATGATTTTGATCACTATCCTTTACTTCTGGATTGTTTGAACAACAATTCTAGACATTTGTCTTCTCATATTGAATGTGTTGAGACTGTAAAGGTGGTTTGACATAATGATGTGGTAGGTTGTCCCATGATGATGCTGAATCAAAAGCTTAAGCTTTTCAAATATAGGCTTTAGGATTTCAATAAGATCAGATATCCATTTAAAATTCCAAGTTGCTGCTACTTCTTAAAATCAGTTTCAGAAAAGGATTACTGTTATAGGCAACAATGATTAGCTGATTGATGAAGAGAAGATTTCCCAACCAAAGGTGGACCAAGCTCTCAAAGTTGAAGAGAAATACAACGAATATTCATAGAACTGTCAAGGTTAGAAATTTTACCAAGCATTTCTCTTCCCTTATTTATGAGGACAATATAATTGATGATAATTCCATCAACGTTGTGCTTACTAATTTATCTAGTCATGAGGAGGTTAAGGATGAAGTTTTCAACCTAAATACAAAAGGTGTTCCTTGTCCAATTGGATTTGGGGCATTCTTCTTTCGGAAGTAATGGGACATTGTGAGCAAGGTTGTTTTTAATGTTGTGCTTCAAGTTTTCATTGCTCATTGGATGCATCCTAAGTCCTTATTCGTAACTATAATGTCAATACTGACATATTGATCTAGCCAACTTTAAATTCAAGATAATCATTAAGGTTATAGCTGAATGACTGTCCAAGATTAAGCCCCTCGTCATTTCTCCTCGCTCAAGGTAGACATATTAGTGATTGCATTTGCCTAACTTCTAAGGCCATCAACATGTTGAATCATAGATCTTTTGGCGATAATTTGGTTTTAAAAATTGACATAAGAAAATATTTTGACACCATAGAATGGAATTATTTACTTAAGGTTTTTCAAGCTTTTGGTTTCAATCATAAGATCTACAATTGGATTAAGGCTATTCTCAAATCAGCAAATCTTTAAATTTATGTTAATGGTAAGGTAACTTCTAATTTGCTTGTCAAAGAGGTATTCGACAAGGTTATTGATCCACTGTCGCACACGGATCAAATACGATTTAAAATAAATGCAGAAAAGGGTAATAACCCGAGTCGTTTCGCAAGGACTCCTGATATAATGATATTAACCGAGTTGAAATTCGAAATTGGGGGTTTTTATAATGATTTAGTTTGGACAGATAAGGAAAACGATTAATCCACTTATTCAAGTTTCGGACCTATCACAGATTCTCTCAATGAGTTTTAATTAATTTCTGATTCGTGATTCTATTCTTATTTGACTACAGAATTGATCAAACAAGCGTACAATCAATTCTACGTTCGGTTTCATTAACTGGATTAAGCATCACAATCATTAAAATATTACAATTAACGATCAAGCGTCGCAGAATTATAATTCAATTAAATTATAGATTGAAACCGAATTCTGTCAAATAAATTTAATCGATCTTATTGAAATTCAGTTTAAGCAATTAGAAAATCAATATAATCAGATGAACGAAAATAGAATCATGAATCAAAAATCCACGGTATAACCTGAACCTCCAGGTGTGATGAAACTCTGAATTCGTGGATTAATCTGATGAAGTTAGCCTTCCATGGAATTGAAAATAAAAATTCGTTTATTTTATGATTCTGTCCGAAAATAATCTGATACAAGAAAGGAAAGAAATCCCAAATATATAGTGCTCGAACTTTTGGGCTTTTAAAACAAGTAGCCCACTATTTAAATTATAACAAAGGTCTAGATTACAAAATCTGTAATTTAGGCGCAGTAAATTTCGCCATTGAGATTTTTTTCCAACACAAAAGTTGTAGCTCTGATTTTTAGCTTTCCAACGACTGCTCGCATGCATCGATCTGATATCCAGAGCTCAAGTTATGGCCTACAAAGCGAGCAGGGGTTAAAATGCAAATAATAAAATTGTAATTCAATTTCAACCCAAAGTTTAGAAACAAGCTAAAAATTTATTATAAGCTATAAAGTGATTTTAAAAATACCAAAATAAAAGGATAGAAACATGTGCCCAAGTACTATGATCAGTTATCCCTTGTCACCTCTTATTTTTTGCATTGATGAATATGTATGGAAATGATTTGATGATTTTTTGCAATTAAACCTTGGATAATATTAATTATTTGAAGAATCTTTTTCTAAGTACGGTGATATTTATGGGAAAATCATATATCCTAGAAAATATATTATGTATGTTGGTTCTATCTTCAATAGATGAAAACATTTTATTGCTTCACTAATGGGTGTTTTATATGAACTATTCCTTTTATCTATCTTGGCATTCCTTTATTCAAAGGAAAACCTAATGTGGCTTATTTGTAGCCTAATACTGATAAAATTTAGTCCAAACTTGCTGTTTGGAAAGCCTCCCTCTTGTTCATTACAAGAAAATTTCGACTTGTTAAAAGTGTTACCCATAACATGTTGGTTTATAGCTTTCATATATACTTTTGGCCAGTATCTCTTATCAAAGACATTGATAGATGGATACGAAACTTTATTTGGGCTGGTAATCCATATCATATGAAGCTTATTACTTTAGGTTGACACAAGTTTTGTACTCCAATTAAAGAAGGTGGTCCTGGCATCATGCTCTCAAAGATATTAAAGAACTTGTAAGAACCAAGTTGGTTTGAACAACTATGACCCTTACTTATTTTGATAATAACAAAATTCGTGGATTAAATCCTTTAGGTTGAAAGGACAGGACGTAGCTACCGTGTTGGTGGCGAATTAGGATAAATTAGTTGTGTTGTTCTATGTTTCTGTTTATCTGTTTTGTTCTCATCACTTTTTTTTAATCTTGTTAAAACAGTTTTTAATTTAAAACACAATTCAATCCTTTTTTTTTTGTGTTTCTCGTTCTACAGCAGCTAGCCTTAAGCTTAATTCAGATTTGTTGAATTCAACTAAGCATTGGGTAGACCTTCTCAAAACTAGAGATATAAGGAACAAAGGGTATATCTCCTATCACATTGATTCTTCAATTTGTTCTAGCATTAAGCCTAGAATATCTATTGTTGAGGAGAAGACTTTGTTAGAACCCGATTTAGTGCAAGCGACCACTAGTAGAATTCAACTGATTAGGAAAATGATGCATACAACGCAAAGTAGGCAAAAGAGTTATCCTAACAAGAGAAGTAAACCTTTGGAAATTCAACAAGGGGCGCATGTATTTTTGATAATCACTCCTAAGACAAGGGTGGGAAGGTCAATGAAAGTCAAAAAGTTAAACCCTAGTTTCAGGGGTCCTTTCCAAATTATAAAAAGAGTCAGGCCTGATGCATACCAAATTGCTCTTCCACCACAGTTATCTAACATTCACGACGTATTTCATGTTGCTCAACTTCAAACATATGTGTCAGATAATTCATATGTGATAGCTCTTGAGTCTGTCCAATTGAAAGATAATTTAATCTTTAAGCCTAGACCTATTCGGATCATTGACAAGATTATCAAAACTCTAAGGAATAAGGTGATCCTGTTGGTCAAGGTGGTTTGGGAAGGGTTAACCCCATATGAGACTACTTGGAAACTAGAGGAAAAAGTCATAAGTGAGTATCAAAATCTCGTCGATGCAGGTACATAAGTTTTTCTATGTTTGCATCACTTGTGGCGTTTTAGCTTTATTTAGTCTGCCGTAAATTTTGGGACGAAATTTCTGTAAGGAGGAAGAAATTTATCATAAAATCAAATATTAGAAATATTTAGAATTTTAAATTTTAGTATATTACAATTTATAGATTATTATTATTATTATTAGTATTTTCTATTAAAGATTGAATATTAATAATATTTTTTGAAAAAATAAACACCTATATAAATTATGATTTTTAGCATGATGTTAACTGAATGTGCAAGACAGGTGTATAAACATATAAGTGACGTTACTTGTTCAAACAAACGATCCGATTTGACCACAATAAGAAAAAAAATCTGATTGGTAGTTATATGATGAGATTAAATACTAGGCTATGCTATCCAATTAGCAGAGCAAGTTACACATTCTCACTATATCAAAATGTAAAATTTTGACTTTACCCATTTCGTAGATAATGTAAAATTATCCACGAACACTATTCACATATAATTGGTTCGTAGGTAATTTTTTATTCACGGAAAATTCTAAATTACATTTACTCATTACATTTTTGTGGATAAATTTGATCATGGCTTCTTGGAAAATGTTATTAATGACATTTTCGTAGGTATTGCCAGGCCTAAATGAAAACAATTATCTACGAAAATGTCATAAACAAACATAATCAATGGCATTTCCGTGGATAACGTCAAAATAGAAAAAACAAATCAAAAGATTAAATTACACACACTCTCATCTAACTTACATCAACTAACTAGCAACAAACTAAAATATCACAATACATAGATTATTAATATTTATTGAGAAAAGGACAACTTACAAGTACCTCATTTTTCTTACCCCTCACTTCTGGTAAAAAAGTTGTATCCACCATAGAAGAGTAGTCCTCTATGTCAATCAAAGAGACAATAACAAACTACAAGCATAAAAAATAGTAATAATTCATTCACAAAAAACAACTTAATCAAAGACATATAACTATGTTGTCTAGAATATATTGAATATATTGAACCTGTTAGTATGAAATCTTGTTTCTTAGAATATATTGAATAGAAACTTAATGTTCTTCCAAAATTGTGTTATTGAGTTAGAACATTAGAATTACAACATGCGGAAAACTTACAAGTCCTATTAGGAAGAGCTTGTTCAACAAAAGACTCCACTCTTGTACAAGTAATTCATTCATATAATACATAAAAGAAAATTGAGTATCAACTCTAAATGAGCGTACATATAATTGACACTAATTAAATTGAGTATTGACAATAAATGAGCCTACAAATAATTCAATCTCAATGAATCAAACAACACCACACAACCTATGTTATAAAACTACAATCTCAAAGCTATAGAAATTGATATCCCATTCCAATGCAGTAACTATTAGACAACAACCATTTTTCTAGATTATTTTGATGCATTTTAGTTGATGAGTATCAAATCTTGTAATACAATCAGATCAAAAGGAAACAAAAGAACTCAAATTGGATAGGTTTTTGAATCAAATCTAGCAACAAGTTAGCAACCAGCAACAAGAATGTAAATAAAAAAAATAAAAATAAACAATAAAAAACGCATTAGAAATAAATAGAAACAAGCACTTTCAGAGCTAACATTTGCAAAATTAGGGGAAAATACATAACATCCCATTATCAAACAAACACTTTCAAGATCTTGTGATGATTGGCAGAATCTTGGTATCGAATATCTTGTATTGCTTCTCAATGGTGTGAATACAAGGTATAAAGTTATCCATTCAGAATTCAAGCTCTATTTGTAGACTATATTACAATCAGAAAAAGCTTATGTTTACCAAACGTTTAACGAAAAAGATAATAAAAAAAACATGTTATTGTAGTTGGTTTCAATTTTACAGTGTGTAGTTTTTTTTTTATAAGACTTTGATTTCAATCACCATAGAGATAATCATTAAGAACCTTACCTTACCTGTTGATCGTCACATAAATAGAACCACGAACAAAAGTATGAATGGAGTCACGAATAGTGGAACAAACAGTAGTGGGGGAACAGCAAAAACAGAAAGACGGAAATCACTGATACTTATCAGATAGTAACTTTACCCAACAAATTAGATTAGGGAAATTAATGTTCACATTTGAGTCAATACACAAACATTAAACAACATAGGAATTCACTATATGTTGAAATAAAAACATTCAAACCTTCAACAAACACTCAACAACAAAGTATTTAAGTAGAAAATGTACAATTTATTTAGCTATAATACAATCCAAAAACCACAACAAAAATAAAAAATAAAAACATAAGTCATATTATGATTATAATATGAACAGAAAGCAATAGTAAACATAAGTCATCACAAATCTTTGCACACAAAACCATATTTACACCAACTTTGACTAACACATAAGCTGAAACCAACCCATTAACTCCAGCACACCAACCACTAATTCACTTCAATTCACCACTAATTTGTCAAAGACTATTCATGTTTGATATTAAAAAAAATGGATACATAGTCAGCCATTTCAATTCACCACTAATTTCAATTCAGAATCGCTAATTTCAAATCATAGTCATTCATTTCAATTCACCACTAATTTCAGCTAACTAAGCCACTAATTCACTTCAATTCACCACTAATTTGTCAAACGCTATTCAAGTTTGATATTGAAAAAAAAGGGATACATATGTTGGAACCAAGTTTGTTTTCCACATATAGTTTTGATGTTAACAAGAGTATTTTATGAGAACAATAAATTTGGATTAATGGCTTCATTAAGTATGCAAAAATTGGAAGAAGAAAATTAGAGGAAGGTACTAGAGGAAGCGACCAGAGGATGAGATGAAAGAAACACAAAGTATTCGCGTCTGCCTCTAAAGACTACCTCTGAAGAATGGCTTTGAAACTAAGTCTGAAGACTGAATTTGAAGCATGTCTCTAAAGCCCTTGCATGCCTCTAATGCACACAAACTCTACCTCTAACTATCATTATTCAAGAAACACAACATCTCACTCCAACAAGAAAGTCAATGCCTCTGATGGAAGTCAATGGTTGTGATTGAAAGAATTAAGTATGAAAAGAAGACTTAACTGAATCAAAAATTTGTAAAGATCCAAGAACAACTCGAATCCATTCCAACTCAAATCAAGCAAGAGTTTGAAAGAAGATTTGTGGTTTTGAAGAAAAACTAAAATAAAAATTGTTTCAGATTTATAATTGAAGAAAATCTTTGACCAAGTTGAAAAGAATATATGGTCAAGATTTAAAGAAGATATGATCAAGATCTTATCAGCAAGAAGATGTGAATTATTTACAAGAATATTTGATCAAGATTTATCACAAGAAGAAATAAATTCTTTACAAGAAGATTCTATCAACATTTATCTACCAGAAGATTTTATCAAGATTTATGAAAAAAAAGATATGAATTATTTATAAGAAGATTTAATCAAGATTTAATCCACAAGAAGATATAAATTATTTACAAGAGGATTTGATCAAGATTTATCTACAAAAAATATTATTTATTTACAGGAAGATTTGATCGAGATTTATCACAAGAAGATATGAATTATTTACAAGAAGATTTTATCAAGATTTGATCAGAATCTACAATATATTAATTATTTACAAGAAGATATGATCAACAATTGTTTACAAGTAGAAACACTCACAAGAACATACATTTATAATTTGAAAAGATATGATTCAGATTTTGCAAGGACAAAAGAGAAACCCTAACCTATTCTATAAATAGATACTCAAGGCTAAAGAAGAATAAAAGAGAACTCGCAAGCACAAAATTTCCTAAGTCATTAGAGTTCATAAGATTAAGGTCTAGAGAAACACTTGATCAAAAGAAATATTTTCTAAGTGTTTTCTAGTGTGAGAGTCATTGTTACAATAAGCTTGTGAGAACCGAACTAATTTGTTCCAAACTCTTGTAACCCAGCTTGATTGTGGTTTTCGTGTTCCTCAAGCAATTTGTAGGTTTTCAGGTTGTGTTGAGAAGACTTGGCTTGTGGAGTCAAGGTGTTTGTGTTCCTCAAAATATCTGTAGGTTTTACATTGTTTTGAGAAGACTGGCTTGTAGGGTCAAGTATTGTGTAATTCCAGTTTTGAATTAGTGGATTAAATCCTTCTGTGTGAGATGACTCGATAAAGCTACCAAGTTGGTGGTGAACTAGAATAAATACTTGTGTCACTTTAATTCTGCAATTCTTATTTTACTTCTACCTCTAATCACTTAACTCGGTTGCTACTACTTTTATTCTAAGTAAGTCACCAAACCCAAACCAATTTTAAATAAATTAGCAAAAAGAATCAATTTAGTCAAACACAATTCAACCCTCTTCTTGTGTTTGCACCTTCAATTGGCATCAAGATCCTGGTTTCAAAAATAAGCACTTTACAGTGTTTGAAGAAATATCCATGGATTCAACAATGTATGGATTTTGTGATGAAGGTGTTGGAGGAAACATCAACATGCCATCTTTGTTTAATGGTGAATCATTTGAGTACTGGAAGGAAAGACTGAGGAGTTTCTTTATCTCACAAGACCCTGAACTTTGGGACTTAGTGGAAGATGGCTACACTGCTCCAACCAATTCTATTGGTACTGAAATTTCAATGAAAGAGATGGATGTTGAACAAAAGAAGATGTACAAGTTGCATGACAAGTCCAAAACCTTCATGATCAACGCAGTCACCTTCAAGGAATTTAATAAGTGCACTAACAATGAAACATCAAATAACATCTACGACAATTAGGTTTTGACATATGAAGGAAGCAAAAAAATTCAAGAAGCAAAGGCCAACCTCCTAGTTAGAAAGTTTGAGTTGTTCAAGATGGAAGAAGATGAAGACATTGAAACAAAACCTTGAAAGATACTCTTTTTTCAAAACCTTTAGAAAATGTCACATGTAATTCTGATGAATATGAAGAAGCATTCCAAGACTTTCTAGCTAATAGTATCAAAAGAAGCAAGTATGCTTCTATGATTTACGGAGTTAGTAGAAATGATAAAAGAGGTCTAGGATTTGAAGAAATAGTAACTGAACCTAAACTTATTCCCTCTGATATTTTTCGTACTGTTTGCTCTAAGAAAGGTCACTCAAAATTACCTTGTCCTATGTTAAATACAAGGAAAGACATGAAACCTTTCAAGATTAACAAACCAGGACCCCAACCAAATTTGGGTACCTAAGAACAAAATTATCTATGTTGTAGATGTCCTCAGTAGCCAAGTTAAAACATCAACCATGGTACCTAGATAATGGATGCTCGCAACATATGACAGGAGAAAAGTTTATGTTCCAATACCTAATATTGATCAAATGAGGCACAATAACTTTTGGAGGAAAGAATAAATCTCCTTCTATTAAAGATGTTTTGTTTGTTAAAGGTCTTAAACATAATTTATCAAGTATTAGTCAGTTAAATGATAATAATTATGATATTATATTTAATCAAAAAACATGCAAGGCAATTTTTCAAAAGGATGGATATGTATTCTTTATAGGTCATAGGCAAACTAACATATATAAGATAAATTTGTTTAGTCTAGAGAAACAAGATGTTAAGTGTCAAATGTCAGTAAATGAAGAGAAATTAATATGGCATAAAATGTTAGGTCATACTAACCTTATATTAATCTCAAAATTGAATAAACTTCAACTAATTAGATACAACACTAAAATTATATGTGTGAAGCTTGTCAAAAAGGAAAACAAACAAAGAACCCATTTACCCCTAAGAACTTAGTCTCTACCTAAAAACCCCTTGAGCTCTTACATATAGATCTCCTTGGGCCAGTGAAAACAGCCTCACTAAATGGAAACAAGTATGGCTTTGTGATAGTAGATGATTACACTATGTGGACTTGGGTAAAATTCATATGAAATAAAGATGAATGCCACAAAGTGTTTATTTCAATTTGCAAACAACTAATGAATGAAAAGGGTCTTAAGATTGTAATATTTAGAAGTGGTCATGGAGGAGAATTTGAAAACAAGTTCTTTGAAAGTTTATGTGATGAGAATGGAATCTCTCACAATTTCTCCTCTCCTAGAACACCACAATAAAATAGAGTTATAGAAAGAAATAATATACCCCTTCATGAATTAGCCAGAACCATGTTCAATAAGATGGATATTGCAAAACATTTTTGGGCAGAGGCAATTAACAATGCATGCTATATTCAAAATACAATATTAATTAGGTCAATATTGAATAAAACATCATATGAATTATGGAATGGTAAAAAGCCTCACATCTCCTACTTTAAACAATTTGGTTGTACTTGTTATATGTTAAATACTAAAGACAACCTTGGCAAGTTTGATTCTAGATCACAAAAGTGCACCTTCATTGGATACTCTGAAAGATCTAAAGCTTATAAAGTGTTTAATAGAAAAACTCATATTGTGGAAGAGTTGATACATGTTAAATTTGATGACAAAAAGCTTAACCTTAGAAAGTCAAAGCAAGTTGATGATAGTGTAGGTTTACTGGAACCAGAGGAAGTAGATGCAAACAAACCAGAAGAAACTGAAAAATCAGAGGATACAAGTAAATTAGAAGAAGATGACAAATCATTAGAGGATGAATCTGATCAAGTCAAAAGCAGTCAAGATAAGTCAGAAATCTAGATGGAAGTACAAGTCATCCGATCCTAAAACTCTAATCATTGGAAATGTAAATGATCCTTTGAAGACCAAATCATCACTAAGAGACACAACTTTGTTTGGTCTACTATCACAAATTGAACTTACATCTGTTGATGAAGCACAGAAAGACGATGGATGGATCCTTGCAATGCAAGAAATTTAAATGAAGTTAAAAGGAATGATGTTTGGGATCTAGTACCTAGACCAAAGAAAAACATTATTGGGACCAAGTGGGCTTTTTAAAACAAGCTAAATGAAAAAGGAGAAGTGGTTAGAAAAAAGGCAAGACTTGTTGCACAAGGCTATAGTCAGCAAAAAAGCATTCATTACACTGAGACATCTGCTCCATGGGCTACATTAGAAGTTATTCGTATCCTACTCCCTTTTTCTTCTTATAATAAGATTACATTATTTCAAATGGACGTTAAAACTGCATTTCTAAATGGGTATATAAGTGAAGAAGTCTACGTTAAGCAACCCCTAGGTTTTGAAAGTTCAGAATTTCCAAACCATGTATTTAAACCTAGGAAATCATTGTATGGTCTAAACCAAGCACCTAGGGGATGTTATGATAGACTAAGTAACTTCTTGCATAAAGAAAATTTTGAAAGACAACAAGTAGACAACACCCTGTTTAGAAAATCAGTATGAGATGACATTCATATCATTCAAATGTATAATGATGACATTATTTTTGGATCTACTAATGGCACTCTTTGTCAAGAATTTGCTAAGTTGATGCAGCTTAAATTTCAAATGAGTATGATGGGAGAATGATCCGCTGTCGCACACGGATCAAATACGATTGAAAATAAATGTAAAAAGGAGTAATAACTCGAGTCGTTTCACAAGGACTTCTGATATAATAATATTAACCTAATTGAGAGTTCAAATTCAGTAAGGGGGTTTATATAATGATTTAGTTTGAACAGATGAGCAAAATGATTAATCCACTTATTCGAGTTTCGGGACCTATCACAGATTCTATCAATGAGTTTAATTTCTAATTCATGATTCTATTCTTATGTGACTATAGAATTGATCAAACAAGCGTACAATCAACCCTACGTGAATTCGGTTTCATTGACTGGATTAAGCATCACAATCATCAAAATATTACAATTAACGATCAAGCGTCGCAGAATTATAATTCAATTAAACTAGAGACTGAAACCAAATTCTGTCAAATTTAATCGATCCTATTGAAATTCAATTTAAGCAATCGGAATATCAATATAATCAAATAAACGAAAATAGAATCATGAATCAGAATCGACGGTGTAACCTGAATCTTCAGGTGTGATGAAACTCTGAACTCGTTGATTAACCTTGTAAAATTAGCCTTCCATGGAATTAAAAATAAAAAGCGTTTATATTTCTTATTTCTGGTTCTTTGTCCGAAAATACTACATGCCAAGAAAGGAAAGAAACTCCAAATAAATAGTGCTCAGTTTTTGGGCTTTAAAAACAAGTGGCCCACTATTTAAAATTATTACAAAGGTCCATATTACGAAATCTGCAATTTAAGCTTAGTAGAGTTCGGCATTGAGATTTTATTCCAACACAAAAGTTGTAGCTCTGATTTTTAGCTTTCCAACGACTGCTCGCATGCTTCAATCTGATAGCAGGGGTCAAAATTCAAATAATAAAATTATAATTCATTTTCAACCCAAAGTTTAGAAACAAGCTAAAAAATTATTCTAAGCTATAAAGTGATTTTAAAAAACCAAAGTAAAAAGCTAGAAACATGCGCCCAAGTGCTATGATTAGAGAACTTAAAGTTCTTCTTAGGGACCTAAATTCAGCAAAGTCAAAAAGGTATATACATTCACCAAACCAAATATACAAAAGAGTTTCTCAAGAAGTTTAAATTGAATTATTGTAAATCTATGGCTACACCAATGCACCCTACTTGTTCACTTGAAAAAGATGAATTAGGATAGAAGGTTGACCAGAAAACATATAAAGGAATGATTGGATCACTGTTTTACCTTACTACCTCCAGACTTGATATCATATTAAGTGTGTGTTTGTGCAAGATTTTAGGTTGATCCAAGGGAATCTCATTTAACTGTTGTTAAGAGGATCCTTAGATAATTAAAAGGTATTACCAACTTTAGCTTGTTCTAAAAGAAGTCAACGAAGTACAAATTAAGTAGCTATTGTGATGCTGATTATGCTGGAGACAAACTTGAGAGAGAAAGAACAAGTGGAAACTGCACATTTCTTGGAGAAAACTTAATCTCATGGTCAAGTAAGATACAAAGCACAATTACAATGTCAACAACAGAGATTGAGTACATTTCAGTAGTTGGTTGCAGTTCTCAATTGATATAGATGAAAAATCAACTAGAAAGATTACAAGATTCTTGATAGTAACATTCCTGTATTTTGTGACAACATTTCTGCCATTTTCCTAACCAAGAACCCAATCCTACATTCTAGAGTCAAACACATAGAAATCAAACATCACTTTATTAGGGACTTTGTTCAAAAAGGAGTACTAAATATCCAATGTGTAGAAACTGAACACCAATGGGCTTACATATTCAAAAACCACTAGTTGGAGTTAGATTTGACTTCATTAGGAAAAATATAAACTTTACCTTTATACCTGAATGATTTTGTCCCCAACTTAGAGTAGTTTAGAGTCATATTAGGCTATGTTTTATGTTATGTTCATTGACCATAGCAATTGGGCACATGTTTCTAGCTTTTTAATTTGTTTTTTTTAAAATCACTTTATAGCTAAGAATAATTTCTTAGCTTGTTTCTAAACTTTGGGTTGAAATTGAATTATAATTTTATTATTTGCATTTTGATCCCTGCTCGCTCTGTAGGCCATAACTTGAGCTCTGAATATCAGATTGAAGCATGCGAGCAGTCGTTGGAAAGCTAAAACTCAAAGCTACAACTTTCCTGTTGGAATAAAATCTCAATGCCGAACTCTACTGGGCCTAAATTGCAGATTTCGTAATCTGGACCTTTGTAATAATTTTAAATAGGGGGTCACTTGTTTTAAAGCCTAAAAACCCGAGCACTATATATTTGGGTTTCTTTCCTTTCTTAGGCAGTTTTGGTTTTTCGAATTAAGACCAAAAAATTATATAAACATTTTTTTATAGACGGCTAATTTCATCAGATTAATCCACGAGTTTAGAGTTTCATCACACCTAGAGGTTCAGGTTATATCGTCGATTCTGATTCATGATTCTATTTTCGTTCATTTGATTATATTGATATTCTGATTGCTTAAACGAAATTTCAATAGGATCGATTAATTTTATTTGACAGAATTTGGTTTCAATCTCTAATTTAATTGAATTATAATTCTGCGACGCTTGATCGTTAATTGTAATATTTTGATGATTGTGATGCTTAATCCAATCAATGAAACCGAACTCATGTAGGATTGATTGTACGCTTGTTTGATAAATTCTGTAGTCAAATAAGAATAGAATCACGAATTAGAAATTAATTGAAACTCATTGATAGAATCTGTGATAGGTCCAAAACTCGAATAAGTGGATTAATCGTTTTGCTCATCTGTTCAAACTAAATCATTATAAAAACCCCCAATTTCGAATTTCAACTCGGTTAATATTATTATATCAGAAGCCCTTGCGAAACGACTCGAGTTATTACCCTCTTCTACACTTATTTTCAATCGTATTTGATCCGTGTGCGACAGCGGATCAAATTGGCGCCGTTGTCGGGGACTCTCTGATAATAATATTAACCAGTTTTAGAGTATTACTAACCATCCTAACAATTGTTTCTTTGTGCTTTGTTGTTCTATAGGTCGAATAGGGTTGTGCTAGCTCGTAGGCACGTTGCTAGTCCAAAAAATCCGGTTTTCAAGCGACTGTGGCGGATTGCCCCGAATTTTTGCTAGAAAATCAGAAGAAAAAAAATCTAGGAATAGGACTCCCTTATAAGGGACTTATTATAAGATTTAACATCAAATTCCCAAATTCCTTCATCTTGACCACTTTTTTAATTTTTTTAATTTTCGATATTTTCAAAAAAAATCCAAAAAAAATTTGTGTTGCCTTTATTTGATTTTTAGATTTTTTTTGTGGTATTTTTATATTTTTTGGATTTTATTTGATAGTGTTTTCGATTTTTCATTTCAATTTTAGCAATAGAGACATTGTTGGAATTTTCAAAATTGTGATTTTGCATTGTATTGTTATGATGATGCATGACTAGGGCTAGTTCTGTAAATCTGCACCCCCTTGACCCTGAAATAGGTAGGACCTTCCATTTACGTCGTAGACTTAATAGAGCTGCTGCTAGTGCTAACGTGTCAAATAGAGAGTCAGATAGTGATAGTGAAAAAAGTGACATTTTGCTACACAATAAGGCTGATATGAATAATAGAACTTTAAGACAACTTGCTGCACCTGATGTTACTTATAATGCATTGTATTGAATATCCTGAAGTTACTGTAACATTTGAACTTAAATCTGGTTTAATACACTTGATTCCAAAGTTTTATGGTCTTGCAGGTGAGGATCCCCACAAACACTTGAAGGAGTTCCATGTGGTACGTTTTACCATGAAACCTCAAGGAGTCACAAAAAATCATATCAAGCTGAGAGCCTTCCCATTCTCACTTCAAGATGCTGCCAAGGATTGGTTATACTACCTTCAGCCAGGTTCTGTTACAAGTTGGAATGAATTGAAGAAATTGTTTCTAGAAAAATTCTTCCCTGCCTCAAGAGCTGCTTCAATCAGAAAAGAAATATGTGGCATTAGACAGATTGTCAGGGAATCATTACATGAGTATTAGGAGAGATTCAAGAAATTGGTGTCTAGCTGTCCTTACCACCAGATTTATGATCAATTGCTCATCCAGTATTTTTATGAAGGCTTGCTACCTATAGATAGAAGTATTTTGGATGCTGCTAGTGGGGGAGCACTTGTCGATAAGACCCCAGAAGAGGAAAAAGCTTTGATTGAGAACATGTCCATTAATTCCCAACAGTTTACAACTATAAGCAATTCAGCAGTTTTGACAAAGGGAGTGAATGAGATTCAAGCTTCTTCCCACAAGAATCTAGAAAGCAGACTTGATGAGCTTACATCTTTAGTAAAGAAATTGGCAGTAGGCAAAGCCCAAGCAGTGATATGTGATATTTGCACTTCTCTAGAACATCCTACAGATTCATGTCCTACTTTGCAAGACAATCCAATTGCTGATGCTCCTCAAGCATATGCAGCAAACATATTCACCCCTCAAGCCAACTATGATTTGTCGTCTAACAGGTACAATCCCGGTTGGAGAAACCATCCCAACCTGAGATGGGGGAATTCATCTGCACAACAGCAACCTAGGCAACAAAACAGCCCGCATCAGCAGAACAAATCCACATCAGCAGCAAAACAGTACACCTTCATTAGAGGACCTCGTCAAGCAAATGGCTGCCAAAATCTTCAATTTCAACAAAGAACAGATTCCACAATTCAGAATTTGGAGACAAAGATTGGCCAACTGGCCACTTCAATTAATCAGATGCAGACTCAGGGATCAAACCAACTACCTGCCCAGTTAGTAGTAAATCCAAATGCCCCTAATGTCAGTGCAATTACATTCTGGGAAAGCTGTTGAAACACCAAAGGTACCTGAAACTGTTGTGAAAAATAACAAGGTTGCTGAAGAAATAAAGATACCTGAAACTGTTGATGTTGAGCAAAATATACCACTTCCTTTTCCTCAAAGGGCAGTGAAGACTAAGAAAATGGATGAGGCAGATTGGGACAGGGAGATCTTGGATACATTTAAGAAGGTGGAAGTGAACATTCCCCTCCTTGAAGCAATTAAACAGATTCCGAGATATGCCAAATTTCTAAAAGAGTTGTGCACACATAAGAGAAGGTTAAAAGGTAATGAAAGAGTAAACATGGGGCGTAATGTTTCAGCCCTCATTCATCCCATGCCCCAGAAATGTAAAGATCCAGGAACTTTTTCCATTCCATGTACCATAGGCAATAGTCAATTTGAAAATGCCATGTTAGATTTAGGAGCTTCTATTAATGTTTTGCCCACATCTATTTTTAACTCTCTTGCTCTTGGACCTTTACAGAGTACAGGTGTTACCATTCAATTGGCAAACAGACGCAATGCTCGCCCTGCTGGACTTGTGGAGGATGTACTTGTTCGAGTACATGAATTAATATTTCCTGCAGATTTTTACATTCTGGACATGGAGGGACAAAATAATTCCAACAGGGTGCCTATCATTTTAGGCAGACCATTTTTGAAAACTGCTAGAACAAAAATTGATGTACATGCTAGAACTCTATCCATGGAATTTGGTGATAGCAATGAAAAATTTAACATCTTTGATGCTATGAAACACCCAATGGAAGAGCATTCTGTTTTTCAAATTGAATTACTTGCTGATTTGGTTGATGACACTTACCCTAATATGTTTGCTGCTGATTTTCCTTCACTGTCTGATTTTGATGATACTTATATTTGTGAATTTTGCACAGATACTGAGTTGTGCTCTGTGTGTGCTGAGATCGAAGCTGCTTTTCAGGTTGATCATTATGTTGATGTTGATATTTCTACTAACATAATTGATTTTGCAAACTTAGCTTCGGCCACTAGTATTGTACCCTCCATTGAGTAGCCACCGGCTATAGAGCTTAAACCACTTCCTGAAAATTTGAAATATGCATATTTAGAAGGAAGTGGCAAATTACCTGTGATTATTTCAGCCAAACTTGAAGATGAACAGGAAGAGAAGCTATTGCAGATTTTGAGAAAACACAGGAAGGCAATCGGATGGACCTTGGCTGATATTCCTGGTATTAGCCCATCCATGTGCATGCACAGGATACTATTAGAGGATGGAGCAAAATCAATGAGGCAGCCCCAAAGGCGACTTAACCCATTAATTCTGGATGTTGTAAAAAAGGAAATGACCAAGCTCTTGCAAGCAGGCATTATATACCCCATCTCTGATAGTCAATGGGTGAGTCCGGTGCAGGTAGTCCCTAAGAAAACTGGACTCACAGTGGTTAAAAATGAAAATAATGAACTGATCCCCACATGAGTGCAGAACAGCTGGAGGGTATGCATTGATAACAGGAGACTAAACCAAGCAACTAGAAAGGATCATTTTCCTTTACCATTCATTGATCAGATGCTTGAACGGTTGGCTGGTAAGTCACATTATTGTTTTCTTGATGGTTTTTCTGGGTTTTTTCATATCCATATTGCACCGGAGGACCAAGAAAAGACCGTGTTCACTTGCCCTTTCGGCACATTTGCTTATAGGAGGATGCCCTTTGGCCTATGCAATGCTCCTGGAACTTTCCAACGCTGCATGATTAGTATTTTTGCATATTTGATAGAAAATTGTATAGAAGTTTTCATGGATATTTTACTATGTATGGTTCCTCATTTGATGTATGCTTGAACAATTTAGATAGAGTTTTGCATAGATGTATTGAAACTAACCTTGTGCTGAATTATGAAAAATGTCATTTTATGGTTGAACAGGGCATAGTTTTGGGACATGTGATCTCTAAGAATGGAATGGAAGTGGATCCTGCCAAGATTGATGTGATTTATAATTTTCCTTACCCATCTTGCATCCGCGAGATTCGTTCTTTTCCTGTCCATGCAGGTTTTTACAGGCGCTTTATCAAGGATTTCAGCAAGATAGCTCTTCCGCTGTCAAATTTACTACAAAAAGATGTTAGTTTCACTTTTGATGACAAATGCAGGAAGGTGTTTGATTGCTTAAAGGCAACACTGACCTCTACTCCCATCATTCAGCCACCCAATTGGACCCTCCCTTTTGAAATTATGTGTGATGCATCTAATTATGCAGTGGGAGCGGTACTTGCACAAAGGATTGGCAGGGCTACCCATGTTATTTATTATGCTTCTAGGACTTTAGATTCTGCACAGGCTAATTATACTACCACTGAAAAGGAACTTTTAGCTATTGTTTTTGCTCTTGATAAGTTTAGATCATATTTGCTAGGTTCGAAGGTAGTTGTTTTTACTGACCATACAGCTTTGAAGTTCTTGCTGAAGAAACCAGAAGCAAAATCGAGATTGATCTGGTGGATGTTGTTACTCCAAGAATTTGATTTAGAGATTAAAGATAAGAGTGGAGTTGAAAATATGGTGGCAGATCATTTGAGCAACTGCTACAGTTGTGTGAGGTAACTCCTTGGTTTGCTGATTTAGTTAATTAGCTAGTTGCTGGAGTCCTTCCTACAGATGCATCCAGAACACAAATACACAAACTTAAAAGTGATGCCAAATACTATGTGTCGGATGATCCATATCTGTGCAAATTATGTAGTGACCAAACAGATTTGAACTAGCAAGACCACAAACTAGCAAGACCAAATACTAGCAAGACCACAAACTAGAAAGACCACAATTCTGTTGTGGCCAAATACAAAGATAGAAGATCACAAACTAGCAAGACCAAACAGATTTGAACTTGACTGTCAACATTCTTGACAGCATTCTGATCATTCTCCAACATGCTAACATTAATCTCCAGCATGTTAACATTAATCTCCAGTATGCTAACATCATTCTCTAGCATGTTAACATTAATCTCCAGCATGCTAACATCATTCTCCAGCATGTTAACATTAATCTCCAGCATGCTAACATCATTCTCCAACATGTTAAACATCAATCTCCAGAATGATAACATCAACCTGCAGAATGATCATTAGTCTCCAGAATGTTCAGATCAGTCTCCAGAATGATCAGATCAGTCTCCAGAATGTTCAGATCAATCTCCAGAATTTTCAACATCATTCTCTAGCAGACTGTCATCATTCTCCAAGCTGTTTTGGCAGAATCAATCTCCGTTTCTGCAGAATTTCAGCATTGATCTCCTTACTTTTGCAGAGGTTTATAATCATTTACCAAACTGTTTTGGACAGAATCAAGACTCCAGATCGAAGCTGTAACATCAATAATTACATATGAAACTTCAAAGAACAACCTCCTTTCTGCAGAATCGATTCTCTTATTTCTGCAGAAGTTGTTCATTACTTTCCAAACAGTTTTGGATCGAATCAAGTGTCCAGATCAAAGCCCAATTATCATCAAGTATTTTCGAAGCTTAATGGGTCATTAAGTGTGCAGGAAATATGTTTGAAATTGAGCAAAACAGCCCAAACAAGCAAGGCCCAAAACTGTCACATCAATGGATTATTTTTCAACAAATAGGTTGCTTTTGTCAGAAGAAAACAGAGCACTACCAACAGCTCTTTCTGACCAAAATTAAATGCTCTAAACACCTCTAAAAGGAAGGCCAAGCTCAAGGAAAAATCAGAGCTTCAAGTACTAAGAAAATTCATCAATCACATACACTTACATACTTGAATTCTTTCACTCACATACATTGAATCAATTCTGATTTTTCCCATTCGATTCTTAGAATCATTTTCGTGTATTTTTCTTCCAAAGAATTAGATCTCAAACAAGAGTTGAGACATCTCAGATTCTAACAAAACAATCTCATCATTATTGTAAAACTCAAACTATAAGAGTTGAGTATAGTTTGGGTAGATTGTAAGAAATCCTACCAAGGTTGATAGGTGACCTGATTGAACTCCTTTCTGGGTGGAAAGGTTTTAACGTTGTAACAGATCAAGGTTGATCTGACCTAGGTGCTGTAAAACCAAGAAGGTTCTTTGTTTTAAACACTTAGTGGAAAATCTCACGGTTGTGAGGACTGGACGTAGCCCGAGTTGGGTGAACCAGGATATATCCTTGTGTGGTATCTCTTCCCTTATCTATTTACTTTCAATCTGATTGATTATCAAGTTAAATACATAAACTGAATTACTGATTTTAACTAACCAAGAACGTTCTCCTTTTTTCTGGTTAAAAACAAGAACGTTCTCCGTTTTCTGTTTTCACAACCAATATCAATCTTGAGTTATTTTCTTAAGATTTTTCAGGAATTTTTAAATAGGAACATTTACAATTCAAACCCCCCTTCCTTGTAAATCGACATTGCTACTTCAATTGGCATCAGCGCTCGGTCTCTAAAGTTGAACACCTAACAAGTGTTAGAGAAAAAGATCTAGAAGAAAAATGTCAAAAGTTATGTACATTGCTGACGGAGGGTCATCATATAGACCACCTTACTTTGATGGCACAGACTACTATTTCTGGAAAAGCAAAATGCAGCTGTTCTTGAATTCTCAAGATACAGGAATGTGGCGCATCATTACAGATGGAGATTTCATTCCAAGAGTTGATCAAATTGATTCAAACTCTGCTGCGAAGAAAGAAGCAGACTGGACAGTTGAAGATAAAACCAAGGTACTCCTGAACTCTAAAGCTCAATTATTCTTATCTTGTGCTTTGAGCAGGCAAGAAAGTGAAAGAGTTGATGAATGCACAACTGCTAAAGAAGTATGGGATACACTACAAACTCATCATGAAGGAACAAGCCATGTCAAAGAAACAAGAATAGACATTGGCATAAGAAAGTTTGAACTCTTTGAAATGAATGAAGGAGAAACCATTGATGAGATGTACTCAAGATTCACAACCATTGTAAATGAAATGCGCTCCTTAGGGAAAGCATACTCAGTACAAGATAGAGTCAGAAAGATCATGAGATTTCTTCCAATAATATGGAGACCAATGGTGACAGCCATAAACTCATGACCAATGGAGACCAATGGTGACGTACTCGGACTGGAGGAATTGATTGGAACATTACGAGCACATGAAGTGCTGATACAAGAAGACAAACCAATCAAAAAGGGCAAAGTAATAGCTTTGAAAACATCTCAAGAAAGTCCAGATGAGGACTTAGAAGAAATCGAACAAGAAGATGTTGATGAAGAAATAGTTCGTCTTACAAAAGAGATACAAAGAATGTTGAGAAGAAGGGATCATATCAAAAAGGGATTTTCAAATCAAAAGGAAAACATCAAAATAGAGGTAGACAAAAGTCAAATCACATGTTTTGGATGCAACAAACAAGGACATTATAAAACTGAATGTCCCTTGAACAAAAGAGTACCAAAGAAGTTCCTTTTCAAGAAAAAATCCATGATGGTGACCTGTGATGGTTCTGATGAATCAGAAACAGAGGAACCTAAAGAAGCCAACTTATGTTTAATGGGAGATACTGAAGACAAAGAGGTAATAAATTCTGAACCATATCTTTTATGTGAACAAATTGAAAAAGATTTTGATAGCTTACTTAATGATTCAAATTTGCTTGTTAAAAAATGTAGCTTTTTAAAGGATCAAGTTTTAAAAGAAAAAAAGAAAAAAGAGAAAGCTCAGGTTATGATTGATGAACTAAAAAGCATCATTCAGAACATGCAAGAATCTCATTTTAAGGAAAATAATGAATCTGAAAATCAAGAATGTTCTGCAACGAAAATGGAGAACATTCTCCTTAAAAATGAAAATGAACTCCTTAGAAATGACTTGTCAAATTTTCTTAAAGCTACTGAAACCTTTCAAAAAATCATGGGATCTCAAGTGGGAATATTTGATAAAGCTGGTCTTGGTTTTGATAAAACTCAAAAAACGAAAATATATGAAAACTTTTTTGTTTCGGAAAGAAAAGAGGATAAATGCAAAACCAAATGCTCATATTGTGAGAAACTTGGACATGTGGAATTTGTTTGCTACTTTAAGAAAAGAGATAAAAAGATTACAAGCAAAAGGTTTTTTAAAAGGGAAGATCGCTCTGCAAATAAAGCTGAACCAGTTTTGAAAAATCTGCAGAAAGGAGAATGTTCTCCAGGTTGTTCTCAAAACGGAGAACGTTCTGGAACAAAAGCAGAACTTTCTCCAGAAAGCCTGAAAAAAGGAGAACGATCTGAACTTTCTTCAAAATCAAGATTAAAATCCTTTAAAACCCAAATTTCGAAATCAATTCCAAGATCAACAATTAAATGCTCCTACTGTCTCAAAATTGGTCATCTAGAATCAACTTGCTATTTTAAAAAGAGATCAAGTTTTAAAAAATCTTCTAAAAGAAGATATACTAACCATCAAGGACCCAAACAAATATGGGTACCAAAATCATTACTAACTTGTGATGCAGGAACACCATCCAACAATCAAGAAAGAACATTGATACATGGACCAGGCATGTTCAATACACATGAACTGAAAAGTATGACGCTTCCTATCATTACAAAAATTTGGAGTATCTATAACCTTTGGAAACATTAAAGCATTGGATGATGAAGAAGAAGAACATTCTGGACAGCAGCAACAAGGTTCATTCTGGAAGTAGTACCAGAACATTCTGCAGAAAAGCAGAACATTCTCCAGAAGTGCAGAACTTTCTCCATAACGTTCTTGACAGTTTATATGCAACATCCAATCAAATCTAATGTTTCCTATTATGATGATATGGTAGAAAAAACATCAACAAACTCTAAATGAGTTTGAACCATTTGCTTTTGGCACTCCTACACCTACCTCACTTCTTACCCTTCCTCCAAAACATCACCTCATGATCAAATTATTGGAAGAACAAATTGGGAGGGATTTATTACTGATACCAAAACTGCTGCTGGAGGTATAACTACAGTAGTTGACATGCCTGTGAACAATCATCCAAGAATTGTGTCTATTGTGGAGGATATGGCAACAAAAAAAAAGGGAATTATGTGCAACAAGTGCTTGACTATGATGAGGCTGTTGTTATGCCTAGTCTAATT
Organism: Cicer yamashitae; assembly: GCA_037974755.1. Classification (NCBI taxonomy): domain Eukaryota; kingdom Viridiplantae; phylum Streptophyta; class Magnoliopsida; order Fabales; family Fabaceae; genus Cicer; species Cicer yamashitae. The sequence continues at coordinate 20,497,459 of JBBPBQ010000003.1, forward strand.
AATGTGCATCTACATCTTGATGAACCTGGAAGAACTAACAACACTTAAAGAACTCATCTTTGAACAAGATCACTAAAGGAGGTACACTTAATCCCAATTCTTATGATATTTGCATCATGATAAGAATGAATATTTTTTAATGATATTATGTGATTGATTGGGTGCTCTTTAAATTAAGAATGCATACTATTTTTTTATGCAAGTATGACTTTAAAGTTTAAATTGATTACATCACTCTTTGTCATTACTTGTACATGAATATGTCCAATTTCTATCATTCTTCAACATATTTTAAATATATATCCTTGTTTAGGATTTATTTTTTGAAGGAGTTCAACAAGAGAATATATTTTGGTCTTCATGAAAATAATTTGTGTCTCTTATTTCTTTAAAACTCAAAACTAATCCAAAAAGACTATGGCATGAAGTCAAAAATTGATATTTGAGCATTCTGAGGCATATTAATATATGTCTTTGCAAATGAGTCTTTTGTTGCTCACTTCTTTTGTGAAAATTTGATCTCAAATGATTAAATTTATTTTAAGCATGATAGAAACAATCAAAAAGCCTCATACTTACTTACTAAATAAAAGTAAGTTTCAACATGTGCCTTATTGTCAATTTGTGTGGTTGGAAAAAAGCTGTGACAAAACATTTTTTTTATGTGAACAAATCTCTTTGATAGTTTCAAAAAATTAGTTTTGAAAAACACACTTTATTAGCATAATAATGTTTTGTAAAGAGAAAAATTATATTTGACATGTTATCACATTCATCTTATTTTTGCTTCCCTATATGCGCTCCCTCTCTCATGTTCACATTCATCTTATCTTACTTGTGTTTTGGAATTTTGAAGGATATCAATTTCAAAATATTCAGGGGGAGTTTTTAGAAAAAGTTATTTTTCTTAAAACTAGAGTCTACTCATTGTTTTCTATGTGTAGTATACATTTCCTTTGTATTCCCCAACCTTTTTGTGTTGACAAAGGGGGAGAATTAATTTTAGATTTTATGTTTAGATGTTATGTTGGTTCAAAAATCTGAAGCATATTCTGAGGGGGAGTTTTTAAGCTCTCTATGATTAAAATTAGAATCAAAATTAAAATCTAAATTAACATGTTTGTCATCATCAAAAAGGGGGAGATTGTTGAGACAAAATCTCAATTTAATGTTTTGATGAAAACAAACAAAAAGTTAATTAAGAATGTTAATTATGATTCTAAATGTTATGTTAATTTAACTTGTGCTTTTGAGTGTATTAATTCAAAGATAGGAGCCAAGCAAAGTAAAGAAATCAGATTCAAACTGAACAGACAAAGAAACAACAAAATCTGGAAAACGAAGAATGTTCTTCAATTTCAAGAATGATCGTCACAGCCTCTTGACCAATCAATCTCCACTATTTCAACGAAGCTTTTGCCTCTAAATTTTATACTAGTTCATCAATACATGGCAAGGAACAAGTAGAAATCATTATAGTCAAAGAAGGCATTCGAATCACAAAGATAGAAGATCACAAACTAGCAAGACCAAACAGATTTCAACTTGACTGTCAACATTCTTGACAACATTCTGATCATTCTCCAGCATGCTAACATTAATCTCCAGCATGTTAACATTAATCTCCAGTATGCTAACATCATTCTCCAGCATGTTAACATTAATCTCCAACATGCTAACATCATTCTCCAGCATGTTAACATAAATCTCCAGCATGCTAACATCATTCTCACACATGTTAAACATCAATCTCCAGAATGATAACATCAATCTGCAGAATGATCATTAGTCTCCAGAATGTTCAGATCAGTCTCCAGAATTTTCAACATCATTCTCCAGCAGACTGTCATCATTCTCCAAGCTGTTTTGGCAGAATCAATCTCCGTTTCTGCAGAATTTCAGCATTGATCTCCTTACTTCTGTAGAGGTTTATAATCATTTACCAAACTGTTTTGGACAGAATTAAGACTCCAGATCGAAGCTGTAACATCAATAATTACATATGAAACTTCAAAGATCAATCTCCGTTTCTGCAGAATCGATTCTCTTATTTCTGCAGAAGTTGTTCATTATTTTCCAAACAGTTTTGGATCGAATCAAGTGTCCAGATCAAAGCCCAATTATCATCAAGTATTTTCGAAGCTTAATGGGTCATTAAGTGCGCAGGAAATATGTTTGAAATTGAGCAAAACAGCCCAAACAAGCAAGGCCCAAAACTATCACATCAATGGATTATTTTTCAACAAATAGGTTGCTTTTGTCAGAAGAAAACAGAGCACTACCAACAGCTCTTTCTGACCAAAATTAAATGCTCTAAACACCTATAAAAGGAAGGCCAAGCTCAAGGAAAAATCAGAGCTTCAAGTACTAAGAAAATTCATCAATCACATACACTTACATACTTGAATTCTCTCACTCACATGCATTGAATCAATTATGATTTTTCCCATTCGATTCTTAGAATCATTTTCGTGTATTTTTGTTCCAAAGAATCAGATCTCAAACAAGAGTTGAGACATCTCAGATTCTAACAAAACAATCTCATCATTATTGTAAAACTCAAACTATAAGAGTTGAGTATAGTTTGGGTAAATTGTAAGAAATCCTACCAAGGTTGATAGGTGACCTAATTGAACTCCTTTCTGGGTGGAAAGGTTTTAACGTTGTTACAGATCAAGGTTGATCTGAGCTAGGTGCTATAAAACCAAGAAGGTTCTTTGTTTTAAACACTTAGTGGAAAATCTCACGGTTGTGAGGACTGGACGTAGCCCGAGTTGGGTGAACCAGGATATATCCTTGTGTGGTATCTCGTCCCTTATCTATTTACTGTCAATCTGATTGATTATCAAGTTAAATACATAAACTGAATTACTGATTTTAACTAACAAAGAACGTTCTCCTTTATTCTCGTTAAAAACAAGAACGTTCTCCGTTTTCTGTTTTCACAACCAAGATCAATCTTGAGTTATTTTCTTAAGTTTTTTCAGGAATTTTTAAATAGGAACATTTACAATTCAAACCCCCCTTCCTTGTAAATCGACATTGCTACTTCAAAAACTAAATCTTATCATGATAAGATGATTTCTAGGAAGGAATTTTCCATTGGCCAAAAAGTTTTACTGTTTAACTGCCGTCTGAAAATTATGGCAAGTAAACTTCGATCCAAGTGGATTGGCCCTTTTGTTGTTACTAACACTTTTCCTCATGGTGCAGTGGAAATAAAAAGTGAAAACACCGACAAAGTGTTCAAAGTAAAATGTGTATTGCATTGCATGCTTTTTCATCAGATTTTGTGGTTGTAAATGTTGTGAGCAAATGTTGTGAGTTTGTTTGGACTGGCATGATTGGATAGTATCTTTGCATTCTTGGTAAAATAAGTTGGATTAAAATGCTAAATTGCTTATCATTTTTGATAGGTCATTAACCCTTGTCAGATTTTGAGCCTATTATGAATGGAATACATTTTTTCATCTTTTTTTTTGTGTGATATCTCACTCATGATTGCTAGTTACGCTAGAACTTGACTTGACTCTTGTCCGCATGCATATATTGAAATGATCTAGGCATTTGTTTCTTGTTAAGCTACTAGGCAAATAAGCCTACCCTTCAATTATCCATTTGTTTCAGCCCCTTTGAGCCTAATTATCCCATTCTTTGTTATATAGCTCATTACAAGCCTAAAAGTGAAAAACAATGAATGAATTGACCCAATCTTGGGGGATAAAGGATTCTTTCCTTAAATGAGTGTGGGGGTGCTCAACTTGTTTGATAAATTGAGGTTTATAAAAAAATGAAGAAAAAAAAGAAGAAAAAGAAAAAAAAATGTATATATATATATATATCAAAAAAAATTAAACAAACAAAAAAACAAAAAAAAAATGAAATGAGAAATAAAATGAGGAAAATGGTAGTGTTGTGAGCAAAGAGAGTTGATAATAAAATGATATTTTGTTGAGTTACTTCTCAATGTTATTTTTCTCTCTTGATCATTACTCATTTATCCTCTTTGATTTTTAGCCCTAGTCTCCTTAGGATTATCTCACCCTTACCTTGGCCACGTTACAACCTGAATAAAGACCTTTTGATCATTATGTGCATGTGTTTCAATTATAGATGTTAGAGGCTTGTCAAGCCTATGGTAGTGTTAGCTTTCATGATGTGCTTTGAGGGGAAACAGTAGCCCAAACACTTGAGTGATTGAGAGAATTTTATATCTTGTGAGGACTCTATCACTTATGATGCATTCTTTAGTTAATATATCCTCTTGTTTGCCTTGGTTGTGAAAATTATTCATCAATGTCATATTCCTTGCAGTTTGAATTTTTTCTTCTGCTCACCACTTTGCATTCCTAAGAATATTTGGAATCGCATGCATTGCTTTGCACGGAGTGCAAAACCTTAAGTGTGGGGGAATTTGATCATAGCACTTGGGCACATGTTTCTAGCTTTTTAATTTGTTTTTTTTTAAAATCACTTTATAGCATAGAATAATTTTTTAGCTTGTTTCTAAACTTTGGGTTGAAATTGAATTATAATTTTATTATTTGCATTTTGACCCCTGCTCGCTCTGTAGGCCATAACTTGAGCTCTGGATATCAGATTGAAGCATGCAAGCAGTCGTTGGAAAGCTAAAAATCATAGCTACAATTTTTGTGTTGGAATAAAATCTCAATGTCGAAATCTACTGGGCCTAAATTGCAGATTTCGTAATCTGGACCTTTGTAATAATTTTAAATAGTTGGTCACTTGTTTTAAAGCCCAAAAATTCGAGCACTATATATTTGGCTTTCTTTCCTTTCTTAGGCAGTTTTGGTTTTCCGGATTAAGACCAGAAAATTATATAAACATTTTTTTATGGAAGGCTAATTTCATCAGATTTATCCATGAGTTCAAAGTTTCATCACACCTTGAGGTTCAGGTTATACCGTCGATTCTGATTCATGATTCTATTTTTGTTCATTTGATTATATTGATATTCTGATTGCTTAAATTGAATTTCAATAGGATCGATTAATTTTATTTGACAGAATTCGGTTTCAATCTCTAATTTAATTGAATTATAATTCTGCGACGCTTGATCGTTAATTGTAATATTTTGAAGATTGTGATGCTTAATCTAGTCAATGAAACCGAACTCATGTATGATTGATTGTACGCTTGTTTGATCAATTCTGTAGTCAAATAAGAATAGAATCACGAATTAGAAATTAATTAAAACTCATCGATAGCATCTGTGATAGGTCCGAAACTCTAATAAGTGGATTAATCGTTTTGCTCATCTGTTCAAACTAAATCATTATAAAAACCCCCAATTTCGAATTTCAACTCGGTTAATATTATTATATAAGAAGTCCTTGCGAAATGACTCGAGTTATTACCCCTTTCTACACTTATTTTTAATCGTATTTGATCCGTGTGCGACAGCAGATCATTCATTCTATTAAAAAAGGGCAAATACTTAAAAATAAAAAATAAAAAAGTTTCACTTGAAGTCTTTTTGTCTGAATACAAAAAGGGGGAGAAAGATATTTGAGAACAGTAATATAGGGAGATAATGAAAAAATTACTTGGACTTAGGGGGAGTCAAGTAATAAAAGAAAAATTGTTATCAAAAATACAGTTTTGTCATCATCAAAAAGGGGGGAGATTGTTGGAACTAAGTTGGTTTTCCACTTATAGTTTTTATGTTAACAGATTATTTATGAGAACAATAAATTTGGATTAATGGCTTCCTTAAATATGCTAAAATTGTAACGTATCTCTGAAGGTTACGAAGATTGCCTCTCATGTCTGGGTCTAATGTTTTGGTTTGATAACTGGGTCTGAAGACTGCCTCTGAAGAATGGCTCTAAAATTGAGTTTGAAGACTGAATTTGAAGCATGCTTCTGAAGCCATTGCATGTCTCTAATTTGCACAAATTCAGCATGTCTCTGAATAGTTCATATTAAGGTATAATTAAATCTAAAGAGATTGTTCAAATCATAAATTCAAATCTCACAATCCGCTTATCAAAATAGTGCAACACACTTCAAATGATGTCTCTGATATGCAACCTCTAATGTTGGACTGACTCAAGTTTCAACAAGGTGATTTTCCTAATGCCACTAATTCTAATTCATGCAATTCTACTTTTGAGTACCATTATTCAAGAAACAGAGCATCTCACTCCAACAAGAAAGTCAATACCTCTAGTGGAAAGTCAACGGTTGAAATTGAAAGAATTAAGCATGAAAAGAAGACTTAACCAAATCAAAAACATGTAAAGATCTGAAAACAACCTGAATCCATTCCAACTCATATCAAGCAAGAGTATGGTAAAAGATTTGTGTTTTTGAAGACAATATAAAATAATATTTGATTCAGATTTGTAATTGAAGAAATTTTTTGACCAAGTTGAAAAGAAGATATGGTCAAGATTTGAAGAAGATGTGATCAAGATCTTATCAACAAGAAAATATGAATTATCTACAAGAAGATTTCATCAAGATTTATCACAAGAATATGTGAATTATTTAAAAGAAGGTTTGATCATGATTTATCTACAAGAAGATATGTATTATTTACAAGAAGATTTGATCAAGATTTATCACAAGAAGATATGAATTATTTACAAGATTTGATCAAGATTCATCTACAAGAACATATGAATTATTTACATGAAGATTGGATCAAGATTTATCTACAACGAGATATGAATTATTTACAAGAAGATTTGATCAAGATTTATCAACAAGAAGATATGAATTATTTACAATCAAAATCTACAAGAAGATGTGAATTATTTACAAGAAGATATGATCAAGAATTATTTACAAGAAGAAACACTCATAAGAAGATACATTTATTATTTTCAAAGATATAATTCAGATTTTGTAAGGACAAAGGAGAAACACTAACCTATTATATAAATATATACTCAAGGTTGAAGAATAATAAAAGAGAACTCACAAGCATAAAATTTCCTAAGTCATTAGAGTTCATAAGGTTAAGCTCTAGAGAAACACTTGCTCAAAAGAAATATTTTCTAAGTGTTTTCTAGTGTGAGAGTCATTGTTACAATCAGCTTGTTAGAAGCACACCAATTTGTTCCAAACTCATGTAACACAGCCTGATAGTGGCTTTTGTGTTCCTCAAGGAATTTGCATGTTTTTAGGTTGTTTTGAAAAGACTGGATTGTAGTCAGGCGCAGTGTAATTCAAGTTTTGAATTAGTAGATTAAATTCTTCTGAGTGAGGGGACTTGACGTAGCTACCAAGTTGGTGGTGAACCAAGATAAATTCTTGTGTCACATTAATTCTACAATTCTTGTTTTACTTTTGCCTCTAATCAGTTAACCCGATTGCTACTACTTTTATTCTATGTCACCAAACTCGAACCAGTTTTAAGTAAATTAGCAAAAAAAATCCAACTTAGTCAAACAAAATTCAACCCTTTTCTTGTCTATGCACCTTCAAAATAGTCATTCATTTCAATTCACCACTAATTTCAATTCATAGTCACTAATTTCAATTCATTTCAATTCACCACTAATTTGTCAAAGACTATTCAAGTTTGATATTGAAAAAAAAAAAAAGGGGTCCATAGTCATTCATTTCAATTCACCACTGATTCCAACAAACCAAACCACTAATTCAAACAACTAATTCACTTCAATACACCACTAATTTGTCAAAGACTATTCAGGTTTGATATTGAAAAAAAGGGGATTCATAGTCATTAATTTCTTATTTGTTTTAGTTACACAAGAAGAATTAAACTTCAAGAGTTAGGGATTTTCAAGTTTTTACTTGTGAAACAATGGATTTTAGATGTTAGGAATTTCAGTGAGTTGTGCAAAAACAAAACAAGAGAACGAGTTATGATTTGCAAATCAATTAATAAACCATTTTTTCCTACCTTTACTCAACAAATAATCATGAAAATAGAACAAATTAGAGAGAGCAAACGAGAGAGAGCGAGGCGGAACAAAGATCGACCGAGAGAACGAGAGAGAGAGAGAGAGAGATCGAATGAGAAACAACGAGAGAGCGACAAAGAACCTGTGAATGAGAGAGAACGAACGCCGAAGCGGCGGTCGGACGATCTGAATCGTTGTGGCCAGAGCGGTGGCAATCTGGGTTAGAGCAAGGTTGCAATTTGTGTTGGAAGAAGAAGAAGTGATTCTTGTTTAACGTTGTAGAGAGATAAGTGAGAATGAGGAATTGTTTCACATAAACCTTTCTAACACAAAAACCTTCTAACAAAAAAAGAAAGTAATAAACAAAACATCACTTACACATTGTCCACAGACAATCCGTGGAACAATTGAAATTATTCTCTTGATTTACCTACAGAGATGTTGTGGTAAACAAAATACGAAGAAATTTCGCACAACTTAAGTGTGAGTTGCATCTTTTTTAACTTTACCCACGGATTTTTTAATTTTATCCACGGAATAATCGTGGAATCTAATTAAAAAAATCAATTTATTTTATGAAAAATATACTCACGATTTTTTTCGTACATACCAAATAATTTACTCATGAACTAGGATATGTGGGTAATTTTCAGTGGATATATGGATGTTTTCTTGTAGTGTCTCAAATAACACTAGGCTACACTATGAACCACATATAAAAAAAATAGAACACAAAAAAGAATTGTACTTTTAGGCAGTGACCAGTTAATTAATTGAAGAAGTATTGATCAATTTTAATTCAATTTTGACTCAACAAGTGAGTAATCACATTCTTTAGTGGTCTATTTTTCTGGTTACCGCTCCGTTTGAAGACAATACTTATTTTAAAATTGTGTGCATTATTTACTAGGATTTAGCATCTTAATAAAATGTTGTTTTCAGAGACCGAGACTGTTGAGGACGTTGAGAGCTAAGATGCCCTACCTCTTTTGAGAAGAGTAATTTTATTAGATTAGGTTATATATCAAGAATAAGTAGACATAGTGTCTACATCGTATTATATTTCGAGATTAGTTAGTAAATGTTCAATTTTGAATATTTTGATTATTAAAGAGTTTTCTGTAGTAAAGATTTATTTAAGGATTTTACAATATTATTTCTTTCAGACAATTAATTATTTATTATTAGTACCTTATTCTCTTATATAAATATAAAAAAAAATTGTCATCATTTCAATTATCAATCTCACATAACAAGGCGTTATAGTTTAGGAGGGGAGGGGAGGACTTTGACAAAAGGAAAGACGAAGTGAAAGGAATAGAGAGCTTTGGAAGAGAAGAGTTTGAGGATACAAAATTCTCCTAATTTGGTGGAACTCAAAATTTTTCAAATTCAATTTATGTTATTATAATACTATCAATATTAAAAATATATTAATGATAAACATTTAATTTTTATTTTCTACAAAAACACCATATCAAAAAAGGTGAAAAAATTCTCTATTTTTTTCTCTACTTTCCTTCCTCTAAAGTTCTCTCCTCTCTTCACCTATAAACTCCCAAAGATAGTCTTAAAGCCCTTATTTCATGTAAGAAGATAACTTGAGACAATAAAAAAACAAGTTGAAATTGCTTACATAACAAATTTTAAACAACTGAGACATACGATTTTTACAAAGACCTCAACCAATGACTAATAAATCAATGCAAATTGGAATTTACCTTCATAATAAATTATTTAGGTGATCAAACATTTAAATACTCATTAAAATTGATGAGTCACCTTTTCAATGTTTTAAATATCTACTTTTCTTTGATACTCACAAACATATCTGTAATCAAAATTATTTTATAGGTTATAGATACTCAATTTTTGTTGGATCCTTGAATGTTAGACATGAGATGGAATTTGCGTCATAAATAATGGATAAAATTTGATTTCACCAATGAAGATTAAAGAAATTGTTTTGATAAAAATTAATATGGTTGAGAAATTCAAAATTTAAAAATATTCTAAAATGTTTAATTTCATATAAATTGACGATACTCTACTAATTTAGGGACTTTAATCTCATTAAAACAATGTTTGGTTTAACCCAAAAAAAAAAACTGCACAACATCTCACTATTATTACTATAGGAAGCTATCTCATACATTTACCCCACAATTGGTAAGCTATTTTCCCTATTAGGGGTGTAACCTTGGGCTAATGTGAGTTTAAGTAGAAAACACTAGTAGTTGTTTATGGTTGTCCTCGTCATAAAGTAAAAATCCCACATGACAGGCCCACCTAAGGAATATATTTTGTATTTTTCTATGTCACGCCTGGACTGGGCAGGACCATTAATCAGGATTCACTTTGGAACATGAAACCCATATAGAGTAGAAAAGTAATCGTTTAATTTGTAATAATATTGTATTTTTTATTATAAGATGTGTCTTTTTTTTACATTGATAAAAAACTTTTAAAATGGAATATTATCATAACAAAAAGATTAAAAAAAAAAACTATTTAATGAATAAATATCTCTAAAAACAATAAAAATAGAGATTTTTTTCATTTGCATTGTTTTGAGAAATATAAACAATTGTTATGAGCTTATATTCTTTTTTCTCTATTTCTAAAAAATCTTAAAAAAGAATTACTAAGTGTCTTAACTTCTTGTTAACAAGTAAAAATGTTTAAATATGCAATTAGTCACTGCAAAATGCAAAAAATTTGATTTTGGTCTATGCAAAATAATTTTTTTGTTTAAGTCTATAAATTGAAATGTTTTGGTTTTATTTTCTAATGTCTAACACCGTTAGTTTTTTAATAGAGTAGTTAATAAATTTACACTTAAATATACAATTAGTCCCTACAAAAATTAAGAAATTTGGTTTTAGTCTTTGTAAAAAAAATTTATTTCAATCCTTGCAAAATGCACGAAATTTTATTTTAGTCCTTGCATAGTAAAAAACTCGTTTTATTCACCGCAAAATGCAATAAATTTGATTATAGTCTTTGTGAAAAGTTCATATGGTCCCTTATTTTTCTTTAAATAAATCAACTAATAGTGGGACCAAACTGATCAATAAAAATACATGTTTTGCACCATACATTAACTAGTTGAAATAAATTTCATTACAAATCAAAAGTAGCATAAAATAGTTGCATTATTACAAAATATAAACTGGACCATATTCTTGCATTTAATCAAGCCAAAAAGTGACATTAAAATATTGCACCAATATATAGCAAAAATTTTATCAAAATGTTGATTATGCACTATTTTTATTTTCATTTTTATTATACAAATAATATACTAGATAAATATTTATCTGTAAAGAATTAGTTAAAATTAATATTTTATTAATATCATCGACATAAAAATCATAACAGTTATAATACAATAACTAAACATGTTTTTTTGGAAAATGAGTTGTTAAAGAGATTGTTTTAGCATACAATTCATACACGAAACAAGTATTTTTCTCTAATCAATTACTTAAATTTAGTTTTTTTTATATCTTCTAAATAACAATGAGAATAATTATAATATATTAATTACAAATGCAATATAAAAACTTGTTAAAATTAGTGTTTATTTAGTATCATTAACATAAAAATAAGAAAAGTTATAATACACTAACAATAATTTTTTCACGTTGTTTGTTTGGAAATGAGTCGCTAAAGAAATTTTAGGAACATATAATTGATACACGAGATAAATATTTATCATTAAATAATTAGTCAAAATTAATATAATTTTTATATCTTTTAAATAAATATGAAAATAACCAATATACTAATTATAATTTATTATAAAAATCGTACACATGACAATTTTTATGATGCAAAGATTAATTGTATACTTACGTTTAAATTCACCAATTATTCAGCTGTTAAAAAATTAATAGTGTTAAGTGTTAGAGAATAAAAAAAATGTTTATATTTTACAGACATTTAAACCAAAAGATTTATCTTACAAACACTAAAATTAAATATTTTATATATTGCATAAACTAATTTCATATTTAAATATAAAATTATCACGTAACCAAAAAATAAAGTAGTAACAAAAAAAGTAACACAATTTTAAGTAAAAAAAGAATACTCATAAAGTAAATGAACCTAATAATTCAGACAATTCTATCGTCCTTTTTTCTATTGTAAAGTTACCATTGATAAAGGGAAAAGCCATCAACATCGGATCAAAGCCAAAAGCCGTTGTCCGTTGGCTCTTCGACAAAAACATGCGCTGCGCTGTGCTGTGCTGTGCTGTGCTGTGCCTCCTACAAATCCCCAATACAATTTAGGACATGCGGCTATGATAAGGATTAAATCTAAAAGGGGATTATATAATTGTTTCTTATAAGGTGATTGTTCATTCATTCAGGTCCATATTCATTTAACTTTTTACTAGATCATAATTTCAGATAAATAGAGTACCATATACTATAAGATTTTAGTTTTTAATAGTGTATTTGATGGCACGTGAATAACATAAGACAGATAAACAACATTCTTCTTATTATAAACATAAAATTTGGCTTGGAAGGGCAAACCAACCAAGCCTCTAGGTCCAAAACTCCCATAGCAAATCCGTCACCACCTCTGTTACAAAAACTTAGATTATCTCTCATCTCCATCTCATATAGAGACGGTTTTGAGCTATTTTTGGGATTAGAATTATCCCATTAAATTATTTTATTATCTCATCTTATTTAGATAAATTGATTTTCACAAAGATTTAGTTTTTTACTTTGTGTTTTATCTATGATTTTGTTGTACGAGTAGAGTTAGTTTACTCGCCATTGTAGTGTAGCATTTTTTGTTTCCCATTTTGGTACCGTGTTCATAAAAAGAAGACTCATTTTGTCGATTCCATATTTTGGACAAGATACTTATGGGGCTATAACCAAATTCAACAAACTCTCGGCCATGCAAATGACTTACAACACATGGTTGGATTGAAAATATCATAAACACATATAATTAATATGAACGAACATCAGCATATATTTTTTTACGAATATGAATGGCATTATAGATTGTGAATCTAGCATTATTTTAACCATTAGTCAATTGAAAACATTAATTTGGTTGTTAGCATTAAAATTTTGGTTTAGTTATTTTTTATTGTTTTATACAATTTTTATGTGTATCGTTAACGTGTTTATTATCTTCTTGATCATTAGATCTAATTGTACTATTTTTATTTTAATATGAATAAAATTTATTTTTCTGTCAAAAAAATAATAACTAAATCTAAATAGAAAATATTAACAAACTCATAAAGACATATAATATATAACTAAATATAGAAAAAGTGTCCTTGAATTTCAAAAGATTAAAAATTGTTCTTTTAATAAAAAAAAAATTACTATTTTTTATTTCTTTAACATGTACTCTAAAGAATGGCAAGACTAAAATCTAAACTAAACTAAGCACTCTTATAATCTCTAAATCTTAAAATAAAAGATAAAAAACACTAAAAAGATAAAATAAAATAAAACCTCATAATCCTTACAAATTCAGAACAGAGAAACACGACACATAAAGGCATCATCCCCTTTCCAATATTGTCCCTGTTCCCCATTGGGTCATTAAGGCTACCATATCATATTGTCCAATTTACAAGAAGACTAAAATGCCCTTCTAGTCGACATTGCAGTCACAAACTTCTTTGGTTAGTTTCAACTTTCACCCATTCTCATCTTCAAGGTTAGCCTAAAAGTAAGGATATAATGACAAGTGTTTTAGTATTTTAAAAAAAAATTATTTAATAAAAAAGACTAATATTTTTAAAATCAAAACTAATAAAATTTTATCTAAAATTAATATTATGTTAATAAATATTAAATTATTATTAAAACAATTGACTTTTCTTTAACAAAAAATTAATTGATTTTATTATCAATTAAAAATGAAATATTTATACAAAATTAATTATATTAATTTTGTATAATTATTTTATATTTTAAAGTGTCTAAAAAATTTGATAAAAATTTAATAATTTTATTAGAATATTGTTATATGTTTTAAAAGGTGTGATATTAAAATGTATTATCCTTCCATATGTGTGTGGGTGGTCTACGAGCATCTTCAACAATGCTCAGAATCGGTTGCCCCTTTAATTTTTTTGAAAAATTATTTGTGGACACTCAACCACCTCTTTAATACCTTGAATAAGAAAGAAATAGAGGGTAATATGATAGATGGATTATGTTGTGATGTGAGACAAAGAGTGAAATAGAAAGAAAAAAAATAGTATATTGAATAAATGCATGGATATTGGGGATGTACATATATCATCCTTGAATCTTTTATTGTTGTCTTGTCTGTCGCTTTATTCTTAAATCGCACTATATCAATGTTCATTTTATTTTCTTTTTATTTTGTACATCATAGGTGATAGCACCCTTGTTCATCACACTTCACTTGTATACCCTTTGAATTTATAATTGGAGAAATCGAAACCGACCCATAATTGATCTTCAAAAAACAAATGAATGTTGTCGAGAAAGATGGGAGAGCACGAAGTAGCAAAAATCCCAAGAGCAAGGAGTTGAAAGACAAGCATCAAATTTGAAACATAAAAACAGATTATTAGCAAGATGAAGAAAGATTTACTGCACTTGGTACTTTTGATTTGATCAAGATAAAAAAAATGATTTATGCTCATTACAATGGGTTAAATTCTCCATTTGGTAATTCTGATTTGATCAAGATAAGAAAAAAATATGATTTATGCTATTAAGCATTTGTTAAAAAAAATGGAATTAAGTATTTGTTTCAAAAAAGAAATCATAATTGGATTCTCGTTTAAAAATTTCACCTAATAATCAATGAGTTGCGAAGTCATTTCGTTTAAAAAAAAAAAAGCAAGAAGGGATTTTGCACTAATGTAGATACTCGATTTGACACCTACTACAAAAAAAGGAATATAGATTGTATTAAAATATTTCTTGTTCTTGTTTCAAAAAAAATCTTTAAACTGATTTATTTCCAACATTCAAACATCAATAAGCCATTGTATTTTCAGTGTTCAAAAATATTTTAATCGATATATTTTTAGAATCTAAAAATCTTTTAGCCGATATATTTTAGACATTTCAAAAGTCTTTTAGCTAATTTATTTCTGTAATTTCAAAATTCTTTAGTCGATGTATTTCATTGTTTTTCATTATATTTTTTTATTTTTTGACAACATTTTTATTATTCATCTCAAGTGAGAAGCTCTTGCGAACATTTTCTAGCTTGCAAGAAATATTTGAAATATAAAATTTAATTACAAATTAGTTGTTCTAGATAGATGTTAGTTACAAGTTAGTAACTCTAAGTAAAAAATTAATTGTTCAAATATGACTATATAAACTTTATTATACCTATTATTGTAATTATATTTTTAATTTAGTCAATATAAAAGTTATCTCTATTTATTTTTTTTTTTATGCTTAATAATAATATTTTGTATATTTTATTTCATTAGAGGCAGTGATATTGGATCTGATGCATGAAAGAGGAAATGTGAATTATATGGAATTATAAGCTCCATTTAGAATAAATTAATAGTGTTTGATGTTGTTCATTATGTATTAGAATTCAAAAATGATTCAAGTGTTAAAATAATGTGTCGATGACGAATGATACTTTCTCCATTTAAAATAAAATGACCATAGAAAATAAAAATAAAAAAACTTGTCTGAATTGTCATTTAATTTTTAACACTCAAATGTGTTGTTGTCATGTTTTGTCACACCTTGTCCTTTAATAGGAAATCATTTGTTCATCATTAAAATTTTATAGAATTGTTTTACTCATTTGTAATTGTTATAATCCAGTATAACATACAATGTTTGAGAATGATACATACAATTCATTTATATATTTATTTATTGGTCTTATACTATTCATTTATTTAGGGATAAAATTAAAGAGATAAATAAAATTAAATGACAATTTATATAAGTTTTTCATTTTCTATGGTGAGTGTTATTTGAAATGACTTCATTGACAAATTAGTAACACTATTACTTAGATCACTTTTTGAATTCTAATACATAGTGAAAACTTAGTTGATCATGTATACATACATAAAATTCATACAATAATAATTAGTTACAAAAAAAATTCATATGAACATTCAAAATAGGTACTACAAGATTGACACTATAACACTCATCTCAAGAAGAGCGACCAAAAGGCTTCGTCAATAGCAAAATTAAATCAAAACGCACTAAATTTTTTCCACTAATAAACTGTAATTCCTTGAATCACTCTTCATACATCTCTACTCAAGTATATAGATAAATTGTAAGAAATAAATAACTCTACATCACAATAAAATAAGATACCCAACTCAACATGCAAAACAATCTAAAACTCAAATGTACAAGAGAATCACTAATGTTACTGTAACACCCCGGCCATTACCATTACCGGTGATGCTACCTCACGATCTTCTCACCCTCCTATCCACCCAGTGGAAATAGCGAGTTTTTGCCTTCTATGGGATTCGAGCCCGGTACTTATCCCCTAGGTACCGGGCTCGAATTCCACGGAAGGAAAAAACTCGCTATTTCCACTGAGTGGATAGGAGGGGTGAGAAGATCGTGAGGTAGCATCGCCGGTAACGGTAATAGCCGGAGTGTTACAGTTACGAGTCTCAACATATAAATATACATTTATCCAGCAATGAGTTTAGTGTAAACACGATGCCGCCGCTCTCTTGCATAAACGACCCAAAGGATCAATGACAACATGACACCAGCAGATACAATAAGTAATCCAACATAGATCCACTGACTATTGTGGCGCAGGCCAGGACAATATTTGTTGCTTATGTCTGTGAATGTTTGCCGGACAAAAGTGCAGTCTTGTAATTCAACCAAGAATGGAACATAATGATATAAGGCGTAGCTCACATTCACAGCAGCTTCCATTTGGGAATTAATGGACGGGGTCATCCGACCAGGCGTCTTACAAAGGCCTGCCGGAGAAACTTTGCATATATAATTCTTCCAAACCTGCTTGAAACAAAAACATTAATGTTACACACGTTATATCAGGAACATGTAGCAGTTTGAATCAACGTAATGAGTTGCCTAAACTGCCCTCATAATAAACTCCAATACCTAAACTGTCCTCATAACAAACTCCAATTATTGGCCTTTATGCTCTTTCTTAGTATTATTAGTGTTTGTAAAAGTATTGTTCTAAAAATTCGAACTTTTCATGTTCTCTACATTAAAAATTTGAATTGACCAATTATATTTCCAGTCCGCACACTGCACGTAATATTAAACACTCACCAATTTCATAGAAAACTAATGGTTCACATCTCAATAGACATTAATTATTAATTATACATGGAAAATTGTTTCAATTAGTACAATAAATCATTTTATTGAAAATTAAAATTAAGGGCATTTTTTACATATTATCATTAAATGTGAGGCAAAAGGTCAATTTTTCTTATACTACCTCTGATACTACATATAAAAGAAAATTTCGTCAACAAAAGTCAACGTATTTGGTTCAAATTTTAGACCTAATACATTCATTTTTGTCTTTCTCCTATATATAGAGCCAGAGATAGTACTTTGTTACAATAAAAAATGGTTGAATTTTGTTTATATTATGTTACGGAGGGAGTATAATTCTGTTTGAATAGGATCTTACAACAAATGTTACAATTTGGGTTTTAAAAGCAGACCAATGAAAGAGTTTTGGACTGCTACATCAAGATTTTTTATGTGTATATGGGACCTTAACACAACTGCAATTGAAGTCACATTAAAATTTTCCACAATATCCAAAATTGTGATGTTGCAGAATTAGCGACCGCATCCGTGACCACAATCTAAAAACTTGATTACAATCACATTGTTTACATCTCTCATTATCCCAAATCGAACCTAGGATTATTTTATCCTCGGTTTGACAGATGTGAGTATCTAAACCCATATACACACATCCCACGTTAAGAGAGAAAAAAATAATTTTAAATAATCATTTTGGATTAATGAAGTGAAAAAAATAAATAAATTGCTTAACTAATAACTATGCTTTACTTTCATGGAAAGAGATTTACTAAAAAGGGACTTACCTCAGTAGCATTGTCCAGTGGAACTTCCCCGGTCACACAAGCCCGAACCGTGAGGTCAGGGTTAAACGGATTGCACAGAACAGGCATGAGGGGGCCTGATTGATTGTAATACACAGGTCCAGCTTGAGGTGGAAAATTTCTATTTGTGACATCGGAAATAATTTTGTCGACCAATATAACTAGTTGGCGTGTCACGTCCCTGCTTTCTAACAAAGTCTGCTGAGCAGTTGCATTATCCACACATGGAAGAATTTCGTCCAAGGCTGTGTGTGCAGTTGGGTTCTGAACCCACTCATCCATGGCAACACATGTATCTCCAACGACACTGGTGCAAATATGCGACGGCAATAGAGTAAATGTTGCATTCTTTAAATGGAAAATAAGTGATAATTGCATAAATTGAATGAATGTCCACAAACAATATAGAAACACAGTTAACATGAGTGTCGTAATGAGTATTTCATAAACTAGAAGATTTTCAAAATTATAAAAAACTTAGCAAAGCTTCATGAAGTATCTAATTTAGTTTGATCTCAAGTAGGAAGATATTGTTATTTTCTTATTTTTATGATAACCGAAAGTTACAGATTGAATTGACAAGACATAAATGTTGCAAACATTTTGAAAATTTGAAGAGGATGTTGTAACCATTTCAGCTATCACAACCAAAGCATGCATTCTTCAAAGATGATTAATTCCATCCTATTTAAGATCTATGTTAATTAAAAAACTTGGATAATTTACTTTAGCAGCTGGAGTTTCAACTTATTCTTTGTCACACTTCAGACATCTTTCCTTCAAGAATAAAATTTGTTTTTCAAACCACAAAGCAATCCATTTAAATAATCTTTTGGAAAATAAATTAATTCAAAAGTCAATAATAATATTAATCAACAGTTCATGTTATTATACCAATACAATTTAGTGATGATTTTGTTTTCTTAGAAGGCATGTTAACATATCTCACATTCATCATAACAAATTCATTTTCTAATGAACAAAGAAAACAAAGTAGAAGGAAAGGCATGTCTATGTACATTAGGCTTAAAAGTAACCTAAACTTCTCAAAAGTACTATCAAGGCTTCGCTATCAGGCACTCAGGAATATAAATATTAAATCTTCAGATTGCCAAACATTGAACTAAGAGACCATAGATATGCCCCAAATTAAAAACAAAGTAACTCATAGTTGGTAAGAGAGATCAAAAGAGCATTATGGTAAAAGTTAAAATAAATTCTTGCACAGGAACTCACTTGTGAAGAAAAAGAAATACGCCACAGAGTATAAATGTGCAAGCAACAAGAATCCATCCAACAATTACCAAACTGCAGCAATTGGAAACACATCATTTACAAACTGGAGATTTGAATGTGATAAACCAATAAAAAATGAAACAGTTCAGAAGGAATTAAAAAATAGAATATGGACAAATCAGATTTGTCATTTAACTTACAAGTATACAAGACCTTGCAGTCCTAATATCGAAAATACTGCAGGAAATTTTGATCACCAAAAACAAGAAAATGAGAAACAAAAATTACTGGAAAATTCTATAATGGAGCAAGAAAATTAAAACATATGTTACAAGAAAAAAAAAATACTTACAGAATCCAAGAAATGCAATAAAGAGCATAACAGCAGCAAGAATAACAAGAGCCAATCTCCTACAGCACATAAAAGGTGATGGTTTGCGTAAACATAATAGAAAAAAAAAAATCAAAATCAAATATTTCAACCAGAACTCACATTCCATCAATGCCATCTTTTATTTTCTCTGAATTATCTTGAGTCTTGGTGGAAAGCTCCACAGCAGAAGAATTAATCTTAGTTTTCACATTATCAATGTTGTTCTGAACATCGCCAGGCAAAAACACAGCATCGACTCCAATATTCTTGGCTGCATCGAGATAATCTGACACGTTCCTGAGGTTTTCGGCAGTGAAGTCAGCCTGACTGACAACATATTCCAGTGTGTTTGAGGTGCTTCCATGAAACTTCCCTTGAGCAGTGTAAAGTACAATACATCCAACTCTAACAAAATCAAAACTAAACACAATTAGGAAAACCCCAACAACGAAAGATTTGCTTCGAGTAAAGAACAACAAAAGGACAGATAAGATAGAATACAATACATTGCTGCAAGGGTGAAGAGAATGAGTAAGATCAAGGACAAAGCATAGGCCAAACGAGAATATCCATAAGGCTCTCTAGGACAACAGCAGTAACAAAAACATATGAAGGATAAACAAAGCCCGAAAAGCACCAACCAAACTGCAGCAACAATGAAGAATGGAACTGCAGTAAAAACAACAGACTGCACCAACAAAAAAACCATTAAGTTAGTCAAACAATTAATTAATATTTCCAAAGGATCTAAAAAACAACACAACACAACACAAACTAGAACTATGATTCTAAATTGTGGCTGCTGTCACAATTGTAGTTAAGCTGCAAACTTTGGTATCGAGATGCAGGCAATTGTGGTCTATGAAGCATTGACACCGGGCACAATACTAACACGTCAGACACCGGTAATAATTTGAAAAAGTAATTTAATTGAAGGAAATTCAAGGCGTCAGTGATGTATTGGCGTTGAACACCGGAAAAAAGCCTATGATCAGAGTTGTCGGTGCTACAAAGATATCAGTTGCGATATCATTGCAGAGACATCTAAAATCTTTATATTGTAGCCGCAATTGAGAACCACAATTTAGAACTACCACGTGAATAAAGGGGGTAAAAAAAAGTACCCAAGAACAAAAACAGAAGAAAAATACTAATAACAAGTTATATGCAAGAGGGGTTATGAAAAAGGGAAAAACTTAGGAAGAAAAAGATATGAAAGAGTAAAGAGATTTTAGATGAAAACTAACGGCAATGTAATGATTATTGCTGATATTCCAACCACCGATGTAACGGTTGAAATTATCAAGAGGGTCCTTTCTTGATGTCCGTTTTTGAGCCAATATTAAAGACGCGTTTGGTAAAACTGCATCTTCCTCCATGGATCTCCTCGTTTCCCATGATAACAACTCGTTATACTTTCTCTGACCATCAACCTCAACACCATCTGAAAAAAAAAACAACCAAAAAACACGTACCCATTTTAAAAACCAAATAAAAACATTGATAATGAGACAAGGATAATAGAGAGAGAGAGAGAGAGATAAAAAATGAAAATGGCCTACCTGGAATAAGTAAGGAATGGAAACGAGTGGTTTTTGCAGTGGTGGAGAGAAAGAAAAGGGAAAGAGAGAAAAGAAGGAAGAGAAAAGAAGGGTGGGATGTGAAGCCTAACATAATGATGAGTTTAGTTTTTTTTTTTTTTGTGGTGATTAAGAATGTGATGATGATAATTAAGGTTTTTGTTGTGGTTTAGGTTTTTTGTTTGTGTTTTTTCTTGCGGTTACCCCAGAGTTTTTGGGTTTGCAGGGATAAACAGAGGAACAGAGTGGGTGGAAGAGGTAGAGAGATTATTGCTTTATTATTTGTTTGATGAAATATGGTCGACATTTCACATATTTACACACTTCAGGAACAAACAACATACTTACTTGGATCGGTATTCGTTCGTAGGCCCTCTATATAGCCTTTGTCGCTTTTGAAATGATTTCTTACCTAAAATGCCCTTCACTCTTTCTTTTCTTTCTTATGCTCGTCAAATTCTTCTCACTTTAGAACTAAATGTCATTCTAACAAAACAACATGTATTTCAAATTGAATATTATTTTCAATTTTTAAACTCACTTTAATTTTTTTTTTTAAATTGTTACCATCTATAATACTTTCAAAATAATAATTTTACTTTATATTTATCATAGTAAAAAATTAACTAATAATTAATAAACATAATTTAGTAAAGTAATTATTATCTTTCGTTTAATTAAGGTTTGAAAAAAATCAGTTGACTCGATTAAATTCAAGATACTCCACAAAAGAAATTTGATACGCGAACCAATTAAAGCGGGTCATGGATCATATGAATTTTTACTTGTAGGTATACACGAGTTTAAGTGGTCAGGTGTGAGTGAAAAAATAGACTCAAGGTTACTTAAACCTCAACCGCTTCACTTAAAACTCTAAATATAAAAACTCAAAAATTTTAAAGTGAACATTTCCGTTTCATTTAGTTATCACATCACCGGTATGATAAGTGTGTTGTTTGATAAAATTCTACTCAAGTATTGAGAAAAATATTAAAACTCTGATATTTTCTTTTTAAATGAATTTGAAAATAAAATCAACATAAAATTAAAGAAAATGAACATCTCAATAAGAAATAAATAGTTCATCACCCAAATCAACTCACTCACATAACACACAAATTCGCACTAATTGAAACCTACTTAAACAGCAAGGACAAATACTCTAATTGGGGTAACAATTGAATAATTTTGTTTTTGTGTAACACTAAAAATTAAGTATTGTCCCCGTTAAAAGATATTAAATAATTTTATTTTTGAAGAACTAGATGCACACTAATATGAGAGATAAATTTTTGAATGATTGTATTTGGTTACTTACAAAAAAAATCATTTGATAGTGCTGAAAATGAAAAAGTCATATTACAATTTTAAAATAAATTTAATAGCATTTCTTATTTTCTATTTTATCACAGTCACTCAAAAATAGTTTTCTTATTTTAAAATGAAATTTTATGATGTATCAATTATTATATTTATAATAACTTTGGTATGAACCTATAATTTTTACCCAAAAATAATAGATTTAGCAATAAAGTCGTAATTTTTTTTATCTTAAAAGTGGTTTTTTTTTTCTCTTTTAAATTGTAATTGGCACAATGAATCACAATTTTTGTAGTAATCAACTTTTTGCTTTTTTTTTACTAATTAAATTTTTTACTTAGTGATATAACTATTTCGTCATTTTATCACTTACATATTAATTATTTTTTATATCAAATTCGTCACTGCTAAACCGATGTAAAAATTGGTTGGAATTGAACTTGTAAATTACAGACTTGATTTTAGATGATTTGACAAAATTGGATTTGAGCATGCTTTAAATCCAACTAATGTTCGGCTCTACTTTCAATCATTGTATTTCTTGGGCAAAAATATATTTAAGTCATTTAAGTTTAACTCAATTTTTGTTTAGGTCTTTTTAAGTTTATTTTTTCAATTCGGTCCATTAAGTTACTTTATTTTGCACAATTAACCTTTAAGATATATTAAATTATGTAGGCAATTCTTCAAATTTGAAAATTTTCTCGAATTATTGTCATGAAATATTAAGATCTAATCGAAATATCACTACAAGTTGATTGTCCAAGCTATTTTGCATGCGAAGGAAGTTAAAAATATTGATTATGTGGATAAATCTTTATTGCCTTATTTTTAAGACTATACGTGAATTTAAATTGTTGTAAAAAAAATAAAGAAATATATACCATTTATAAAATTTGATAAATTTTTTTTGAATGATTATTGTAAGAGACATATTGTTGCAGTATTTAGTAGAATTTTAAATGATGATAAATTTTTAATTGAAATAGTTGTTGTCAAAATTGATATAAAAGACTAACGTTGTAAAGATAATATAAATTAAAAGACCAAATCAAAATACAATAAACTTAAAAATCCTAAACGAAAATTAAATTAAACTTAAATAACTATATATATATATATATATACATAAATGTATTGTTACTTATTTCTTATTATATAATATATATATATATATATATATACAAAAAATGTAAATAACACAAAATTTAAATAACACACAAAATTTAAATAACACTCATTCTTAAATACAGGAAGCATATATGTCGATTCTTCAACGAGTTTTTTTTTTTTTTTGACACTTGTCCTCTTCTTGCTATCACTACAATATTTTTCACGGTTATAATATTGAATATGATAGTTCGATTCAATGCAATGGACGTGGAGTTGCATTTTCCGGTCGTGTGTTCCACTTATAAAATAAAATAAAATTGTTCGTTTCCACGTGTTATTTACTTATTTTTCATTTTTATATAAATAAAAAATAAACTAGTATTTAGAAATAAAAATTGTAATCTATTCTTCATGTCCAACAATAAATAACTTTATTGATGCACGCATTTAAAAATCTAAAAATAATTTAGTGATTGTACTTTTATTATATTATTTTTACTATGTATTAATGTATTTATTATTACCGTTAATGTAAACTGGAAAAACGTGAATTGAGAGTGATGTATGTAATATTAATTAGATAATATAACTGAAAGAAAGTAGTTAATATGACATTGAAAATGAAAAATAGTTATTTGTTTTGGGACAAATTCTTCTGAAAAATAGATCACTCATTATGAGACGGTGAAATTAAATGACAGTGAGTGTTTGTTTTGTGGATGTGAAATTCGCTTGCAAGAATAATCTTTTTTAAAAATAAGAATGAAGGTCTTTATTTTGGGTACTTTTTAGAAATCGTGTTTGATTAATATTTGTGTTGGATTGGACTCTACCAAAAAATAATTGGACTAGAGCACTAAATGGACCTTAATTCACGGCCTTATAGATCCACTGGCGATAATGCATGACAACTCTATGGACTTACATCTCAGCCAAATACAACTCCACGTCAGATCTTTGTCATTTGATCAACATCACACAACAATTCGAGAATTCTATCAGGGTTTCACAATTGCCTAATGGAAATCTATGTGTTTTAGAGGATGTTAAGCATTTCAAAACAAGAGTGAATTATAAATATACATCAACATATTGATACATTCAATAACATTACTAAGATGTTTTACCTAGAATAAAACATAAAGACTAGAGGAAGAAGAGACATAACAAGTGCAATGAGTTAACCAGATGATAAATGAAAATGATGCATGAATGATATTTTATTACTCTTTCCCCCTTGTTTTTTCTTTATTTTTCTTTACCTTTGTCTTCAACAAAAAGGATAAAGAAAAAAAATGGATAAGATAAAGACTAATTAAATGAAAATGAAGAAGCTAAAGTTACTTACCTATTAAAGTACTACACCTAACTATATTAGGTATAACTCTACTACAGTTACTTACTAAGGAGTCTAAGTTACCTTATTGATTTATACTAAGAACTATTCTAACTACTATAAAACTATTCTACTACTCTTAACAATTCTAGTTACTATTTTTGATCAGACTCAGACCCAATACGCAACGGCCATTGGACCTTAGCTCAATCTAGTGAAGGTCGAACTTAAGGTGTGTTATATCACCAAACTCGTTTGAGGCATCGAATTCGCGCCCTATCCATCAAAAACCTTGATCACCAATCAATCGGCTGCCCGCGTTTTGCATCGGATTCCCTACACCAGAATAATCGTCACCACATCATCAGGCCCCTGGGAATCAATATAAAAGCGAGTCATGTACCCGAAAAATGAAGTACACATTATTCACTGCCTTTTCCTCCCCTAACTCCTACTGACTTAGGCATCAAAGTGCTTGCAAGTACCCCCTATGGGAGTTGAACAACCGTCAATCTCCATCCACCGTCGTCATCTCCAAACATCAATCATTTCCATTGGTTCTGTATGGATCAGTGTCGTTGTTTGTGGGAATCTGCTTCCCCCGTTTTTTCTACTTTTTCTAATTCCAATAACAATCGAGATGGATGGATCAAATTCAAAGCGTGAATGATATATCCTTAAATGTCATATTCACCAACTGAAAGGTACTGGTCATTCTCCGGTGCTCTCCCATGTAAATCAACCGAATAACCGCCAAGACATTCCTACTACTACCACCACCAACGAGGCAAACCACGATAGTTTGGTTGCTAATATGTTGGCTTTACTCTAGAATCATAACAAAATGAATCACAAACAGAACCTCTGCCTCGCATAATGGCGGAACAACAAGAAAGATACTACGATTGTTGCGTCACAACTGGATACACACCGGAATAACACAGCGTCAAAGCTGAGAAAATACACTAAAGGAGACAACCCCAACAATCAATCATGCACCAGGGACAAGAGGTCCCAAAAGTCTCCTCGTCCGAAGAAGATGATACATGCAGTTGATGCCACATCAGATTTTGAGAGAGACAAGGAGGAGTTGGCTAAAATACCAGTGGCAATGATGCTGGAAAATGGGGTGCTCGATCCTTGGGGAAGCCCAATGATGGCCTAAGAAGGCACATTTCTCAGCCCATGAGAGAACTTGTCGTTCGTGATGGCGGTGTACGACGAGTTAATTAAGATAGAAAAAGGGAGTGTTAGCTTCATCATAAAGAAACTGATTGAGCTCATTTAGATGGACATGACACTCCCTTAAGATGGTTGGATATGTTCCCAACCATCACATTCCACTACTAGTCTGAGCTCAAATGGCCAACATTATAGTTCGGAGGGTCCTAGTCGAACAAAGTCGTTCTAGTGATATCATGTATGTCAATATTTTCAAGACTCTTCAGCTGATTGAAAAAACTTGTCCCTCTATGCTAGACCTAATCTCTAAGGATTCAACGGGCCAGCCAATCGACCTTGGTGGTATGTTGAGTTGTACGTGATTTTCGCAGACGACAAATCTTAGACGACAGTAAAATCATAGTTCTTGGTGGTGAGATTTAAATTGATGTACAACTTCATCATAGGTCGCCCAACGTTGGTTGAACTATGCATTGTCTCCTCCACGATCCACCTCAAAATGAAATACCACATTTAAATTACCAAGTTTGCCACAACCTTGACTTATTTGGAAGCTGCTCAAAGATATTTTCTTATTTCTATCAAGGAACAAGAGAGAAACACTTGTTCAAGTTATAAATATTTTCTAAGTGTTTTTTCTTAGAATGTGAGAGTTATTATTATTATCAGCTTTGTTACAAGCAAAAACTCAAAATTCCAATCTTTTGTATCCAACCCAATAGTGGTTTAGTTTCTTCTTCAATCTGGGGTTGTTAGGTTGTTAGGAGAAGACTTGGCTTGTAGGGTCAAGGTGCTTAGTTCCTCAAAAGTCTGGGGTTGTTAGGCTATTTGGGAAGAATGTCTTGGACAATCAGGTGCTTTGTAATTCAAGGTATTTGAATTAGTGGATTAAAGCCTTTCTATATGAGGGGACTGGATGTAGCCAAGTTAGTGGTGAATCAGGATAAATCTATGTGTCAAATTATTTATGCTCTCATTGCTTGCTGCCTCTGAATCTGATTGCTTCTTATCTAAGTAAATCATAAGAACCAACCAACCTTCATCAAATTAGCAAAAAGTTCTTCTCGTGTTTGCACCTTCATAACTATTGTATCAAGATAAGCGTCAACCTGCCTAACCTTGTGAAATGCCAGTTGACAACGTGTTAAAAGGAGAACGCGAATCTGTTTGCATGAAGTGCAACTGATATGCCAAGAATCGACCCTACGGTACCATGCCACCAGTTGGCCATGGACCCTAATGCTGGGTAGCTCAAAGTCGAAGAGTGCAATCTCTAGAGAATGCGAATGCAGTAGAAAATACTGTTACAGATTTACTTAGTGCTAATTTCATTTTCGAGGCCAAATACACAACCTGGTTCTCAAATGTTGTATTAGTGGTAATATCGAATAATAAGTGGCACATGTGTGTGGACTACACCGATCTTAACAAGGTATGTCCTAAGGAAGTTTATCCCCTCCTTAACACTAGCAAACTCATAGATAATTCATCCGACTTCAAACTACTTTCCATTACGGATGCATAATCAGGTTCCAATGCACCCCGCATAATGGGAAAAAACAACATTTATGAAAACTAACGAAAATTATTGTTATAATGAAATTTCATTCGGGTCAAAAATGCGGGGGCCGCATATGAGAGGATGATGAATAAGGTGTTCTAAAACCAAATCGCTGACATTCATGAAGTTTACATGGATGACATGATTGTCAAATAAGCCGAATAAGGCAAGCATGAAATCCATTTGCAAGCCATCTTTGATCAACTATGGCGCTACAACATGACACTAAGTCTTGAAAAGTGAACTTTAAGAGTCCAAGAGAGAAATTTCCTAGGTTTTAACTTTATTGAATACGATGTCGAGGCAATCCGAATAAATGCAGGACAATGTCCGAGATGGAAACTCCAACCTCTAAAAAGATGATTCAAATGCTGAATGAGATGTTGATCGCACTCTCTAGGTTTATACCAAAGGTGGTGCAACATGCCATGCCTTTCTTCCGGTTACTCTGTAAAGAGGTGCAGCTTGAATGGATCGAAGAATGTGAGAAAGCTTTTACCCACCTCAAAGAAATGTTGTCACAACCACTAGTCTTATTCAAGCCCCAAGTTTGGGAACCAATATTTGTTTATCTTGTTGTGTCGCTGAAGCAGTCAGCACCATATTAATAAGGGAGGTAGATAGGGATGGCAACATAACCCGCACCCGCGGGTACCCACCCAAACCCGTTTGTTTTGGGCGGGGAAAACCCGTTTTGATTGGGTGCGGGTGCGGGTGCGGATTTTCTCCGAAATTAAAATTCGGGGGCGGGGACGGGTTTGGGGGTGGTGATATCCACCCGCACCCGAACCCGCCCTGCAAGTAATATTAATGTAAATTTTAAATTTTATATACGTATACATATTGAATATACTTAATATTTTTTTGAATATTAAAAATTATAATCTTATCTCTATAGAAAATATCTTTTTAATTTTTTTTATTATATTAATTATAATAGATATGATTTTTAAATTTATAATTATATATATATATATATATGATTGGGTGCGAGTGTGAGCAGGGAAACCCGAACCCCGTTGCGGGCGGGGATGGGAGACTAAATTTTACACCCGCTATAAAATAGGGGCGAGTGCGGGTTTTCCCCGATTAGTCGGGTGCGAGGGTGGAGGAGGCAAAATCCGCACCCGCCCCGCCCTATTGCCATGCCTAGAGGTAGATGGCGAACAAAAGCTAATGTACGTTGTTAGTAAATCACTTAACGAGCTCGAGGTACGTTACCCAAAGTTAGAAAAAAGGAGCGCGAGGCGAATGCAAAAATATTTCCTAGCTCATCAAATTGTTGTCTAAATGGACATGTCGATTAGACAAGTCCTTTTCTGGTCGGACTTGGTCGGACTTGGCAAGAAGGATGACAAAGTGGGCGGTCAAAATGTCTGAATTTGAAGTTTTTTTCGAATCACGAGAAGCCCTCAAAGCTCAAGTGGGAACAAATTTTATAGCCGAAAAGACTCCTAGGCCCATATAATTAGGGAGGTCTTTGATGATGGCTCATCCAATAATAAGGGCAGTGGGGCCGGACTAATGCTAAAAATGCAGAAGGAGTAGACATTGAGATCTCCTTGAGTTTCTCTTTCCTTACCTCCAATAATCAAGTGAATATGAAGCATGCATAACCGAAGTAACACTTGCCAAAGAGTTAGGAGAAACAGATGTTGTGCTCTACGCCGATTTCCATCTCGTGGTGTCCTCAATGAAAAGAGAGTACAAGGCTAATTACCTCGTCTTGAAAAAGTATACATCAATCGGCAAGACCAAGATTGAGCAATTTGAGTTGGTAAACGTTGCACATATTTTGGGAGACATTAACTAGATAGCCGATATCCTATCCAAACTCACAAGTACCAAAACATCTGGGAATAATAGGTCCATGATCTAGGAAGTTCTTAGGGCACCAACCATAGAGCCCTCGAAAGCTATCGCCTAAACAAATGAAGCAGAGCCAAAAAACATAATCGTGAACACAACCAATTATCCAATACATCGTGGAAGACAGGTTCCTTAATACCCATGCGGATCATAAAAAATACACCATTGGTAGCCAAATACTTGGGGATTGAAGGAATCTTGTATAGAAGGGGGTTCTTTACACCCATACTCAAATTTTCAGAACCCAGGGATGCCGAATACACTTTGAGAGAAGTTCATGAGGGTATCTCTAGGTAGCATCTTAGAGGTAGGACCTAGCGAAAAAAGTATTATGTGTCACGTACTACTGGCCCACCATGACGCAAGATGTTGAAAAGCTCGTGAAAAGTGCCAAAAACACGACATAATGCACATAGCCCCGACAACTGAACTATCCACATTGTTGTCTCCATGGCTCTTTGCTTCGCGAGGCATGGAACTTATCAAACTATTTCCTCTCACACCCAATTAATTGAAGTTCCTAATAGTGGCGCCTGATTATTTCACCAAGTGGATAGAAGCATAACCCATTGCAAAGATAGCCACGAGCAACGACTGATTATTTCACCAGATTTGGTATCCTTCATGATGTGGTCACTGCTAATGACACACAGTTTACGGATAAAGCTTTATGTACATTCCTTCAAGAGTTGCATGTCAAACACCATTTTGCCTCTATCAAGCACCCTCAAACTAATGGGCAAGTTAAGGTGGCCAATAAAATCATACTTCGGGGACTCCGAAGACAATTAGATGACACCAAAGGAAAATGAGTAGAAGTGATGTGGCACGTCCTATGGGTTTATCAAACTATGCCCCACACCACATTAGGAGAGTCTCCGTTCTGCCTAAAATATGCTCAAATTCTTTTAGAGGAGTTGGACTTGCTAAATTGATTAGCCTCCTTGAACGAGGCTGCCATGAAAAGACGCATAGCTATCAAGCCCAACCGAAAGGTCATTCGAAAAAGCTTTGAAGTGGGAGATCTCGTGTTACACCTGACCAGTGGCAGATCTCGCACAAAATATTGGGGAGAGCAACAAATATTAACTTAATTATTATAATTGAAATTCATAAAAGTCATATAGTTTTATCAAAGATTTAACATAACATCAATACAAAATAAAAATATAATATATGAAAAGAGACCTTTACAACGAATTAAAGTTGTGCCATTCGTTCTCCTAAAACCTTGAAATCATTGATAATTGAATAAGAATTGAAGCTTTCAGCTATTTCTTTTTGAATATAAAACATCGTATTGCCAGCAAGAAATTTATCCTCCATCTTGTTACACAATCTTGTCTTGATAATCTTCATTGCTGAAAATGATCTTTTTGTAGTAGCTGTAGAAACTAGAATAGTTAATAATATGTATATGTCTTCGCTGTTTTCTTTAGAGCTTCACACACAAAGTCGACAAGTTATTCAAATATGGATGACTAACAACATCAAGAATAAAGTGTTTTAATTGAAATCTCAAATTAATTTTCTGTTGATAATTAAAATTCATCGGATAAAATTTGTTTACAAGAGCACATATATTGTCCATATCAAATGCTTTGTAAATATCTTTAGGAATCAAACTATTGCTTAGACTCAAAAGCTCCATATCAATTTTCATCTTTGTGGAAAACTTTTTTCTTGAAAATGCATCAATTTTCTTATGGTTAAACATCGTGTCACTCCTAAAAAAATACACAAATTAATTAAAACAGTTCACAAATTAATTAAAACAATTCACAATAAATAAATAGTATCGCACCATATCATATATCAATTGTTAACATGTAAAAGTTTGTTATAGTTTGTTAATAAGTTGTAATTGGGTTGCTAATTAGGGTGTTAGAGTTTGTATGTTTGATATTTGTTAGTTTATCATTTGATATTAGGTAGTTTATCTATATATAGAACTCAATGTATTAATTTTATTAGTATAAATTCTAATAAATGTCTACTTTATTCCTCGTTTATCTCTTAAATCATGTAATTTCAAATATGATATCAGCGACTTGTTTGTGATTTAAGAACCATTGGATAATCTACTTTATGTTGTGGTAAAGATGATAAGAAGAGGATTATTGTTGACAAGAACCATTGATATTTATTTTTCACTTTATTTATAGAGAAAAATTACGTAAGTAGAAGAGGAAAAGAATAAGAACCTAAAAAATATAAGAAGTAGATTGAGATAGTATGAGGATCAAGACCAAGAAGCCACGCTTAAGGCCGGTCGCAGCTGGCCGCTTCGACTAAGAGGGAGAGAAATATGAGTAGGAAGAAATAAGGGAGAGGGGCAGAGAGGAGAGATGCGATGTCAGATTCTCAAAACCCTAAAGTTTTGGGGGATATTTTAGTACTTTATTACTATTATTTTAATAATATATCATTATTATTTATAAAAAAAATAAAAATATATAGGGGATGCCGTGACCTCTCTCTCCTCTAAAGAAAATCAACCACTACACCTGACCCATATTGAATTGAAGAATGCCGATCAAGGGAAGCTTGCCCCAAATTGGGAGGGTCCTTATCATTTCATTGCCAAGACAGAAAATAAAGCACACACCCTAGAAACATTACTCGACAAAGCAATCCCCTGGACGTGGAACGTCGATAAACTGAAAAATGTACTACAATTGAATGTTCGAAAAGCCGCATGTGGCCAAACTTAAATGCTTGTAAATTTTTTTTCCAAAGTTATAAATACTAATGTGAGCATTTCAAATATATATTAATGCGACCCTCGTTGGTCGAGGCACATCCCTCCCAGTCTAATGACTCAGGTGACATGCCACATTAGAAGCATCTCTACATCATTCTAGAAGGGAAGTGTATGTGGTACCTCCTATCTAACACACCCCGCATATCTGACTAGCCATCAAATTGTGGCGGGTGCTATCACAATCGTTTGCCCCAATCTGAGCACATTCTCAAGAGCAGGGAAAGATAGGGAAAACCTTAGTCAGGGACCCCTAGCGACGAACTTGAACAATGTTGCTTGAATTAACACAATGCTGCTCGAACTACTTCACGCCTGGTTGTTTGAGAACTAACACATTAAATTATATCAAGAGTATGACAAGTCCAAATTACGATTAACATTTCTGACTTTGGATTATCGTTTCAAGCTATGGATAATATAAGCACGAAATCAAGTTCAACACAAAAGGATAACATTAATAAAAAAGTCTTATTGATTATGTCATTATTGTTTTGAACGTAGTTTATACAAGATAGAGGAAAAAAAAACTACTCTAGTTTACCATCCTCGAGGACTTTGCTGCAATCAAGCTCGTCCAAAGCAAGGTTAAGATCAAAGTTGAAGTTGAAGACTTAGTTAATTTCTTTTTGGAATGATTCTATGACCAAGCTATCCATATTCTCCAATAATTCCACAATCTCTTTTGTTGCGACCTCCTTTTTCTTTGCCAACTGAGCCCTCAAATCCTCGACTTCCTTTTCCAACGCTGAGATCCGAGTAACTGAAATCCGAGTAACTGAGCTCTTCTTCAACTGCTCCATCTACTTCCTCGCCTTATTCACCTTGTCTTCAAACTCCCCAAGTTGAGCCTTAAGGATAAAATTCTCCCCAGCAACATATGCCTTCTCCTCATTGGCTTTCTTCGCCAGTACACCTGAAGCTTGAGCCTCATTTTCTGCCTTGTCAAGATTAGATTGTAGGTCATCTGTCATCTTGAGCTTTTCCTTGTAGCCCTCCATGGTAATCTTAAGTTGGCAATTGCGAGCCTCCACCTTCGCCTATTCAGCACGAAGCACAAAGCTCTCAGAACCCATAGCCTAGTCTGTAACAAGGGCAATGCAGGCCACAACAATGATCCTTAGAGTAGTAGGCAAGTTTTCGACCAATAGAGGCCAATGGTTGACAGGGCCTTGATGAGATAAGAAATCCTTGTCAGTGGGATCCACCATGCTTCGTAGTATACTAGGCAAGGAGGGTAAAAGACTTGCCCACACCCTTGACAACCTCACAACCCTAGAATAAGAAGATGGGATGATGGCAATAGCTTGTTGAGCCGATGGTAGGTGGTTGGTCGACTTCAACAGTTGGCCCCCTTTATAGTGGGAACATTCTTTTCGAAGACATAGGTCTTTGACCTTTTCACCAATGGTTTATCCCTGGTTGATGTTTCTGGGCCAGAACACTTATTAACTACCACCCATTGGTTAGTCACCGGCTCGACCACAATCACCAAGGAAAAAGAAGTGCCACAACGACCTCCAGTCTACTCTGCTCGTGATTCTGAGCTTTTAGCCACTCAATCTTGTGCATGTTTTCTGAAATGTTAAAACAAAGAATTAGCTTAAATTCAAGTAAAAATACAACAAAGTCAAATACCAACAATTCAGACAAGCAAACACATAACAAAAATATCACACCAAAGCAGTCAATGATGGAATATGGGGTCGTGCATTTGAGCAGGACTTTGACGTTGATCCATCGATGTTAGATATATATTTTATTGTCGTTCTCCACCTGGTAGGTCTAGTTATTGAACTTATTGACATATTCTTACATAAGTTTCAATATGACAACATTGATAGGCCGCAAATTCTTTTTCTTAATGTCATTTCAGACCTTTTTTTTTAAAGTGACATGGAGACTAATACTTTGGGAACCGACCAACACAATTAGTGTCCTCGAAAGCACTCCCAGTCCTCAGCATTTTCCGACTTCGTTACACAACGGTAGTAGTTTGCATAAGTGTTTGTGTGCGTCTAGAGTTCGGGGACAAATAGTATGGAACTTGTCTTTGAAGTTTTTGAAGGAGTTAATGTACGTCTCAAAGATCTTCTTAGTTGCCTGTTTGAAAGTAATAAACTCTTATAGGTAGTAGAACAGTCAACTCAAACTCCAAATGCTCGCACAAGTACTGGTAAGCCTAGAAGGCCACTCAACTGTTTGGGTGAAGTTGAGAAAGGGCCACATCAAGATGGTTCAACACGGCCACACTAAACTTAGTAAAGGGAAGAGATATTATCATGTCCCAAAAGGCAACTTAATACATAGGAACGTTGCAGGCATCATATTCTGTGCAGACCTGGGCACTTCTGTCAGGGGCACACACATCCCACTTTGGAGGAAAAATGGCTATTATAAGCTTCATCTTAGTTTGGAGTTTGAAAGCAGAAGAAGTGTCAATCACCTCATCTATGACCCAAGAGTAATCTTTCAAATCTGATAGCATTTCGTATTCTATTTGAGGGGAATTTTCCTTAGCCATTTAACTATCCTTGCACACGTTAGAAGAAGGGAAATAAGGTTGATACTTATCACTTATGAACGTAGGCAAAACACAAATGACTAGGATGGACCTTGAGAAAACCATTTCACACACCCCACGTGGTGTACTAGGGAAACAAAACGGTGATACAACCCTTTCACACACCCCACGCATTGCCCTTTCAATCACTTCACTAACGTCACGACTTTTCAAAATTTCTCGTGCCTCAAAAGCGACATCATTTGTTGATCAGAACACGTCCCGTCAACGCCACACCACTTAACAATGGGCACAAGAATTTCATATGAATGGATTTCCCCTGTCCTAACTTACACCCGAGCACTTTTTCCAATGATAACAAATAATGGCCATTTGTCCTAGTAGTAACAATGGACAGACATCTGCCCGATCACCAACAAATGAGCGGCGGACAATTCAACCTTCAATTTCAGACATCCAAACTAGAGCCTTGGGAGCAACTATTCCAAAACGGACTCAGGAAAAATATGCAGCACCCATTGAGCCTTAGCCCAATCTTGTGAAGGCCAACCTCAAGGCGTGTTATATCACTGAATTCGTTTGAGGCGCCAAATTCGCGCCTAGTTCTATAGGACCGTTGATCATCAATCAACTGGCAGCACATGTTTTGGGGCCGGATTTCCCGCACCAGAATAATCATCACCACGTCACCTACCCCCAAGGAATCACTATAAAAAAGACTCGATACCAAAAAAATGAGGTACGTATCATTCGCTGCATCTTCCTCATTCCAACTCCTACTGAATTGAACATTGAAAGGCATGTAGGTACCTGATAAACTCAATTATTTAGTGCATTTTTAGGATTATTATGAGCACTTTTTTAGAGCAATTATATGCTATCATATAAACTTTTAATTTAATTTGCTCTTTGTTATGCAGTAAAGATAAAAAAAAAAAGTACAAATTTAATGTGTAAATCACTTAAGATCAAAATTACAGTTTAGCCTAATAATATATAAACACGACAATGGACGTAACTTTGCTCATGCAAGCCTATATGATCTATCAAGTCATGGTCATCTCAACCCGAAGCACTACTATATTCATATTTATATCATTCATCATCTCTTGAACAATATTAAGATCAATCCTATAATAAACTACATAAGACCGGCGTAACCTCATTAATAACCCCATGAGTTACTAATGAGTGTTAGCTCTCGTTAGGTGTTGATCATTTGTAGAGCTTGGGTCTCTCTCTCTCTCTCTCTCTCTCTCTATATATATATATATATATATATATATATTACTATTTTACACTAACCATCCTGACGTCTAAGGAATCTTGTTCTACCTTAGTTTTTCGATAAAAGGTCTCCAAAATAGCTGATAATAGATTGATTTAGCTACTTCCCCCAAAGGTTCGCTTTGAACGGCACCTTCGGCGATAATCTGGCTTACACCGTAATTACTGATAATTTGTGAGGAGTTTGAATATGAAAATAACTAAAGGCTTAATTGCAGTTTTGGTCCGTCTATTTTCACCAATTCACGGAATTGATCCTCCTATTTTAAAAGTCGACGATTTTGGTCCATTCCTTATATTTTTGAACTAAAAAAAATGACAATTTGACATATTTTAAATGATGTTTGATACAATTTCATGATATAAAACCATCTAGATGTATTAATTATTCATATTTCATTAATTAAATTACAAAATTGAAAAATTTCCTAAGTTGAAAGTTAAGTTTTTAGAGGAATTTATTGCAATTTTATGGGTGTTAATCATGCTACATCATTGTATCATATGCCACGTTATTTAAAGCATGTCACGCCGCTTTTTTTTTTAATTAGAAAAACTTAATGGGGGACTAAAACTGCAATTAAGTCTTCACTAAATTTTAGGGTAACCCTAGGGTAGTATAAGGTTTTAGGACAATGACGTTTGCAAGAAAATAGGGTTCACAAATGCCTTATGAAACTAGCCCAGAAAGGGTCCTAGTAACGACATAAAAACCCTAATTCGGTATAATAACAATTATAAAAAATTTGAAATCAATTTGAGATAATTTGGGCATACCCCTAGCATCCTAATAACCTTTAGAAAGTAAAGAAATAAATTAGACATTATCTCCTTAAGCTTTTAAGGATAAACCCTAACTCCGTCGAAAGATCAAACAAAACCTCGTTACACTAATATCTCGCTTGAACCAAAACCTTAGTATCGCGCAACTCATACAATTTTTAGTGAGTGGGAGTTTGGAACTCAAGAGATTAAGAGAAAGAGGAATTGAGTAGATGTATGGGAAAAGACAATGGTGGTGAGTTTATTTATAGGCAATTATGCCTTGAATTTGCTTAGCAAAATTGGTCCTTCTAGAAATCCTCCTCCCCTTTTGTTCTGCCTCAACTAGAACACACCATGTATTCCATGTCAGCCCTTCGTGATGCCCAAGCATGTTGACACGTCTAGAGCTTACTAATTTTGCTTTACAAATTTTATTATGGCTTAAAGATTTTTTCAAGCTTAATTAGGGTTCAGCTTGAGTCAGCGTAATTGGCTTAGCGAATTTGGATTCACTTAGAAAATTCATGTCAGCCACGACACAATTTTCTTCTTGACCAAGTAATCTTTCTTAATCATCACGACACCAAATGAAAATAGGGATGTTACAATCTTCTAAGAAGCATATGACTCCAACTTTATAAACCTACTTCGACAAAGAGAATCCAAACCTAATGTGTACAAGAGGTTATACTGATTATCATAGAATACATAGAGATTCCACTGACATTTGCCAAGAGCTAGAGGTGCAGATAAAAAAATTGATAGAAGAAGGCCATCTATATAAGCACGTAGATAAAAAGGACCAACATGAACATTCAACAAGATTTCAACCTCGGAGAAGGAGCTCTAGGTCACCCAATCCTCACTGAAGATCCAAGAGCCCCGAGAAGAGGCGTAGCCGAGATGAAAGGAGAAGCAAAAGAGGGATTTGTAGGAGGCGGACTTGTTAGTAATGCTAGAAAAAGACACTTAGGAACCTCAAAATCAATTTGCACCCTCACCCAAGTTGAAGGAGTCCTACCAACAATCACTTCTTTAGAAAATTATTACAAAAACATAGACAAATATTAGGATGACCGAATGGTCATATTAGTGGGAATGTCTAATTACAATTTGAAAAGGAGTCTAATCGACCATTGCAGTCTGGCTGACATCATATTCAATTAAACTTATAAACAACTAGGCTTACAAGCCTCAATCCTTAAGCCCTACAACGACACCTTGAAGGAATTATGAGGATATAGTGCAAAAGTCTTAGGATTCAACGAGATCCTTATTAATTTTACAGCAAAAGCAAGCACAAACTTAGTTCCAACAAAGTTGTTAGTAGTTGAAGAAATGTTTGAATACAACCTCATCGTTGGACGACCGATCCTCAACACACTTTGAGCCATTGTATCCATTCCTCATTTATCAAAGAATTTCCTTCTTGAAAACATGAAGATTGTAAACATACACACAAATTAACAAATAGCTAAACAATGTTATGTTAACAGCCTCAAGAAGAATTGGAAGAACCTAGATCACAACAATAAATTCATCCGTACCAAGAATTATCGAGAGAAATGGAAGTTCATAGAACTGGGCCCAAGGGAGGACAATGTACACATGCCTCATCCCTTGGAGAAATTAAAAAAAGGTAGAGATAACAGACTCGGGAAAGATAACGAAGATTGGCACGCATCTAATAATCGAAGAAGAGACAACGTTAATTCAAACGCTAAGGAGCAACTCAGATTTTTTGACATGGAGTCTAGCCAACATGCCTGAAATAGACCATGGAGTAGTATCTCACTGCTTGGCTATTAATGATATCTTCAAGTTTATAGTAAAGAAGAAGAGAAAAACTAATTGGAGAAATACAAATTATAGATAGGGAAGAAACCTAAAATTTAGCAAAGGCGGGTTTCATCAAAGAAATCACGTATCTGATGTGGCTGGTTCATGTCGTAATGGTAAGGAAAAACAATTAAAAATGGAAAATATGTATAAACTACATGGTCCTTAACAAGGTATGCCCCAAAGATACCTATCCCTTACCAAACATAAACATGTTGGTCAATGGAACATCGAGATTTAAAACCCTCAACTTCCTAGATGCTTAATCAAGCTACAATCAAATCTTAATGAATGTTGCAGATGCTCCAAAAACGCCCTTCATGACAGATAGGCCAAACTTTTATTACTAGATCACATCTTTTGGGTGGAAGAATGTGGGAGCCACTTACCAAAGGCCGGTGACCAAAGTCTTCCTAAAACACTTTGGGGACATCATCGAAATCTATATGGATGACATGGTCATCAAGACTCGTGGTGATGAGTACCACTCCGAAGATCTAAAGATAATCTTCAACCTTGTCAAAAGATACAACACGAGGTTGAACCCAAAAAGTGCACCTTAGGAGTTAAATTAGGCAAGTTTATAGGGTTCATGATTATTTAGCGAGGGATAGAAATAAATCATGATATTTGTATTGAAATCCTAAAGACATAAATTGCAACATCCATAAAGAAGTGCAACAATTGGCTGGTCGAATAGCATCCTTGTCAAGTTTCCTGTCCAAGTAAAAGGGCAAGTCGTTACCATTCTACCAAGTTCTTAAGAAACCATAGCTTTTTAAATGCACCCCATAATGCGACCATGCATTCAATGAATTGAATAAATTTTTATCGTCATCTCTAGTTGTAAGGCCTATTTCGTGTGATTGGCTAACTCTTTACTTAGCAGCCACTAATGATGCTATTAGTTCAACATTGGTGGAGGAAAGGGAAGGAAACTAGAACCCTATGTACTTCATCAACAAGGTATTAATAGGAGCAAAGTGCGATTTTAGAAAATGGAAAAGCTAGTATTCTCTTTAGTAATATCAAATTGGAGGCTTAAACACTATTTTTGTTTGCATCTCATAGTTGTCAAAACAAACTTCCCTATCAAAAAGGTTAAATTAACTCTTACTAATAAACTCATTATTAATAATAAAATCTAATTGCTCCTAACTAACCCTTCTTTATCACTTTAATTTATTGCCTAATAATTACAAAGTTTATGTCACACACTTAATTCAACACCTTAGGTTTTTGTTTATTCAAATAGGGATCTATGTGTTATTTGTTAGATGTTTGCGTGCTTATACATCAATTTAGGATAGTTAAAGGGTATGTTTTTGTTTATTTTGAAATAGCTAATCGATTAAGCCTACTAAGCAATCGATTATCACGAGCAAAATCCATCTAATCAATTAGGCCATTAATTTAATTGATTAATTAATTCCAAAATGTTGATCAAAAGGTTTTCTCAATCATTTGGGTCTATTATTTCCATGGAAAACCTAATGCTACTAAGCCTAATACTGGTTAGAATTCATACTCTTACCCAAGTTACCCGTTTCTTGAAAATCAA
Organism: Cicer yamashitae; assembly: GCA_037974755.1. NCBI lineage: Eukaryota > Viridiplantae > Streptophyta > Magnoliopsida > Fabales > Fabaceae > Cicer > Cicer yamashitae. Next base: position 20,537,775 of record JBBPBQ010000003.1, read on the forward strand.
ACCCAATCTTTGAAACATCAAACCTCTCTTGTTTTTCGATCGTTTATTGATATGTAACCATTAGGACATAAAGATCATTACTACCTTTAATATTCATCGATTATAATCTTGCATTGTTCGATAAATTCATATAATCGTTATGTTTTCCTATTTTCATTAAAAACCACTATTTTTTAAGACTTGTTGTATCTCATGATTATGGAGATTTCCAAAAATCCAGGAGACTGTCGTAGATAAAAAATCTATTTGAACTCATGTATGTGTTTGTTATGGTACAACATTATTATGATTCTTGCGTATAATGAGTAGGTAGAGTAATTATTTCAAATAGTGATTTCCTATGATTTGTACGGTTAGCATGACTAGAAAATAATTGAGTAATTAATCGTTGAAGGAACAACAAACTAGGATATTTGAATTAGACCATCTTATCTAATGCGCCAGTCATTATTTTAATGAATATTGAACCATTATGCTTTGATGATGAATTGGTTGCTTTCATGATGATTGATATGTTTTTATTGAGATCATGCTAACTGTTGAATTTGTTGACGTCTTTTATTAATCGGTTAGATAGAGGGAATCTATTAGATCATTAGAAAACCAAGAATTTACTTAAGGGACAATTTGTGATTAGATTGAAAATGATAACTCCATAACTAGTGGATTAAACATAAGCTAATCGATCAAGCGAGATAGTTAACCAATTAGATTAGTTAAACTTGGTGAAATCTTCTAAGTCAATTAATTAGGTAACATAAGTTGTTGATTAGATGAGGGGAATAATGTTAATAACCTTTGTTAAGAGTGATGAAGACTAATTAATAATAATAATAGTTTGTTATTGAGAATCGGTGATAAATTGAAATATTTAATTTGTTTTTAATATATTGATGATGATGATGATGATATCCTTTATGATGCATAAGTCATAGATATGAGTAGTTTTCTTTTAAATGGTATTGATGTTAATGATAATTATTATGTCCTCATAGATCTATGCATGCATAATTAGGACATGATAGAGTTTATGACCATGATACAAGCAGATATAATCGGTTGTGGAGACTTGGGGGTATTATTGGTAGGATCTACCTTACGTAAAGGTTGGGCATAGTTGAGGCAATTTGTAAAATCCTAGTTAACCTTTTTAGATACTCTTGTTTGTGGAGTAGGGGAAAGTCTTCCTACTTGTCACAAGTTGATCCAACGCAGAGTAGTTGATGATTAAGTTCCATATTGAATAAGCACACATTAAATGATAATTATTTTACTTTTGTTATGTGTTGACTTGTATTGATTAAGTTTTGATAATAAGTCCATTTAAATTAGTTTACTCTCCTCATTTTAACGTTTGAGTATGATTAATCACCTTTGTTTTTTGTTTTCCCTCTAGATTCTTGCAGACATCATATCTGCAGGTTAATGACAAGCTTATTAAGCATTGGCTACTTGGTTATGCCTCAATTTTTAAAAAGAACCTATAAAAAAATTACAAAATAAACCTATTATTGACCAAAAGGACAAGAGATATAGCAGTAACACAATGAAATCTGTAGGTTTCGGGCAGCAATGTCATATTCCTGAAAAATTCTTGAAGAAATTTAACGATCTTACTATGGACAACAAAGGGAAAACTCCCGTGCAAGAGGACCATTCAGTTACAATGATTAAACCTCATGGTATTAACATAGGGAAACTGACACATGTAGAATGGGTGATGGATGCAAGTGTTGGGCAGAGTCAATAGGGAGTCGCCTCAAACAAAACAAAAATACAAAGAAGAGAATAGACATAAGACTCATATTATCTCTGAAGACAACCCAGGGAAATTCATTATTCAAAAGGCTAGCCGAGACCAATGATGTTCATGTCATGGAATTGTCAGGGGCTTGGTAACCCCCGAAAAGTTAGAGCTCTTAAAAAGTTCACCTCTACTAATCTCCCTGATTTGATTTTTCTTATGGAAACAAAAAAACTTGACATTGATTTCCCTATTTTCAAAGGCTTTCGTGGTTTAAATAATAAGATTATGGTCAACTACGACACCTCCAAGAAGGGTAGAGCGGGAGGCCTTACTAATTCAAATTTCATTGACGTACAGATAAATGTTCAGGGTGATCACCGTAGCTTTTGGACTACTATTGTTTATGGGTTCCTTTAGAAGGATAAGAAAATTCAAACTTGTAACATGTTTAAATGCCTCTACAGTTAAATTCAGAATCCAAACTGATTGGTGTTTGGTGATTTTAACTTAGTACTTTCCCAATATGAGAAATTGGGAGGCAACTTGATTGCTAATCAAATCACTAATAGCATTAGCATCTCTATCCAATATTGCAGCTTACTGGATTTGGGCTTTACTGGCAAAAAATACACTTGGTCTAATAACCAAATTAGTTTTGCTCATATAAAAGCAAGATTGGATAGACTCTCTTCTAGTACTAGCTGGATTGATACCTACAACTTTCATACTAACAAACATTTACTTCGTTATTCCTCAAATCATTGTCCTATGCTTTTGGCCAAAAAGATTTAAGCGGGTTTGGCTTAGGGATGAGGAGTGTCACTTGATTGTGAAAGAAGCTTGCTCGAATGAAAAGATCCAGAAGAACCAGAAAATCAATTATACCCTGGATATGCTCACCAAATGGAGAACTGTAGATTTGGGAAAATTCCTAATACGATAAAAGAGATGCAACATAGTTTAAATCTTTTACATTGGAAGAAGCAAGATTCCAACACTATTGCTCATATTAAGATTACTGAATAAGATATTGGTGATATGTTAGAATGTGAGGAACTGTGGTGGAGCCAAAGAGATCAAGCGATGTGACTTCAGCACGGGGACGAGAATACGAAAGTCTTTCACCTAAAAGCCTCACAATGCAAATATAGAAATTCAATCTCTTGCATTGAGAATGATAAGTTGTTTCAACTGATAAGTTCGAGGAGATGCAACAAATTTTCATACAAAATATTTAGGATTTATTTTCTGCCTATAACCATATAATCTCATACTCTAATATGGAAGTGGTTAGTAACACAATTTCCCTTGATATGAAGGCCCACTTGGAGTGCTTGTACACGACTGATGAGGTTTTTCAGTATATCAAAATGATGAAAGGTCTGATTGCCCCACGTTCGAACGACATGCCTGCCCTTTTTTGCCAAAGGTATTGGGATATTATTGGTAACATGTCTCAGATTTAGTTATGCATATTTTAAATAATGTTGGGGACCTAAGGTGTCATAATAATACTTATAGTTATCTCATTCCTATAATAAAAAATCTTAAGGCTCCTAATGACTATCGGCCTATCTCGTTGTGCACTGTTATTTTTAAAATCATCACGAAAACTATTGCTAACAGAGTTAAGATAATTCTCCCGAATAACATTGGTGTTTTTCAAAGTGCCTTTGTACCTTTGATGCTTATTATGGATAACACTATGATTTCTTATGAACATTTTCATTTTATGAAGCATAAGTGTCATAGCTAAGAGGGCTTTGCTAGTGTTAAACTTGATATGGCAAAAGCTTATGACCGTATTGAAGTAGGCCTTTTTGAAAAACCCTATGTTGGTTTTGGGGTTTCCTAGTAATATAGTTAATACTATTATGAAATGTGTTTCTTTTGTTTCCTTTTCTATTCTCATTAATGGTTCCCCCACTACTAGTTTATTTCCACAAAATGGTCTTAGATAGAGAAACCCCTTATCCCCATATTTGTTTATCATTTGTGCTGAAGTGTTCTCGGGGCTTCTTCTTCGTGTGCAAAGAAATAATCTTATTCATGGCATTAAAATTGCTAAATGAGCCCCAAAAATTACTCATCTTTTCTATGCTAACGATAGTCTTATCTTTTGCAAAGCAAATCAACAGAAAGCTAAGGAGCTACTGCATATTTTTGAGTTATACCAATCAGCTTTGGGTCAACTCATAAATCAGAACAAATAAGAACTCGTTTTCAGCAAAAAAAAGTCTTAGATTTTAATAGAAGCAGATTATCTTCTATCATCTCTATGAAGGCGGTCGAGAGTCATAGTAAATATCTTGTTTTACCCACGGCTATGGGAAGATCTAAGAAGGCTATGCTCAACTTTATACAAGACATAATATGGAAAAAACTCAAAGGTTGGAAGGAAAAAAACTTATCATTTGCGGGACGGAGTACTCTTATCAAAGTGGTGGAGCAAGAAATTCCGACATATGTAATGAGTTGTTTTCTTATACCTAAAAGTGTTTGTGAACAGTTGGAGTGTCATATCTGTAATTTTTGGCGAGGAAGCAAATAAACCGAGCACAACATGAGGTTCTCATAATGTGTAACTTTTTATATTTACTTCATACTTTTTATTTGTTAATATGATGGAGATATAATTCATATTCTAACAATAGATAACAAATAATTTTATGTGTGGATCTCACCGGTATACACTAGTTGTCAAAGACGAATCTACTCTTTGAATTGTGTGAACAATGACCTACACTTGGTTTTGAAAAAAAAAAAAAAACATTTTTAGTATTTAGTACTCTAAAAAATTTGATATGACAAAGAGAAATGGCTTGTGTTATAGATTGTGTCTCCAATATATTTTGATTTTTTTTATAAAATATGTGAGTGTTGTTATAATCGTTTTGAAATGTTTTAAAATAACAAAAATAAACCTATATATATATATATATATTTTATTAGTCATTTTGATCTTTAAATATGTCATTTGTTAATTAATTTAGTCTTCAAATATATATTTCACTAGTCATGTTTGTTTGTAAAATTACTAACAAAACATATATCTGAAAATGTGTTTGAAATTTTTATAAATTTAGAGACTATAACATTTAAGATAGAAGGTAAAAAAATACGTATACAATTGTGAGGTGTAGATTCAAACTCGAGACATAATATACATTTTAATAATTTGGATATGTTAGAGTTGGGCAATACGGATGAGTTCGTCTCATGTTCTTACACCAACGCAGACACAAGAGCAAAATATATATAAAAAACCAATGCCAACAGCATCTTAATTAGTGTAGTCTAATGAAAGCCAAAATACCGCATTGTTAGCTTTTCTTGTCGAAACAAGAAAAAATCCACATTATTAAACTATTCACATTCCACGGTTTGAATTATCCGCGGATCCTAGTTTTGAGATTCCGCTACGTGTTTGCTTCTTGGTTTCTCGTGTCATCTTCTTAGTTTTTGCTTATCACCAAAGTAAGCTCAAGACAATGATGCTTTTGTCCTATTGGTGTCTTCTCATAATACTTACATAAATGTTTTGATTGTATCCGTGAGTTGTAAAATATTGGGTATCCCTGCCTCTCTGTTTATTATAATTTTGAATACTTAATAAGATGATATGCTAGCTGTTGCTTCTTGGCTATGATCATATATGCCATGTGCATTGTTGGGTGGTTTATGGTCATACATATTCACACAGTCCACGCAACATATTTGTACTATTATAATAAACTTTTAGGTGAAGGTTATTTAAGTAAGAGCGGTATCAAATTTGAGTTGACATCTTCCCCAATTTGTCAACAAGAAAATAGAGAGTTTAACTATTTAATTTTTAATTAATATTAATCTTTATTAATTTATCTATCCTCAAGTTAAAGATTCAAGTTAAATTAAATATTTAATGGTTAAGTTATTAAGTTAATGATATTTTTTCGGGATGTTAATCATATTTTAAGGTTTTAACAATATCACGTTATTAAAAAAGTAAGTTGACACATGGACTTTTCGTTAAAAAACAGGGAATAAAATTGACAACACAAATATTTGAGAGAAAAAAAATGTGTGCAAATCGCTTAGATGTTTCCACAAACTCAGTCAAGCAATCTTCATTTTGAAAATGATTGATATCTTATAAAATGGTTTCTAATTTCAATGTGTTTGGTCCGAGAAAGGTAAACCCAAAATTCTAAGACATTGCTAAGCAAGTAATACGTTCCACTCGTACTTTTTGGTCTATTTTGCATCCTTCGAAATCAAAATCCAAGTACTAGACGAAAGTGAAATCTCCACCTTTAGTGTACCATAAACACATATTTTTTTACTATTATGTGTTTGGCAGCATGAAGATGTGATTCTTTTAGATTTGCTTGATAGCAAGCACACATACATTCACTAAACATATTATTAGGACAACTAGCATTGAAATAAGGGAGAGAATTTATCATACCTCTATACTCACTTACCACTACCAACTTATTCCTCTTATCCTTTGCATTCTAAATTTATTGAACAATTACTTGCAATATGTAGTTTGATTTATGAAAATCAAACAGTGATCCATTAGTTGCTCCAAAAATAATATTGGTCGCATAAACTTGTACAAGAAAATGTGGTGCTTTGAATTTTTACAAAAAAAAGTATTAAAATTTCCTCTTTCAAAACTATCTTTAAGTAAAAATTTACTGAAAGGATCATTCCAAACTCGAGTAGCTTATTGTAGGCTATATAAAGCCTTTTTTAGTTTATAAACATGGTTAGGATATTTCAAATTTTGTAAAATCGGCTTGTTGATAGACAAATACCTTTTCTTGGATATAACCGTTAAGAAAGATACTTTTACATCCATTTAAAAACTTTAAAATCCATGATGAATGAAAATCCAAGAAGCATGCGAGTGGTTTCTAAACAAGCCACAAGAGCATAGTTTTTTTTATCAAAATCTATGACCTCCTGTTGATTGTAACATTTGGCAAAAAACCTTACTTTATTTTCTATAATGAACAACAAGAGAGGAGCGAGGAGCGTCGAGGAATTGAAATTGTTTTTGCATGTGAGGAAAATGAAGCAAAGGGAACTCATATTTAGGGTTCTCATGCGGGAGAAGAATGGGGATATATCAATTTTTATTTTATTTTTTTGCAACTTTAAGTTAAATATCCATTTAACCATGTTAAAATTTTCTAAATATTTATAAAATTACCACCGCCTCATTTGCTTAACTTTTTTAGCCAAAAAACTGACTTAAACAAGTTTAGATTAATATTAGAAATTCCACTGCCTCATTTTTTAAGCTGGGTGGTAGACAACCGACTTAATAGTTTGTGTTGAAAAATCTATGTTGTACTAGTGAAGCTTGTTTCAAAATATCCATTTGGTTCTAGGGTTAGGAATCAAGTTCCCAAATTATATTACTTTCAAATTGATTTAACTCTTCCTGCATATCAAGAGTCAAATTTACATCAATGATAGCATCATCTATGTTATTTGGTTCATTTTGAGAGAGAAAAGCCATATAATGACATACATGCTTTAAAGAATTTCAAGTAGTTACCCCTTATGAAATATCACTTATATTGTTGTCAAGAGGATGATTCTCTGAAGTTCTACATTATTTTTGTAGATCTTGATAAGGTGATTCATCATACTTTTTCGCATCTTTAAGATCATGATCACTTTCTTCTACAATATTTTTGAGGTTTGATTCATCAAAGGTAACGTGCAAAAATTATTCTATGGCCATAGTTCTTTTATTATAAATACAAAAATATTTACTTGAAGTGGCATAATCAAGAAAAATACCTTCATAAACTTTAGTAGTAGCTCAATTGGTAGTGGGAATAATGGACGATGATATTTATATCCTAGGCATTGGGTTCGATTCCCACGGAAGACAAAAAAACTCATTATTTCCATTAGGTGGAAGGGGGGCGAGAATGCCGTGATTAACAGTTCCGGTAATAGTAAGGGATGAGCTGTTACACTTTTGTTAATTCCTTTTCTCCTTAAGAATTTGTTGTACCTTTTTACAAAGAAACTAATTGCTTCATCACTTGAGTCATGTTGATACGAACTACTGTTGTTGAATCCTTCATCCTCCTTATATTTTGAGGTTGAGCCAATCTAGGCTATACTCTTGTTTTTCTTCTTTCGCTCTTTTTCTTCAGGCGCACTTAACAATTTCAACTTTTTCTCATGTTCATGTAACTTGTGAAACATGGTTTCTAAGATCATTATTTCTAAGTTCATTGACTACGCAATCACTGTTACCTTAGGTTTCTAATCCCTACTCAATTATCTTAACACTTTATTTATTAAATCTTTTTTTGAAAATGTTTTACCTAGGGAATTCAAATGATTCACAATGTGTGTGAAGTGTTTCTGCAAGATCCATAATGGTTTCACCTATCTTCAAGCTAACCAATTAATACTCTTCTGTTAGTGTTTTAATTCGAGTATATTTTTCTTCTGTAGTACCCTCATGTGCGACCACTAAAGTGTCCCACATTTATTGGATAGTTTTTCAATGGGAAACTTTATAATATTCTTCTTATCCTAAAGTAGACGTTTACATGATAATATTTTTGACTTTCTAATCATATTGAACTTTCTTTTTGTCCAAATAAATCCAATCCATTTCCAATTTATCAATTGCAATTCCATCACAGACAATTGTTAAAACATATCGACCATTTTTAACGGTTTCCCAATAATCCAAATCATAAGAAACGATATTGATTTTTCATCTATTCTTACCAATACAGATATCCATAACCTCTAAAGATTTGTGCTCTATTATATGCCCCATTAGGCTTCAAAATCACATCAGGGGACATCTTAGTACTCTTAAAGTCAATTTGGCTTGTAATAATAAGAGACCAAACTCTTAATGCCACTTGTTAGACAAGATGGTACAAAGACTCTTGATGCCAGTTGTTAAAAGATAGTCATATCATTTTTCAGAGTTTCAAACTAAAACATTTGTTTTATAAAAAAAATTGAGTGTCACTATTCAAATTGGATTGACACCTAGGAATTAAGTAATAACAAATTCATATAGATTAAATTTCAAATTTGCGCAAAAAAAATATTAATTGATTAAAAGATAGAACTTTTAATAAACAAATTTTTCCTATAACATTCAACATTACGAAATGTGGAAAAAAAATAGAATTTACAAAGAACAAGTTTTATATCAAAAACAAAATATTGTTTTATCGCATCCAACCACAAAAAAAAACCAATAAAGAAGAGTTAAGGAAAAAGAAAGATCACAATGATATATCTATACTGGTTCATGGTCCTCTATATGTAGAGAATGTGCAGTTCTTGTTCTACATGAATGAAAGTTTCTTCCTTTATTTACAATATGAACATTTATAAAAATCCGTCGACAATTGAATTATAACACTTGTTCAGAAAATCGATTCTTTCCTAAACTCTAAAGAACCAAAATTTTATGCAACATCGTTTAGAAAGTTTGAACCAACACCTTCAAATTGAAACACCTCTTCAATCTTGAAAGCCTCTGAACCCTACCGTAATCACTAACTCTAGTAACTTGAATAGATCTTTCTTTTCAATCATATCAATCTTGTAAGTCAATTCATTCAACTTTCAAGGAGTTTAGTAAGTCAATTCGCACAAATTATGTGTTTAAAACATACTAAATTGTAACAGTCGTCTCACTACCTTAAAAATTGGTAAGATTTAAGTACTAATTAGAATTACTAGAAATTTATTAATTGTTAATGTTGTATTTTTAGTAATATTAAAACAGGATCAAGGGTAGAATGAGAAAGTAGTAGCATTAACAAGTCCAAGTGGCAAAGAAATAACATGCCACCTTTATTTCTCTTTTTCTCTCTCATGGGTACCCTTAACTAACAAAAACCTCCATTTTATTTCACCACCGACTGCACCCTCTTTTCCACCAACAAATCCCACTTTCTCTCAAAGCATTCTGAAAGCACCAACACCGTTACTGTTCATTGTCTCCCTCATCTATCAACTTTCTTTTTCTTTCCAAAATCCTTCAACGACTAAAGTTCTCTAAAGTCTTCTACACTTGTCCGACCCCTTGCATGTCCCTTTCTTCCTCTCAAGATCCATTAATCGACACAAAGTAACACTAAAAGAAGATATGGAGCACCATCTATGGGATCTCAAAATTCAAACTAGAGTATAAAGGGAAGAAGAGCTAAGAGCTGAGAAAGCAAGAAAATCTCACAACCAATTCGAAGTATAGGAATCCCATGGCAAACTGTGAGTTCTTTCCAGAACTGTTTTCACATTTTGCATGTGAGTTTTCTGGGATCGATTTAAATTCAAATTTATGTTAGAAATGATTTTATGGGTTTGATATGGGGTTTTATTAAAATATGGGAGTGGGGGGAAGAACTCAGAGTTTTAACATGTAGGAATTGTTTGAGAATATGCATTTAATGGCTCTTTAAATCATGCATTCTGCAATTGTGGTGTGATGATTCTGATGCGTTAGAAGTTCAAGAAGAAATAAATAATCGTGATGGCTGAAATACAGAATAAATGTGTTCCCAGAATTCCAACACATGTCGTTTTACATCTAATCCTTTATTTTTTTAATCATTTTACCTATTTTCTTCTCTTTTGCCTCTGATTTCCCTTTTTATGTTGCCTCTGATTTTGTTTCATCTGGCGGCCTCTGATTCTTTTTCCTCTGGCTTCCTCTAGACATGTATCCTCTGGTTATGCCTCTAGACCCGTATCCTCTAATTCTGCCTCTAGACATATATCCTCTAACTCTGTCTTTGGTCACTTACCCTCTGACTTTGATTATGCTGCCTTTGACCTATATGCTTCTGGTCATGTTGCCTTTGATCTGTTACTCGAAAATGCTTCACCTCTGGTCAAGAGTTCTGCCTCTAGCTAAGTTTGCCTTTGGTTCCAACTCTGATCAAGGACTTGGGATTTAATTTCCACTTGATTTTCAATATATTGTTAAGTTATTATTGTTGGAACCAAGTTGGTTTTACATATAGAGTTTTTATGTTAACAAAAGTATTTTATGAGAACAATATATTTGACTTCAAAGAGTATGAAAGAAGATTCATGTTTTTGAAGAAAATCTAAAATAAGATTTGATTCAAATTTATAATTGAAGAAAATCTTAAATAAGATTTGATTCAAAATTATAATTGATGAAAATCTAAAATAAGATTTGATTCAAATTTATAATTGAAGAAAATCTTTGACCAAGTTGAAAAGAAAATATGGTCAAGATTTGAAGAAGATTTGAAGAATATTTGATCAACATTTGATGAAGATTTGAAGAATATTTGATCTACATTTAATGAAGATTTGAAGAAGATTTGAAGAATATTTGATCAACAATTTAATGAAGATTTGAAGAATATTTGATCAACATTTAATGAAGATTTGAAGAATATTTGATTTGAAGAATTTACAAAGTCAATCTACACAAAATAGGAACAGAATCATTATGAAGAATTTACAAAGTCAATCTACACAAAATAGGAACAAAATCAATATGAAGAATTTACAAACTCAATCTAAACAAGATACAATTCAGAATTAAATAAGGACTAAATTGAAGCCCAAATTTTCACTATAAATAGACACTCAATGCTGAAGGAGAAAAGCATCGAAAAGCAGAAAAGAGTAACTCAAGCTCAAAGTTCTCAATTCATCTTAGAGTTCAAAGAGAGAAACACTTGTTCAGGTTAGAAATATTTTTGAGTGTTCTTTTCTTAAAGTGTGAGAGTTATTATTATTATCAGATTTGTTAGAAGCAACTACTCAAGTTTCAATCTCTTGTATCCAACCCGATAGTGGTTTAGTTCCTTCTTCAATCTGGGATCGTCAGGTTGTTAGGAGAAGACTTGGCTTGTAGGGTCAAGGTGGTTAGTTCCTCAAAAGTCTGGGGTTGTCAGGCTGTTTGGGAAGACTGGCTTGGAGGGTCAGGTGCTTTGTAATTCAAGGTTTTTGAATTAGTGGGTTAAAGCCTTCTGAATGAGGGGACTGGATGTAGCCAAGTTAGTGGTGAACCAGGATAATTCTACGCATCAAATTATTTATACTTTCATTGATTGTTGCCTCTAAATTCGATTGCTTCTACTCCAAGTAAGTCACCAAAACCAAACTAATTTTTAATTATTTATAAATTATCAAAAAGTTATCAACTTTGTGCAAACACAATTCAACCCCCCTTCTCGTGTTCGCATCTTCAATTATAAGTGTTATGGAGTAATGATGCATTGCAAGTGCATTACATTCCATTAATCAGATCATTGATGACCTTATTCATGGTGGGACATTAGGTTTGTTCTAGGCATGGAACAACAGACGCTGGTTGGGATTTGGCCAGACAACCTTTACCAATCAGGACTCAATTTTCTTGGTGACCCACATCAAGATATTAGACGACTTAGAAATATTTGTCATTATTTCTAAGGCAATTAATAACATTGATCTTTTTTTATTACAAACTTCCTTAAAAATAGTCATTATTGTTAATTAGGGTCAATCAATAAGGGTCAATCAATAAGATTCACCTTCTTATTTCTAACTTTTGTAATTAATTAAAAAATCTGATAGTCTAATTCAAAAAATTTCATTTTATTAAATTAATTTCGTTTATTTTTTAAATAAATAAATAAAAAATTTGATTTTTTTTCTTTAACCATAATAAAATGTCCAACATATTGTATTCTTTTACTCTTATTATTTTAGAAATATTTTTAATATTTCCAGAAAAATTAGGTGTCTACAATGCCAAAGATCTAGGATCTTCACCGCTGTGTAGCCGTATGCAGGCACAATATAGCTTAACAAGACATCTATAATCATTGATCACTGTTTAATCACCACCACACGATGATCTGTAAATTTCGTAGAATATGCCTCAATGGCATAGCTACCTCAACCAATATTCTTCTTCTGGGACCCTACAATAAAAGTGTCGCTCTCGCTAGAAGTAAGGTACACATTCATTTTTACTTCTCACTCCCTCAAACTCTAATTGACTTGGACATCAAAGTGTTTGCAAGTACACCCCACTGCTCTAGATCAACGTTGACATTAGTTCTTTTAGTATTAATACATACACTCTTGATCATACACTTGTCTTTATGCTAAATGATCCACTTGCCTTTATGTTAGATGATCCATGTATGTTCCACCATAAAGGTGTTTGTTGAAATATTTTAATAACTAACATAATAAAGGGATATCTTTGTGTGATTTGATTGGATCCACATATACAAATGTTTTGCATTGTTTATTCATAGAAAAAAAATTGCAAATAAGAATAGTAAAATCAAATCGACTATGAGTTAGGACATTCTCCGTCTATATTTTGATATCAAACCTAATGATTAAGAAAACCAAAAACACACTAACAATATACATAAATATTTCAAAAAGCCAATGAAAAATAATAATAAAAAAATTTAATCATAACAATCAAATTAATTTCTTCAACAAATGGTCTCTGGTCAAGAATAATGCAAAATTTACACTCTTTAATCTCATCCATCTATAAAAAAAAATGTGTTGGTGTTATCTTATATTAACTATAAGTGGTCTTTGACATAATCAACCCAACCACGTGTTGACAAGTCATATGTATGATTGAGAGAATGTTGAACTTACTAATAGCCTCTTCATAAGCCTCTTACTCAAAATACAGTATCGACGCAACGAGTCATTTGTCTTTGTATACACCGTACCTAGACAGGAAAATAAACAAAAACCACACTATAATAACGGATAAATCGACGTGGCACTAGGCAAAAAAACTGAAATATATATATATATATATATAACACAAAACTTAATAAGTGTGAAAAACCATTTATTTAAAAAAATAAAATGATAAAATAACTCGGATGAGTGTTGTCGACAAAAAAAATAATCTTAAATCACTATTCTAACAGATAAAAATAAAAAATTAACTTGATATATTTTTTTAGAGGAAAGAGGAGGCGGCGACTTGTTGTAGTGATTAAACGCATGTTCTTTAGTAGTGTTGTTTGATGGAATAAGCCTTTTTGTTTATATTAATGTGACTGTTTTAAAATAAGAAATATTAAAATGATTAGTATTTAATAATTATTTCATTATAAGAATGTTAACAGTTATATACAAATGTTTTCTATTTTTTCATGGTAAATAAATATACTATTCCACTTGCAATGTGACATATATAAATATTAAGTTGCCTAAGTAGGACATTAGGATGGATAGATGGTTTCAACAAAACATGGAACTCTACTAGCCGGGTTATCATATGGGCAGTAACTGCAAGGTACTTATTAATCTCATAAAAAAAGGTGCATAATAAAGACAACATTGTTTCTTTCATTAACTTAATTTTATATACTTAATCTGTTTGTTTTACCCAAAAAGTTTTCATTAGTGGACACCCCTTTAGAACATCCTAGTAGAGGAAACAAATTGTTAGATTGGATAAACCATTATGTGGTCACAACATGAGGACGAAAAAGAACCAAAACTTTGCCATGTCTCCATTATGAATTAAAAAGATTAATTAATTAAATAAAACAAGAACCAGGTTAAATTAAATTAAAACTCAGCCAATGGGAAGGATGGGAGGTGAAGTGCTTTTGCCCGAGAATAAAGCAGAAATAAATTGGAACTTAATGCATGACGTGACTCTTTGTACCAAAAGCTAATGAAGCTAGCTAGGGGTATGTGCTAAATATTTGTATTATTTATATTTTCCATAGATCTGCAATGTTCGAGTGGTCGTGTAAAATATGCTTTCAACATTGTATCATATGCTGAGTCCTTTTTCCTTTCTTTGCTTATAAAAACAATATATGCCGAATCTTTTCCTTTTTTGTTATTCAATCAATATTATTACACAAAGTTAAATTCTTAATATGTACATAAAGTCTTATCAATTTGTTTGTTCTTATTCCTTTTACAGTAAGATTATTATTAAATTCAGGTGCAATGCATCTGAATACAATGTAAAGTTCATGTACTATAATAATATGGTAGTAATTAAAAAGTTTAGATGGTGGGAAATATAGAATCACTCAATCATATTTCAAAGAAAATAATTTCAAAGGATTGTCCATGTCTAATGGGTGATTATGAAATTCACGAAACCAGATTTGCAAATCTAAAATTTTCAGTGCATCTGTGCCTGAAGAATTTTCATTTTCTTGTTAATATCGACTATAATTCAAAGTTTCTAATTCTATCACTATTTATAGATGTGACAAATATAATAATTATTAAATTGTTGTTTTGCGAAATCACTCGGTTATATATATATATATATATATATATATATATATATATATATATATTATTTTTTTAATAAATTTACTAATATACCCCATCTTAAAAAATATATACCAAAATCCTCTATTTTTTAAATGAGGTCGCATTTCGTTCTATGATTTTTTTTTTCCTGCAGTACGAGGTCGCATCTAGAAATATGACTATCTAAAATTTTTATTTTTTTATTTTTAACTATTCTGCAGTAGAGATTATAGATAATCACATCCTGTAATACGAAGTGGTCGGAGAGCGGGGATGCGACTTCAAGAAATTAAAAAATAAATAAGGTATTTTTGTATACATTTTTTAAGATGTAGTATATTGGTGAGTTATTTTAAAAAAAATATATATATATAAAAAAAAAAAAAAAACTATGTGTGCTAAATTCATAATTTTTTTTTACAGAGATTCATAATTTCTTATAAACATCAATATTTGTACTCACACTATGTGTACTTTTTTTTTGTGATACACTCTATTTGTACTTTATTTCTTATTTTCAACGATTATACGTAAGATGATAATTTGTTTTATAAATGTTTTATTTAAAAGATAAAAAAACGAAAATGGAACTTTTATAGTTATTCAAAATAATTTTAAAAAATTAAATGTTATTGAAACACAAAACTTGATATTAAATATAAATACAATACCTTATAAAATATAACAGAATTATATTTTATTTTTTATAAAATATTGAAATATTATATTTATGTTAAATTTTGTATTTCAATAATATTACTTTTTTAAAACTACATACAAGGATTGGATCATTTACATCCGTTGATAATTTTTTTTCAACGGACGAGATTCAATCTTTAAAAGTCATGATCTTATTGGTTGTAATTTACTCACAAGGATTGGATCATTTACATCCGTTGATAATTTTTTTTCAACGGACGAGATTCAATCTTTAAAAGTCATGATCCTATTGGTTGAAATTTACTCACAAGGATTGGATCATTTACATCCGTTGATAATTTTTTTTCAACGGACGAGATTCAATCTTTAAAAGCCATGATCGTATTGGTTGAAAACTACATACAAGGATTGGATCAGGATAATCTATAACCGTTGATAACCTTTTAATAAACGGTCCAGATTGACCAGGATAATCTATTAATTATTATTATTATTATTATTATTATTATTAATATTATTATTATTTATTAATGTATTGTTATTTATTTATTTATTTATTTATTTATTAATTATTATTATTATTATTATTATTTACTAATGTATTATTATTAATATTATTATTATTTACTAATTATTATTATTAATGTATTATTTTTATTATTATTATTATAATTAATTAATTATTAAAAAACTTAAAAAAAAACAGAAAAAGACAACAACAAAAAAACTCCCCAGTAGGAGGTCGCACCCCCAGCCAGCGACCTCCCACTGGGCCTGCAAAAAAATCCTCTTCAGGAGGTCGCACCCCCCGTAGCGACCTGCAGCTTGGCCCAAAAAGTAGAGCATTTTGGTAAAGCTTTTTAAAAAGGTGGCAATTTGGTAAAGTTTTTCAAAAAAATAGATATTTTGACAAAAAACTCAATATAAATGATATTGCCATGTATATAAACAAATCGAAAAAAAAGTAACAATAATAATAAAAACTTGTAATATCAGTAAATGAAGACATTTTGATTAAAAATAAATAAATTAAGATGAACAGGTGAGAATTATCATATTTCAAAGTGGATAAAATACTAAAGTTCGTTGAAGTTTATAAAAATATTTATATTTGTCTTTTTTTTATGAATTTTCCTTTTCTATATATATATAAGTAAAACATGAGCGCCATTTTTTCTAAAAAAAAAGGAGTGAATTTCTTGTTTGGTCCATAAGGACCAATCCAACGAAAATTTCTCCTCCCAGAGACTGATCCAAAATGCGATCAAATGGGGGTCTAAAAAATTTATTATTAAATATTGCATAAAATTGATCTACCGTAATAGATATCTATTATCTAAAGGTTCAATTTAAACTTTGTTAAATAAAAATTATTTTATATATATTGACAATACAAATATAACCGCATGTCATATTTTTAGCTTCTAAAAAAACCACATATCACGATTTACAAAAAAATATTTATATATGATAACTGAGATTTTTTATATGCATTTAAAAAAATAATATCGACCTATTTAAATGGTGATGGTTATAATATTTTATTTAATTATTATATTATTACGTCGATACATATTACTATTTAATTATATTAACTATTTATCAATTAAAAGTCTTAATTGACAAAATAAGTAATACAGCTAATTAGATTTTTAATTGTATAATTAATTAATTGATATGAGTGAATGGTGTTTTATTTGAGAATAATGATAATTCAATTAGTGAATTAGTCAATATATACCTATATATACTGTGGTCCCAATACTTAAGAGCATCTCCAACGCTAAATTTATTAAATGGAGTCCACTGTGCCACATCATCTTCAACCAACTCATTCATTTTTTTATAGCTCACTATACCACAAACAAAACCATATTAGGTCCCACAACTTTATTTATCACTACATCATCTTCAACCAACTCATTCATTTTTTTATAGCTCACTATACCACAAACAAAACCATATTAGGTCCCACAACTTTATTTATCACTGTGCCACATCATCTCCAAGTAACTCATTCATTTTTTATTCATTAAATAGGACTCACTATACCACAAACAAAACAATATTAGGTCCCACAACTTTAATTTATACATTAATATTTTAATTATATTTAATTTTATTACAACTTAAAATATTAACTTAAATATTTCAATTAATATTATTATACATTATTTTAATTTAAATTTAAAATAAAATTGAACTTAAAATTTTTATAACAATAATAAAAATTAAATGTTAAAATACATGACATAAATAATTAAAAATGATAAAAGTAAATAATAATAGGGTAATAGTAAATTTATTATTATTAATAAAATAATAAAAAATGTAACGGATATAAATTTATTATTATTAACGAATTAATAAAAAAAAATAATGGCTATATAAAACAAAAAACCCACTTTTACGTCACTCAACTGTTGACGCCTACAAACTTATTTTATTTCCGTTGGAGATGCTCTAACTATAATATCTCTTCTCCCAATGGTTAAATTTTTCGGTGCTTCCTGTCTTTTGAGGCTTTTAATAAATTCCAATTCATGTGAACCTTAATTTGTGAAAATAAGGAATTCTGGAATTCATGTTTTGATTTGAATTGATATATGATTTTCACTGTGAATTGAATCTTACTGATTCTGAAACCACAACCAATGTGTCTTTAAAGAATTTATGATTGCTATATGGCTGTCTATATATATGTAGCTAATATTTTGCTGGAAACCTAGTTATAAATATTAATTTGTGCATATTTGGATTATTGGTAATATGTTATTGATCGAAACTTTATTGTATTTGACTATTTTTTCTTCAAAATTCGGTGATTGTTTCGATGTTTCTGTAAGAAAAAAAAAGGTTTATATTGTACTAAAGGAATATATTTGCATCACTTTAATTTTCAGCCTATTGTATAATATATGAACGAAATTTGATTCATAGAAAATCTATTGAATTGACTTTAAAATTATTTTTCCTTCTATCACGATTGAATGAGAAAAAAAAACATTTCAGATCCAGTAAATTGACTTTCATGGTAGAAGTTTTGCATTTATATTCCGCTAGGCATGAATGCATTTTGTGTCTTATTAAAAATCAATTCATTTTTGATATGTTGGTGAATGCCTGGATGGTATGCAAATAAAGTTTGGATTAATTTTTATATAATTTTTCTATTTGGTTATTATAATTATTTGACTCTGGCATATAAAACTAAAGGCACAAGCTAATATCATGTGCATCAATTTAGTTTGGGAATAATTTTATTCATATATATTTATGACATAACCAGCTATATTTTTTAAGAAATTATGTCAATTAATTTTTTGAACGGTTTCAGAATTAATTTGTTTCCATTGGTATTTAAGGCACTTTTATTTTTATTTTTTTATCAATGGTATTTAAAGAAATATATGTTACAATTATCAACCTGTGAATCTTTACAAGACACTCCAGTTTCCACCTTTTAATTTTTGGTATATTTTTATTTACAATTTCTTTACAGATGAAACACATAATACAACAAATATGGATGGATAATTATTATAATGTAGGAAAATCAATTTTATAAATGGATCACATAGTTTTAAGGCTTCTGAGCTGTAAACATAATAAAAGAGTTCTGGATTTTGCATGAGTAATTTGTAAGACCGCATGAAGTGCAAAGGTCTTTAATTTCTTCCTCTTTTAAAAAGCCATAGCCTTGAGAAGTCCTCTGCAAACAAAAAGTCCTTTCAATCACCTTGGATGGGATTCATGGGAAACTAATGAAATAGATGAAGTGTTGCTAAATAGCGGCTATAATAGCATTATATAACATAGCATAATTTAAAAAAATTGCTATTGTTCTGTAATAAGTTATTTAGTGCAAATATTGTTAAATAGAGGATATAGTGGTGCTATAACACTTTTACATAGCGGAATTTAAACAAATTATTATTTTCCGTGAGTGACATAACTGTCTTATTTATGGACTTATAGATTATCATGTAGTCACTACAAAAAATAACTCACAACAAAATGCAAGCTCAATGAACATCTTCAGAATGCACAAGTTTGACACCTCAGGTTATTATGACAAAAGATCAAAGATAATTATTATCAAGAGCTTACCTCTCTGAAGGGGCGTACAATCCACGGATTTGATGAAGTATAGCGAAGAAAAGTGGTTCCGACAAATACTCCACCACTTCTTAGTACACGGGTGATTTCAGCAACCTTTAAGAAGTTTATATTTAGCGTGACATTATTCAAACCACATTCATATAAATGGTGTGAAATAGAAATGAGTAAGAACATGCAAATCACAAGGATAAGGCAACTACGTTGACAAAAAAAAAACACAAATCTATATAATAAGGAAATGGCATCCCATGTCAAAATGTGGGAGTTGTGTTTTTTCCAACACACCCTCTCACGCCCAACACTATCTGGCTATGTCGGTGGCCCGAATCAATAGACTTTGATGCTATGTTAAGATTTTATTTTGGACCGAACTCATCCATCTAAATCCGGATTGTAAGGTTAGTGAGGGGTGCCTCATTTTTCAGGCCTTATCTTGAGTTTTTTAAATTAACTTTGATGAGAATTGGGGGGAAGAAATTGAGAGTAGTGCATACAACCTAAACACCTATAGACAGCTGCCGGAATTGTCATGGAGATATATACATTACATGGCTACAGAATAATTGAATTCTCATTCGAAGATGGCGATTCAACTAGAGATTTGTAAGTATACCGAACTGTCCATAGTATAAACTCAAAAAACATGTTTGCGAGTATCATGTGTATGTATTGCAACATTAAGGCGCATAAATTTAACAAATAAAATTGTGGACGGAATGACTTCTATTTTATTTCTGCACATCTGCCTCAACAAAATATTACGTGAGAAATACTTGTAACACACGCTTTACTAAATAACATAGTCTATTTCTTATTTAATGAGATCTATAAGAAACACAATAATTGAAAGTATAAAGAGAATGTGTCAAACAATAAGTTACTAGCACTCCTTGTATTAGGTTCACACACTTATTCAGGAAAATATTATATAACAGAAATATCTTTAGGTTGATTTCATATATCTCTAGGAGTAGAAATCTTGATTTTATTATAAAGTACTTTAGTCTTGACAATGAAGCAGTAAACAGTGTTATCAATGGAGGATAGTGGATTATGGCAGCCATCCAAAAATCCACCATATAGACATAGCATTGTGGACTATGGCTAATATATATGGTTTTGCAGCCCATGGCTGCAGGCCTAAAATCCTCCATGCTATGACGCCATGGTGCCACCATGACAGAAATTTGACAACACCAGTAGCCAGTAGGAAACATTGTGTTTAGCAAACATTTCTAACTACAGAGTTCAATTACAAATTTATTTGCTAAAGAATTGGAGTAAAATATATTAGTTTGAAGCTCAAGTGAAAAGTCTAAAAAATTTCTGCATATTAAGACATAGAAATGCAGCACAATGGGAAATGACAAGTAATTACCAACAATAACCAATCTAAACCATCATGCTAATTAAGCAATCAGAGACATGAAATTTTTTTTAGAATTTAAGAGCACACATGGCCCTTTTGTGAAAAGAGTTTTCAAGATGTTTATAGGAATGGCAATAAACAATGATATTGGTCATTTTAAAAAGTTTACCCCCAACACAAAGATTGCAGTATTCATCAAACAAAGACACATCACTTACAGCATTGGACGGAGATGGCCAGCAATGCAAAGCAGCACCAGCATGAACAGCATCAACTGAACCTGATGCAAAGGGAAGCCTAGAAACATCTGCCCTTACAAGGGCGATATTACTGCAAACAATGAAATGAATTTTTATTAAGCGCAGCCACTTTTCCTCAAGCAAAGGGGAAACATTGAATTTGAAATTCTTTAGCTGCAATTTTTTCAGAATCAAGAAGAGGATGAAAACAATACGTGGATGAAAGTGTGTCATCTTTCTTAATGAAATCATTGCATTGGCGAAGCATATTTTCAGAAAAATCTAGAGCAACGACTCCAGAATAGGTTCCAGAATTGGCAAACTTTCGGGAAAATAATCCGCTTCCACAGCTAACATCGACAATCAGACCACCTTTAGCAGGTTCAAAGTACTCTTGAGCCATTTTGAACTGCATTATAAAAAAAATAAAAAGAGCTCAATATATATTGAAATTTCATGAAATAATCTAAAAAGGACAGAAACTTACGGCCTCAGCTTCCTTTCTGTAATGTATGTGTATCATTAAACAAAGTGGTTTTGTTACAAATCTAGAGAAAAAGAAATCAGAAACAAAGTTTTCCATTTCTATAAACTATAAAGGATTACTCCTTCCACAAACTCTCCAATATACAGAGTGTCCCCCCCTCCCATCTATTCTGATTTTCCCTATTTATACAAATATCCACTTCAACTACTCAATTTCTTTAACTGTTCTCTAACTGCCCCTAAATTCTAACAGGTTATTATGTCTACCAAAACACATTTTGGATTTTGGACATTAACCATGAATATTGTTCAAGTATTACAGTGGGAACATTACAACTGCAGTACTGGCACAGAAAGCGTACCTCTTCTTCAGGACCAGGAAAGCCACTTTGCCTGAAATTCTGACGCCAACCTCTTTCATATAAGAATGAAACAAGAGGACTCCTAATAAAGGTTTATACACAGTGAGAATTTAAGAGCTTTCCCAAATAAATGGACCACGCAGAAAACTGAACCAGATTACAACTTGTGTCACATATGTTAAACAATTATTCATATAAATAAATTAAAATGTCTCCTCAAATTATGAAAAAAAATGGTATATTTTAAAGGTAGCTGTAAAATTACTGGTATGTGCCTCATGTGATAATAGTTTCTCATCAAGTATACATAACTAACATGAATAACGTAATATCATGAGATCATCAATGACAAGCTAATGCCATGAAATTAGCGACCAATTTATTTTCTGTTTATACCTAAAAAGTTCAGTCCGAACTGGTTGAACTTCAGTGTAATCTCTTAACCCAGAAGTCACAGTCAAATCCAGATACCCATCTTTGCTGGTGTATGCTTTTTGACATCTCTTACACTTGAAACCAGACCTGTAGATTGCTGATCTGAAGATGCAGAACCATTAAATAAATTACTATAATTTAGATACATAAAATTAAATACACCTTCCCTCATGCATATCAATCCAACTTACAAGTTAAAGCCAACAGGACCTTTTCGTATCAATGGTTCATAACATATTGGACATGCGAATAAGTCGACTTGGGTATTCAGATCGTGCTGCGTGGTTAAATCCTGAAGGAAAAATTAGCAATAGTAGTGATATAAGTTTGAGCTTTTTGTTAATGGACCTAACACAAATTCATACAAGCAAAATAGATGATATAACTTGTTGAATTTACTGCATTACCAAAATCTTCAGTTTTTTCATAACAAAATATCAATGTACTTAAAGGCATTGCATTGAAAAAGCACCTCATGAATTAAACTAGCAAATCTTTAACTCCAAGCGTTGGCATAGAAAAGCATGACTGAACTTCAATCCGACATGTTGTGAATTCAAGTATCCAATAGTCGACTTAGAGTGAGGTTAGGAGCTGTTTAGATTTGCTTATTTCAGAATTATCTACTAGTATAAGTACTTGTAAGACAGTTTGGAAGAGCTTGTAGCACAGTTAATGATATGTCCATAAACTATTTTCAGCTTATTTTCATAAGCTCCTCAAGCTAGCTTTTGAAAACAGCTTTTAACTAATAGGAAACAGTTTGACTTCATTATATAAGCTAATTTTTTTTATCATTAAAAAACCTAAAATTTTTATACTTCTAACAGAACAGAGGGCTAAACGTTAACAGAATGGATAAACTAAACTAAAAAACATTCAATTATATAAGCTTATAATTTCATGAAAAGATCAATCCAGTTTAATTTCTTAATTCTTAAAATGTCAACTTAAAAGGGGAGTTTCCGTTTAACATTAAATAGAGAAAATAAAAAGGAACAGAACACTATACCGACTCCACAACAACAGCAGCAGAGGTGGCACGAATTGTGGTTCTTTGGGTTTGATGGGAGCGAAGGAGCTGAAGGCGAAACTGTGTTTCAGAAGAAAGGTGAGGGCATTTGGGGAATTCTATTCGAAAAAGAGGGCGAAGGAAATTAGAGGCAGCGGTAGCAGCAGACGCGGCCATGGTATTAGAAGGGAGAATTGGCGCAATCAACTAAGCGTGCCAGATGATCACTGCTCGCACTCCTTTTTCTCCCCAACTGTGTCCCCTTGTGAGCCGCAAAAATAAATATGGTAAACAATAACAAAACCATTTTTATAAAAAATTAAAAGCTTGAATAAGTTTTGATATTGTAAATATTTCATATTTTCCATGTTTCACTGTCACTTTAGCAGAAAAATATTTTAAAATAAAGTTATTTATAATTTTCAATATAGTTGTAGTTTTTTATTTCTCATACCACTTGTTAATTATTATTATATACACAATTTTCAAAATATTTTTATATTTTACATTAATAAAAGTGAAAAATTCACCAATAATTAAGATGGATAATTTGGTAAAATGAGTTTTTTTCTTCTTCTAATGTTTGTAAGAAAAGTCTTAAATGACATTTATTGGGAGATAGAGGGAATATTTCGTTTATAATCCCTTTCAAAAATTTCTTCAAAAATTTTTCGTCAATAATTTTGGTAGTTGTTTTTAAATCAAGTCATCTATATTGTCAAAAATTTTAAATTATTTTTTACGTGCATGTTTATAGAACATTATAAAAATCTCTCCTACAAAAATTTATAATCTTTAACAAAAGAAGAATTAAATATAATTTTATTAGTTTTTGGCACTTAAAAATTTATATTTATTTCATCAATTGCTAAAATATTATAAGTTTTTGTCACTACGCCAAAAATGACATTTTATAGCGTGTCTTTTATAGCGCTTATTAAATACAAGCGCTGTTGTATAATATTTTAAAATTAACGGAGGATACAACAGCGCTTTTTTGACAAGCGCTGTTGTATGGTCATATAGGGTCACATAGGGCTTGCACATAATATTTACAACGCTTTTACAGCGCTTTTGATAAAAGCGCTGTAAATTAAAGCGCTCTCACATAATGTTTACAGCGCTTTTGAAGCGCTTTGTATACAAGCGCTAGAATTTAAAGCGCTTTTTGTAAAAGCGCTGTAAAATACGTGCGCTTTCACATAATTAAATGACATATTATAGCGCTTTTTATACAAGCACTGTAAAAGGCTTGCGCTTTCACATAATTAAAGGACCTATTAGAGCGCTTTTTATACAAGCGCTGTAAAATGGTGTGTATTTCATAAAAATCATTCACTTTAAATAAATAAAAACAAATTTAAAACAAATTTAATACGTTGTCCTAACCCTACGAACCCTCATCTCTTCTACTATGCAAACTCTCCTCTCATCTACTGTGCGCCCATCTACTGCTCCTTTAAAACAAATTGAATACGTTGTCTCAGGTACTGTATTTATTAATTTGTTGTTGTTGTTGTCACTAAATCATATAAAATATGTTCTTTTTTGAAATTTGTTCGATCTGTTCTGTTTTGAAATCAAACTTGGACCTTGGTTTCCATTTTCCAATATTAGATATGTGTACTATAGATTGGTATAATGTTATCAGTAGCTTATTATTTGTGTAACACCGCATTTATATAGGTCATATAAAATGGACTGGAAATGGATGTCTGTCAATCGATTGTCAAAAGAGTATGAAAATGTAGTGAAGGAGTTTGTTGAGTTTGCAGTGAAGAATGCAAAAGATCCAAATCGAATCATTTGTCCTTGTTTAAAATGTTGTTTTGGAAAACGCGTTAGCGCTGATGAATTGGAAGGACATTTAGTATGGCATGGAATTGATCAAAGCTAAACATGTTGGATAAGACATGGTGAGAAAAAAAAAGGGAGCATTAATTTGTAGAATGGTTCGACATATGCTTCAACTGATTTCGATACAGATACATATGAGCGGGACCGAGTTGAGGATATTGCAAAAACAGTTGAAGAAGATCTTCGGGATTGTCCTAAAATGTTTGAGAGTTTGTTGAGTGATGCAGAGAAACCATTATTTAATGGTTGTACTAAATTCACAAGACTATCGGTGATATTAAAGTTGTACAACTTAAATATGAAAGTTAAATCGGTGATATTAAAGTTTGTTTGAGAGTTACGAATGGATTCATGCGTGTCCTAACGATTGCATTTTATTTCGAAACGAATATGAATTACTAAAGGCGTGTCAGAAATGCAATGTCTCTCGATATAAGAAGAAAGAATCTACTCCAACAAAAGTCGTGTGGTATTTTCCTATAATACCAAGATTTAGGTGCATCAATCGCAGTGAAGAAGATTCAAAACACTTGACATGGCATGCAGATGAAAGAATTCGAGATGGAAAGTTTCAACACCCTACAGATTCTCCAAAATGGGCAAAAATGGATCATGAGTATCTTGAATTCGGGAGAGAGTCAAGAAATCTACGACTTGCACTTTCTACTGATGGAATGAATCCACATGGTCTTCAAAGCATCTCACACAGCACGTGGCCTGTAATTTTGTTGATTTATAACCTACCTCCATGGTTATGTATGAAGCGTAAGTTTATGATGTTGTCTCTGTTAATTTCTGGACCCAAACAACCGGGGAATGATATCGACGTATACTTGACTTCTTTAATTGAAGATTTAAAAAATATGTGGGAGACAAGTGTGGAAGTTTATGATGGGTATAAGAAAGAAGGTTTCAATTTGAGGGCTATGTTGTTCGACACAATTAATGATTTTCCAACATATGGTAATTTATCAGGATATAGCATTAAAGGTCAGTGTGCATGTCCTATATGTGAAGAGAGTACAAATTGGATGCGGTTGAAACATTGTAAGAAGAATGTATTTCTTGGACATTGTAGATTTTTACCTTATAGTCATCAGTATCATGGGTGGAGAAATGCATTCAATGGAAAATCAGAGGAAGATAAAGCTCCTTTAGCACCGACTGGATATCAAATACTTGAAAAAGTACAAGGTTTGACTAATAAATTTGGCAAACCTTTTGCGGGAGAGCTGGTCAAAACTGGGTGGAAGAAAAAGTCAATTTTCTTTGAATTGCTATATTGGAAGTCATTGTATATAAGACATTTCCTCGATGTGATGCATATTGAAAAAAAATGTATTTGATAGTGTTATTGGTACGTTACTCAATGTTTCAGGAAAGTCTAAGGATGGCATCAATGCAAGATTGGACTTGGTCGATATGGGAATAAGAAATGAATTAGGTCCCGTAAAAAAAGGAAATCGCACATATCTACCTCCAGTCACTCATACTCTATCTAGAAAGGAAAAAATTGTTTTATGTAAATTTCTACACGAAGTTAAAGTTCCAGAAAGATACTCTTCAAACATTAAAAATTTAGTTTGTATGAAAGACCTCAAGTTAAAAGGTTTAAAGACCCATGATTGTCATGTTCTAATGGAGAATTTGCTACCAATAGGTATACGTTCCATTTTACCTGAAAAAGTTCGACGAGCCATAACTATATTATGTTTCTTCTTCAGGGAAATTTGTAGTAAAGTAATTGATCATCAGAACTTACCGACATTGCAGAGGGAAATTGTTGTTACTTTGTGTGAGCTTGAAATGTATTTCCCACCCTCAATTTTGGATATAATGGTTCACCTTACTGTTCATCTTGTTAAGGAGACACAACTTTGTGGGCCAGCTTATATGAGATGGATGTATCCGATAGAACGATATATGAAAATATTAAAAGGGTATGTAAAAAGTAGAAGTCGACCAGAAGGTTATATTGCTGAACGGTACATCGTCGAAGAAGCTGCTGAATGTACTGAATATTTGTCCAATGTTGAATCCATAGGGCTTCCCATGTCTCGTCATTCGGGAAGAATATCAGGAGAAGGGATAATTGGAAAGTGAGTAATGACTATATCAAGGACAGAATGAGAGTAGGCACAATTGTATGTTCTACACAATGATGATGAGGTTCAACATCACAACCACATGAAATTGATTCAACTGATGATGGTTGATATCTTAGAGATGTTCATGATGAGGGAATTTGGATTAATCCATCGTTTCGTATCGTTAAGGGACAAACAAATGTGAATCCCACCAGGAAAAGAAGAAGAACATCTTAATGTGTTTAACTGTTTTATATAAGCCAAGTAATCTGAACTGAGTTCATGTAATTTAATTGTTTGATCTGCCAGAATTGAGCATTTTAGTATTTGGCTTGAACTTAGTGTTTTATACTAAGTTCATGTAATTTAAGTGTTTGACCTGCCAGAACTGATTTTCTGCTTATATTGAACTTGAACTTGAAAAAGCTTTGTTTGAGTACTGGGAATTTTTCTTGAACTTGAACTGATCTCAATATGAGCTGATCATGTAATTTAGCATTGATATATATAGGTATTTAACTAATTATTTGGAAGAAGAAAAAAAAATCCAAATATAGGTATTTTACTAATTATTTAGCATTTTACAGAAAATGAATTTACATTGTAATTTAACATATTTAACTTGAACTGAACTAAACATAAACTTGTAATTTTATAGCGCTTTTGTCAATAAGCACTATAAAAAGCCTTTAAAAAAAATAAGGAGGTATTTTAAAGCGCTGTGAAATGGTCACGTAGCGCTTGCACATAATAAAACAAAGAGCTCTTTTAAAGCGCTTTTTGGACAAGCGCTGTAAAAGGCTTTCAATAAAATAAAATAAGGAGGTCTTTTAAAGTGCTTGTTCTATAAGCGCTGTAAAATGGTCACATAGCGCTTGCACATAATAAAACAAAGAGGTCTTTTAAAGCGCTTTTTGGACAAGCGCTGTAAAAGGCTTTTAATAAAATAAAATAAGGAGGTCTTTTAAAGCGCTTGTTCCATAAGCGCTGTAAAAGGGTCACATAGCGCTTGCACATAATAAAATAATGAGGTCTTTTAAAGCGCTTTTTGGAAAAGCGCTGTAAAAGGCTTTTAAAAAAAATAAAATAAGGAGGTCGTTTACAGCGCTTTTGGACAAGCGCTTTAAAAGGCTTCTAAAAAAGCGCTGTAATAGGCTTTTAAAAAATAAAATAAGGAGGTCTTTTACAGCGCTCTTTCAAAAAAGCGTTGTAATAGGGTTTTATATATAACCTGATAATAGTAAACCGTTTCAGTTTCCTCTTCATTACGTAATCTTCCCTACAAACTTTTGGCATTGCGAAACCTCCTCCTCTTCATTGTCCTTCTCATTGCGAACCCTATTGTCCCTACGAACCTTATTGCGAACCATCTCCATCTTCGTTACTATCCCTACGAACATTACGTACTCCATACAAACCCTCATTACGTATTTCTGCGAACCCTACTGTCCTACGAACCATTCGTATTTCTGCGCACTCTTTTCGTTGTTCCTTCTTAAGCGAAGCTGTAACCCTACGAACCCTCATTACATATTTCTGCACACTCTTCAGGTATTGTATTTATTAATTTTTTGTTGTCACTAAACTGCATGTTGAACTTATCTTGATACATACTTAGACTACTGCATGTTGAACTTGTTGAAGTTATACTGAACTGCATGTTGAACTTGTTGTAGATAAATGGATTCCAACAATGATTTAGATCGTCAAAATGAGGAAGTTGTCAACACTAAGACTTATGAAAACGAAGTTAAACGTGGTGCAACCATTATGCAAAAGGTCATCAAAGCAAGAAGTAATGGCATTAAATTTGAGGTATACTATACTTTGTTTGCTGTTTATTTTTTATCTTTTTTTGAAAGCATGTACTTACTCTATGAGTCTATTAGGTGGGATGGAATGAAAGTGGCTAGCCAATTGAGCCCAACAGTTCCATGCTGGTAAGTTATATTGGTGCAGTTGTTCGTCAGAATATTCCAATTACAATTGATGATTGGAGAGATAAAGCTTTGAAGGATACAAAAGATATATTGTGGAATGATATACAAGTAACTTTTTTACTCCACTTTTTTGTTACTTATAATTTTTTCCATTGAAATACTTTACTTAAACTATATCTTTATTTGGTTTGCAGTCGGCTTTTGATGTTGATGAGGTGAGAAAAAATTACGTGCTTAGATTTTCCGAAAAAATACACAAGGGATTTAGATCTCATATGTCAAATTGCTAATTAAGAGATCGTGATGGAAATGTGAATGTTGAAGCTCCAAAAATATATAAACACTAGATATCAAATGAAGAATGGAGCGCTTTTGTAGCTAAACGTGCAGACCCGCGTTTGTGGTAAGTGATTAATTTATTAGCATTTGTGTTTTATTCATATTCATAGTGTATTTTAAATTTTTACACGATTGTTATTTTTTTATATAGAGTATAAGTACGGGAAATCGCGAGAGGGCCAAATATCCAACGCATCCATACAAAAAATCTCGTATGGGGTATGCACGTTTAGAGCAAGTAAACATCACTTTTATATAATGTGGTACATTATAAACTATAGTTTCTAACTAATATTTTGTTTATGATCTTAACGAATAGCTTTTGTTTATGTCTTAATGAATAGCTACAAGAGACGCAATCCGATCAACCATTGGGTCATCATATTTTGTGGAAGGAGGCTCGTGTGAATAAAGATGGAATTGTTGATAATGAAAATTTTCAAAAAGTGATACAACTTTGTGTCAGTATATTATCACTTTAATATTGTATTTTAAAAATGATATTGAACTTATCTTTTTAATCCTACATGTATTTTAGGAGAATCTAGAACAAAGTTCTGAAAATCAAGAGGACAATAAACAAGTTAGTTGCAGGGACATACTTGGTAAATTATTTAATGTTCCTGAATATTCTGGCCGTGTGAGGAAGTACTAGAGAAGCTGAAAGTCCTAACTGAGCAAGTGGCATTCTTGGTGAACAAGAATAAAGAAAAGCAACTTCCGGAGCTCCAACATGAAATACAAATGGAAAGTGAAAACGCTTGTTGCAACATTGGTCTTAAAAGTCTTCTAGAGGTAATTAATTACTTAATAAAATAAGAAATTCATTAAACCTAATTGTTTCACATACTTATGTATTAACCATTGATTTATGGAGTCTCTACTTGCGTGCTGTATTTATCCTCCCCTACTCATCGCAAGGTTGGAAAAGGAACATTGTACAATACCTTGGGAGAAGTATTGCACAACACTCTGATCCCTGCTGGCCATGTCAAAGTGTCACCCGTGATTGCTTTTGAACCAAATGCACCGTTGCCTATATCGGACAACGATGGAGATATGAAGTATTTGGGAGAAGCAATAGGTAGTTACATGGCATGGCCCAAAAATCTTGTTGGCCTTGATAAGGTATGTTTAATTGATATGTATATTTAATTGCAAGTTATATGATTATGATTGATTATATTTAATTGCTGATTTTTTCCGCTGTTAACTTTAATTTCACATTTATTTAGATTCATACAAAGTCTAAAGGGAATGACAAGAAGATTCCCCGCAGCGAGTCAGTCACGACACTAGCAAAGGTTTGACATTTTTTCAGATTAACCTCATATTTTTAGATTCAATTAACTAACTGTAACATCCTCTGAAATTTTATTATTTAAAAATAATTAAAACCTATCAATATTATTCAATATTAAATTATGTGTGATATTTATTTGCCTTGCTCGATTTATTGTAGTTGATAAAGTTATTAGTAAGAATTATTTATTCAATGGGGAGTTTAAATATATACATATATATAAGTAGATATATATTATATGTAGATGTGTTTTTCTAGTGCAAGAAGAAATTGGGCTAAGGGTTTGAGGCTTAGTGTGACCCAACCCACTTGAATGAGTATAAATTTAGGTTATGTGTTTGTGGTTGGTTTTTATGATCAAGGTTAACCAAAAAAAAAGAGTGACATTTTATCCCTCTTATTCTTCATTTATGCCCAACATTATCTAACCAACAATTTCCACTTTAAATTTCTCTAAGTCTATAATTTCTATATACTCACTAATAATAAACAAAAAGGAACACCGAAACCCTAGCCACCATCACATTCACACCTCATTTTCTTCGTGTATCCAAAGGTTGGAACTTCTTTCCTTGTGAACAACTTCGTGGGGCTTAAAGCTTTGTACTAGGAAGAAAAGCAGCCAAGGTAAGGGCTTTTCCCCACACAAATTAGAGTTAGGCCGTTGGTTGGATGACATGAAATAAATAATCGTGATTACTTCTATTTTAAAATCAATAAATGTAGACTAACGGATTAAAATAATAAAACCCCAATTTTTGTTGACATTGAATTGTAATATATGACTTCTATGGAGTAAAGTATGAAATTTTATGCTATGTGTGATAAAATTGTAGTTTTACGATGAATATGAAATAAAGTTTGAATTTTTACCTTATATGTGATAAAGTTTTAACTTTTATTATTTATATGAGTTGGAGTTTGAATTTTCTTGTTATATATGTGAAAGTGAAATTTTTATGGCCTATATGATATAAAGTTTCTATTTTTATGTGTATGTGGTGAAAGTCATAATTTTTATGATTATTTGTCTATGAATATGTGATAATCATGATAAGGATGTGTGGTATGTGTTCTTAGTGATATGTGAATAACTGATGATTTTAAAAAGTAATTTTGAATGCATATGACATGATTGTTAGTGGGCTGTGTGGGAATATATCTCTTGATACTATATCATCATGTCATGGCATATGCATCTTCGTGGGAGTTGCCTTAGTGACAGGTTTGTTTTCCCCATTGGTATGGGTGACCTTTCTGTGTGGAAGTTGCCTTAGTGGCAAGTTTATATCTGGATCATATAGTTTTAGGAGCATGCATTATGCATATGTTTTGATATACAATTTACCGGTTTGCACATTTTTTTCTTTTAAATTGGAAGTTTTTACTTTCATATGTTTTGTGTTATTCTTCTATATGTTTAGCTTTGGTTTGATGTGGATGATGGAAAAAAAACTGACCCTTACAACAACATTTTAGGTACTAATGAGTTCAAGGAGATTCAAGATTAGTTAATGAGTATTGACGTGTGGCGAACGTGGGGTAAATATGGGTTTTTCAAGACAATGTTGTAATAATAGAATTGTCCAATATTTCTAAGTTCTTTTTAATCGTTTTGTCACAAACTTTTAATATGTACTAGAATTGTAGAAATACGGAAATGGTTCCCTTCCGTTAGGAATAATTGCCTTTACTTTGTTTTAAATTTTGAATAAATATTTTCTTAATGATATTAAATAACGTGGTTGTTACTAATTTTTTAAATAAATAAATGCTAAGTATTCTAAGAAAAAAAATCGTAAACTTTTCTAAGCAATAAGTATTTTTTTTAAGTAACGTTTTGGATTAAAAAATCCAGGGCGTTACATTAACAAACTGATTAACCTCTTTTTTTTCTTCAGACTCAATCAAAACTACCCGCACAGCAAACCTGCCAGAATAAAGCCGCACTACAACTACATGTTCGTGGTAAAAATAAAGCTGACAAACTTAAAAAACTGGATTGTAATAAAGCTGCCAAAATTCAAAAACTGGATTGTGGAAAATAAGTTGCTGCTCTAAAATCAGTCATCCACGCCTTGCTCGATTTGGGTCGTGTCTTGACATACAAGCAAAAACGAACATGGACAACAATGATTCACGTATCATAAGCATGGAGAAAGCTATTTTCGGAGATGAGTATGAAGAATTACTTGATAAAGAGCACATATATGAACTTCTCAATCATAAGGAGCTGAGTGCTACTATCATCAGCATATACATTAGGTAAAATACTTTATTTAAGATAAAAATTACTTTTAATTGCATTTATTGGTAATTAATCTAATTTGACATTTTCATTGAAGGTTTTTGTATGAGAAGTTGGTGTGCATGCGCACATTGTCAGATAGATTTTCATTCTTGTCTCCGCATAAGCTTTCCATGTTTAAACTCGATCCAGTTAATGTAAAGAAATATGTTGTTGATATCCTATTGGGAAATAAAGAGAAGGATAAGTTGTTCCTTGCGCCATATAATTCAGGGTAATTATATATTCTTTATTTATATCTTTTTTAATTTATGATACTTAATTTATTAGTTGTGTAAACAAAATTGCCAACCAAATTTTTGTTGTTGTAGGCAACATTAGGTGCTGTTTGCAATCAATGCGACCTCTGAAATTATATACTATTTAGATACCTTGCACGGCCATTACAACAATCACTCGGATATAAAGACTATCTTCGACATGTAAGTAATATTCATTTATTTCTTACATATATATATATATATATATAATGTGTTTGTTAATGCTATAATAATCACATTTATTTGATAGTGCTTTACAAGTTTTCCGAGCTCAAAGGGGTGCTACAGTGTCGAAGCAAAAGTCAAACAACATCACATGGATTCCAATAAAGGTTTGAAATATATGCCTTTAAAATTTCATTTACAATCAATGCACAAATATTTATTGACTTATATGTTTTATTTAATAGTGCCCTCGTCAAACTAACAACATAGACTGCGGATACTGTATATTGCGATTCATGAAGGAGATTGTTGATATGAATCAAACTATAATTCCAGAAACGGTACGGTATTTTCATTATATATATTTTGATTTTCATATATAAACTATGTATATATTTGATTTTAACTTATTTATGTTCAAATATTATATCGCACAGTACTTTGACTAATCCAGTCCAACATACTCTGAAAGTGATCTAACTGAAATAAAGGAAGACTGGTGTCAGTATGTGATCGAACTAAAAATTATTTAATTTGCTGGGAAATTGGCATGCTGCAGGTTGTGAAATTGACATTATTGCTGGGAAATTGTAAAAATTAGTACTGTTGTGAATATGTAAAAAATATGTAATATGTAAAAAATAAAACTGAAATATATGTAATTGTTGTAAAAAATAATTGTTGTACTGAAATATATGTATATATGAAAAAATAGTACTAATTGAAAGATATGTAATTGTTGTACTGATTGTTGCTGGGAATATGTAATAAAATAGTACTGAAATATATGTAATTGTTGTACTGATTGTTGTTGTTTAAATGAAAAATATAGTAATTGTGTCAATATCATGTGCTTGATGAATATGATTTTGGAAAAAAAAATTAAAAGACAGCGCTTTCTTTAAAAAATGCCATAAAAGACCTGTTTTAAAAATTCAATTTACAGCGCATTTTATTAAAACTAGTATAAAAATGAATCTATTACAGCACTTTTTTGAAAAAAGTGCCATAAAACTAGTAAAAGAATGCACTTATTACAGCGCTTTTCTGAAAAAGCGTTGTAAAAATATTACAACAAAGAATAGAAAACTAGTATAAGAATGTACCTATTACAACGCTTTTTTGAAAAAGCATTGTAAAATGTGCATAAGATTGAACCTATGACAGCGCTTTTATGAAAAAGCGTTGTAAACCTAGTACAACTAGTACAACAAAGAATAGAAAACTAGTATAAGAATGCACCTATTACCGTGCTTTTTTGAAAAAGCGTTGTAAAACTTGCATAAGATTGAACCTATTGCAACGCTTTTATGAAAAAGCGCTCTAAACCTAGTACAACAAGCAGCCTGTTTTTAGAAGAGATTTACAACGCTTATGAAAAAGCGCTGTAAAACTAGTACAACAAGCGCGCAATATATCCACCTATTATAGCGGTTTTTTATGAAAAGCGCTGTAAAACTACTCTAAGATAAGTGTTGAGCGCTATATAAGGACCAAAATTGTTGACGTAAAACAATTGAACGACTATTACTTGAAGAAAAATTTTAGAGAGACTAAACACGAAATATAATATATTTATAAGGACCAAAAACTTATTTAATACAAACTTAAAATATGAATGTAATATGAATGTAATTTGAATGCACATTTATAGTTTTTTTAAACATTCTAAGACCCATTGCTTTATATTATAGGTGAATTCTTTCATGCACCACTTTTATAAGTGGTCTATTGCAGGTTAATATTTCAAAATTATTAAAAAATTTAACGACGATGGACAATATTTTTCAAAAGTAATAGTTCATAGCCTTCTCATCTTTATAAATAAAACTGTGACCTAATTGATATCGATTTAATACACGATACATATTTGTTTTTCTTTATTTTAATAAAATTGGTATATTTTAAGTCACCATAATTTATATTAGAATTTGTCTATATTAAATTATTTATTTATAATTAGACTAGTTTTATTGTTGGGAGGAGTGCGATTGACAATACTATTATTTTCCAAGAAATCATTCATACTACACAATCTATTTGGATCTGGTCATACGTTATGGCTGAGTTGGAATAAAATTTTATTAGAGAATGTTTTGACCTTCCTTCTTTATTAACTATTTAACTATGTTAATCAAGCTTATTATGGCTTAGCATTGTAGACCTTCTTGATACTTCTCTCCTACTTGGGGTATCAGATAAGGAGACCACACCCTCTATCGCCTTATCTCTTCGTGATTGTTATGGAGAGACTTAGTCATTGTATCCTTAATATCGTGAGGGGCACTTCTTGGAGACCTATTAGGTTCTGCCATAATGGTCCAATAATTTTTCATTTGATGTTTATTGATGATATCATTCTTCTGGCAAAAGCTTTTATCGATTAGGTTGTCCAAATTGAGGTTATCCTTGATTCTTTTGTATACATTTCGCTCAAAAAGTTTGTCTCCAACATATAAGATAATGTTTTCTACAAATTTAGCTTAGAGCATTGTAGATTTTATCAACAAATTTTGAATATAGAGTCTATCACTGAGTTTGGCAAATATTTGAGCATTTTGAATATTACTAGTCGTAAAGAGAAGACTTTGTATGGTTTTATTATGGACCGAGTGATGAGGTTGTATCACTCTTGTTCAAAAATGTATTATGAGTCTTCTAATTATGTAATGTAATTCATTGTCATCCATATGGTTATCTGTGATGAAGTTGAACGTCTTTAATTGGAGAGATTTTGTTTGGAGATCCACTTCTAAGACAATGATTGATCTTAACGCGAAAATACTACAAATTGTTTCAACACAATACATTTAAGATGAAAAAGGGAAGGAGGGGGAGGGGGGGTATACATATGGGTGCTGGGAGGAGAGAAATGGAAGGAGGGGGAGGGGGAGGGGGAGGGATGAGAGAGAAAGTTTGTTTTTAGAAATAATAATAGGTTGAGAAATCTATGGGCCACCCCACCAAAGCATATGAAAATATGATTTTGGCGTCCTTTTTAACTCTATGTAAAAAAAGTTTCAACGGCTGATATTTAGTAAAAATTTCTGAAAAATTGGTTCTGTTTAAAAAAATTTAAAAATTTAATTGAATGCAAAAGCTTTGGAATATAAAGTGAGTATAGTTTTGAAACTTTCTAAACATATGTTTTAGATTTTTTCGAAAGTCAATGCATTCAAAACCTTCAAAATGCAATATTTTTGAAACATTTAAAGTTTCAAAATGTGTTTTCCTCGTAAATTTTAAAAGAAAAACGTTAGAAATATTTTTTTTTTGTTTTTTTTTTTCATTTAGAAAGTTTGCATGAATGTTAAGTTTCGGAAGTTTGAATGAAACTGAAAGTTTCAAAATGAAAAAATCTTTTTAAAAATTCATTTATTTTTTTAAATATGTTATATATATATATATATTAGACTTAATTATAATTTTGGTTTCTCTTTTTTTACTTGGTCTCTCTATCTTAAAAGTCAACAATTTTAGTCTCTCTATTAGAATTTTGAACTAAAAAATGACGATTTGTATTTTAAATAATGTGAGATATAATTTGATAATATAGAACCATCTAGATGCATTAATTATATATATGTTATTAATTAAATTACAAATATGTTAATTATTCTACATTTTCGTATCATATGACTGACACGTTATTTAAAACATGTCATGTCACCATTTTTTAGTTACTAAATCAGAGAGAGGACCATAATTGTCGACTTTTAAAATAGGGGATCGAATTCATGAATCAGTAAAAATAAGGGACTAAAATTGTAATTAAGTCTATATATTAATTAAATTTGGTCTATTTTATAACAAATATGTTTTATCAAATTGAATCAGGTATGAGTAGAGTTGTTAGTGAAATCTCTATTACACATATTTTTTTTTTCCTGTAGATTCTATTGATAAATTCATTATTGACTAGGGATAATAACGGTTACCATTAGGGTTGATACAGCTATTAGGGCTGATATAACTATTATGCAAAGTGGAAGGAAGGACACATTAATTTTGGATTGTGAAATAGGTAGAAGGTATAAAGTACAATTAAAATCAACAATAACTTGTTCTCACAAGGGTAAATGTCCATTCAAATTCATATCAATACCGTTGAGGACCGATGAAGAATGAAAAAGTTAGTGTTTGATGTGGAACAAACAATCATGATTTAACATGTACTTTAGGTGATCAATCATATATGGAGCTTTTAAATGCAGATGAGAGAAATTTTTTTAATGAAATGACAAAGTACAAACTTACATCAAGATTCATTTTGGCTGTGTTGAATTATCAAAATAAAAATCTCACTAATTACCACCCAAATGTATAAGAAACAAAGTACTTATCAATCTTCTTTGAGTGGTTTCTACACATAAACGTAATAGCTATTGAAGTTAATATAAAGTGAAAAGTATGTGCATTGGGCAAGAAGATTGAAGGATTTGGAGGTTGTGAGTGACATATTTTGAACACATCCTAAATGTATAAATTTGTTGAACATGCTTCATTTGGTTTTGATATGTGACATCACATACAAAATAAATAGATACTGGCTACCCTTGCTTGAAATTGTTGTATAAGATCATTTTGAAGATTTTCATAGAAAGTTTCTAGAAATAACTTACTCGTATTTAAGATAGTTTACCCTCTTCCAAATGTTTGAGATTCTAGAACTTTTTCAAAAGAGAGAAATTTGTGATGTGTTTTACTGAATAAGTGGAATGAAAAAAATTTCTTTAAAAAAAGGCAATTTAGTATTTTCATATGCTTTGGAAGGTAACGGTGAGAGGTGGCCGATAGATTTCAGTGACTCTTAACATGAAATATTTAATAAATATTGTGTATTTTTTAATGTTATACATTTATATAAAATATTAAAATAAATAATTTTGATTCTCAATGATTGAACTGCGGTTCAATCCTGACTAAACCATTAAATTGTGAACCAATGTCGTTACTAATTTAATCATCGGTCTGAGTTTCCAAACATGGGTTCTTACTATCAATATTTTTTTCATTCTTTAAGATAATTATGAGCTACAAATTCACAATTGCATATGTAAAACTTGCATAATCTTATTATTCAAGGAAGCGTAAAACTAAGAAAACATGAAATCATCTAAATCCATAACAAATGAGAAGAAAAACATCATGGAAAATTTTAAACAATGAAAACTATTCAAATGTTCGAGAAAATCAAATTCTATTTATAAAAGACAGAAAATTGAGAGAAAAAAATATGTGTAGAGAGATTTTACTGTAGAGAAAAAAAATATCTGAAGAGAGAACTCTAGTTTGTGAATTTTGAATAGATGATTTAGAGACAGAATGAAAAATCAAAATCAAGAGTTTGTAGGGCAACAAACCAAGAAGTGAAATACCATGATAAAGAGTAGTGGTGTGACACTGACCACGATGGTTCAAATGTAGCGGGGTGCGCAGAAGGTATAGTGAGTGATTGACAATGTGTTGCGGACGACTGAGTGAGTGAATGGTGGTCCCGACTGAGCTGTCACACGGGGTTCCAAAATTTTAAGACTCCAAAATATTAGTTATATGCTATTAATAATTTATAAATTATCACTGTTCAGTAATATAATGTAATATTTTTATGTAGAGATTTATATCAATTCTCAAAAATTGTATTTTTTTTAAAATATAATTTTTAAAGTCTAATTTTTAAGATTAGAAAGAATGTTATAAGTGATAAGGGTGAAAATGGAGGTAAGAATCTATATGCTAACTCAAGAGTTATTTATTTTAGGTTTAAATATGTTTTTGGTCCCTGTAAATATAACCTTTTCTGATTTTGGTCCTCGTAATTTTTTTTTTGATTTACGTAATATCAAAAAAATTTATTTTTGGTAAGTGGACGTTACAAAAACGTTAATTAACAAAGGGAAACAGTTTTTGGTCCCTGTAAATATAACACTTTCAGTTTTAGTCCTGAAATTTTTTTTTTTTGAATTTCATCCCTGCAATATTAAAAAATCTCCTTAAATATAAAATAACATACAAATTGATCTTTATTAATAATAAATTTATGCCAAGTAATGTTTAAAATATTTTCACTTCAATAATTTAAAATTTATTAAAAATATAATAATCTTTTAGAAGTTGTGCATTTAATAATTATTGAAAAATAATGTATAAAAAATTAATTAAAATTATATTAAAAATTGTGAATGATATTTATTTTAAAATAATTTTATTTTTTTTACTAAAATGAGATTTATTTTAAAAAGAAAAGAATAATCTCTAAACACGTCCGCACAGACAAGTTACACCTGTCACGATATTGGCAGTTTAAAAAAAAGTATTAATATAGTATAACAAATATCAAAACAAATTATGAATTAATTTAAAATATAACTATTACATTGACAACTTATTAATAATATAACTGTTGCAATCCGTTTATTGTACGGAACAATAAAACATTATCAATTATCATAACTTCGACAGTTACATTATTATCAAAACGTGAATTGTCATTCAAAAATCATTACATTGTCAAAAAATTTATTTTTGTTTAATAATATTAAATTTATCATTTAAAAATATTGTAACGTTCATTACACTTCAACGGTTACAATATTAAAACTTGCATTGTAATTAAAATAGAACTACTACATTATCAAGTCTGGAATTTCAAACTATTACATTAGCAACTCATTAAAAATAGAATTGTTTATGAGAAACAATCATTAAAAATACAAACGTTACATTACATTATTATTTCGAACTGTTACATTTTTTATGAAAAAGCCAATATATACATATTGAAATAGAATTATTCAAAGTCCAAAATATGCCAAAAATAAATAGGATAAATAGGTTACATCAACTATAAAACAAAATAAACCAATTTCCATAGCCAAAACCAAACAACAAAGCCTCACATTTGAGATAACATGGACACATGTGCTTTGGGCCAAAACTAAGACGTAAATTTAACCCGTTCCACAATTTGACTTTTGTCGTTGTTTAAAGACACGATGATTACGCTCTTTTCAAGTTATCCAAACACATGGCAACCAAAATAACCTTGAGCGCTTGTCTTGTTTTCTTATAAGTATCAAAAAGACCTTTAAATTGTTAAGCATAAGGGAAACACCACTATGAAAAACATTGTGAACACCCATCCAAGCTAACCGATATGACCAAGCATGTGAAAAAATAAATGTGTTAAATATTCCTCCTTTTCATATCCTCTAGTGCACAAAATATTCTAATAATTCAAAACACCACATCTTGCCAAGTTGTCGTTAGTTTAAAGTTGATTGTCCATGAGGCGCCACACAAAGATAGATACTTTAAGAGGAACCAATATGTTCTAGATGAAGTTGCAAGATGGAGAATAAACAACGCTAAAGTTGCAAGATGGAGAATAAACAACGCTAAAGTTGCAAGATGGAGAATAAACAATGCTATCATCCTCTATTAAATATTGATATGCGCCTTTGACTGAATATTGATCTCCGAAAACATGATACCAATACCACCTGTCCACAATATTTTCACCCACAACAAAATTTTCCAACAACAAAATATATTTCAAAACCGACT
This sequence comes from Cicer yamashitae, assembly GCA_037974755.1. Taxonomy (NCBI): domain Eukaryota; kingdom Viridiplantae; phylum Streptophyta; class Magnoliopsida; order Fabales; family Fabaceae; genus Cicer; species Cicer yamashitae. Next base: position 20,579,328 of record JBBPBQ010000003.1, read on the forward strand.
TCTCCTCCCAAACAAACAAATTTCTTCTACAACACCAAGCCTCCTCATCAACCCCTCATCTAAAATTGCACATCTCCACTACCAAAATATTTTTTATCAACCATCAACTCAACCGACTAAATCTATCACATAAACGACCTCCCTCCAACCAAGGATCACACACCAAAATGATGTGCCCCAACCATTACCCACAACTAGTCTCAAGGCATTAGAAAACCAATTGACCTTCCCAACTATTCTCACATCACATACATAATTTTGGTCCTTCCACCAAATGGAATCCCTAGTTGAATTCCTAACCACAACATTCCCTCCAAACCATATTTTTTCTTGAAACTTTAAACCAAAGTTGAAGAGAGAAAATCACAAGACGCGGGATTTGAATTGTGTTTTAAGTCATTCTTTTTTTTTTTGATAAAACACAAATGATAAAAGAAAACATGATAAAGAAAAAGTAAATAAAGAGACGAAGTGCAGAAACACAAGCCATATTATATTGGTTCACTAACACTAGCTACGTCCAATCCCTTCATTCTAAATAATTTAATCCACAAATCACCAAAAATATCACACATTCACTTAACACCTTCTAGTAAATCTGATCGTAGTTGAGGGCAACATCCACTAGTGGAAAAAGTTAGAAAGAGTGTTTAAGATTTTTTTTGAATAAGTCTCACAAGATAACGTTTATAAAGAATGCTATTAGAATGTATTTGTAGTTTTCAGCACAAATAAAATAATACAAATTTTTCCAACTATTGTTGTATTGACGACAATAGGATTCTCGTATGTATGTTATTTTATAGTGAAGATCACATCATGTTATAGAGAAACTTCAAGGTCACTAGGTTTTCTGACCATTGTTGTGATTGCATGAAATCACATGTAACATAATGATTTGTAACAAATCTTCAAAGATCTTAAATTTGCATTAAAAACTTGTTCAAATTCGTCTTCATAATTAATTCAACGTATCTTGATGGAAGCGACAAGAAAACCATAAGATGATATTTTCAGAGGATGTATTGCATTTCTTTAGTTAGAGGATAAGTCCATCTTTGATGAACAAAGTATGTTGACTTCTTCATGGTTATGGGCTCTGATGATTGACTTAAGAAAGTTGAATTTTTATCAGAGTGTTGACTTGATTTGTTGACCAAACAATCATCTGGTTTTCTAGATTTATGAGATGCAAAATAATCAGAGTTAGCTTGTATAATCAGATTCATTAGAGCCGCGCTAGAGCGCATTGAGTCAAAGTCAGACACAACTTTAACAAAACCTTCAAAGCATTACCTTGATTTCTTCATTTATCTTCTCTATTCATTAGAGGATGGAACATAAATTCTTTAAAACTTTTAACACAAGGTCTGCACATTTAAACAATTTCATTAGCATAATAAATTGTTCCCACAAAATAATATTTGTCATTGTTCTTTAAATCAACTTGGTTATAGCAATCTTCCCCCTTTTTGATGATGACAAACATATATATTTTTGTGAACAATTTTTCTTTAAAAAATATAATATATGCAAAATTATTCAAAGTTAAGCTCCCCTTAATATGAGCAGGTATAAAAGAATGAGAGTGATATATGATATTCTGACAAGGGGGTTGAAAATTAGAAACATGGAAAATACAAAGTGAAATTGTCATCAAACAAAAAGAGTAGAACAAATGAAGAAAATAGCACAAAAGGAATAGAGAGATAAATATCATTTTCATTAAAAAATGTTAAGAGTACAAAAGATAAAACAAAAATAAGTACAAACCCATATAAAAGACAAAGTAAAAACTTGGGTAAACTAAGGGTTAGGGTTGGCCAATCTAGCTAAGATCAACTCTAAAGTATTATAAGTAGACTCCTGATTCTTGGATATTGTTCCATGAGCGCCTCAATTTAAGCTTCTAGTTTTTCGAAGTCTTCCTTCTTTACAAACTAAGAGGGGTCAAAAACAGGTGCAAAAGGGCCTTTAGAGGCAGACTGAGCAGATCCTAAAGCAACAATAGCAGGAACGTCCAATGGAGGGATATCAACTTGTGGAATGATCACATGAAACTTCAATGGTGCTGAAGGGACAACCATTGGTAGTTCTTGATGAATAGTGCTAGAGGGACATATAGCTTCAATTGGTGTACCTTTTGATGCAAAAGTCAGTCTCTTCCTAGTCCGATCTTCATGAGCTTTTTGAAAGTGAAAGAACCAGAGGTAAAAGATCTCTACAACTTGATTTTTGAGAAGTTAGATGCCTTCCATGCTTCATGTTATCCATAATCCTGATTGTTACTAAAGAGAGAACTTTGTCCCTTAAGGTTGAGACTTCATTAAGATCCAAACTTTGAGCATTCATTCTTCTAATCTTATTAATATTAGCAGTAAAAGAGGTAATGAATGAGTCTAGGTTTGGAAAGCCAAAGGTAAAAGATGGGATGAAATGGGCAAGTTCTAAAGGTATGGAAGTTTAAGGTTTTGCTTGTGGTTAAATTGTGTTAGAAGTAGGTGAGTCATATGAGAATATTTCAGAGACCTCATCATTAACAACCCGAGCTGCTACCTCAGATGATGTGTGGATATGATCCACAAGCACAGGTCAGTGAGGGTCAAATACAAGTGTGGAAGAAACGGGTAAAGTTTGACTAGTTGTTTGTGTAGGTGTTTGAGGTGGGTTATAGTGTGAAGGTGATGGTGTGGAGGTTGGAAATTCAGTGTTAAGAGGATATGTGTTTAATATAAACTTAGGAGCTACAAAGCTTTCTACAAAGGTTACCTCAAAGGTGTTTTTATCTGAATCAGAGTTAGAGAAAATAGTAAAGGTATGTGATGTGGTTTACTTAGTTGGTTCAGGTTTAGAGGGGGTTGTAGTTAAAGTTTGGTTTTGGGTAGAGGGTGTTGTAATGGGTTTAAGTTCAGTCATATTATTATCACTAACACTACTAGTATTACTAGAAGAATGAATATGCTTAGAAAAGGTATTTGCCTTCTGTCTTTTCCTTAAGATGAGGCTTGTTTCATCCTTATTGGTGTTTTCATCATCTTATTCCTCTTATACCTCAATAATTACCTTGACTACCATTTTCCTTTTCTTTTCAAACTTTTGAAATGCTTTTTGCAGAGGGAAGCAAACAAGGGTCTTCTGTTAACTGAAGTGGTACATCCTAATGTACTATTTGATCCCCTATTTATTATCCTCTTCAAAGATTGGATCATAGGAGTCTCCAACCATGAAGGGCATATCTTAGGATCCATTAGTTTGATCTAGGGGTGGCAAAAAATTCTACACCCGTGCGTAAAATTCTTGATGAATTCAGAATGAGTAGTTGAACGGGTACCCGCAGATAAAATAAATGGATAATTTAATTATTTGCCAATTAATGGGAAGGGGGAAAATAGTGAGGTACTTGTAGCTATTATATTTAATTACTCTGATATTTATACCTAGTTTACAAAAAATCCTAAAAAAGTATTAGCCTGTCAAACACAATACGCACACTGACCACCACATCTCCGACGACCTCTAGGCACTAGCAAGAGCAAACATCTCTTCTTTTTAATATTATTTTAGTTCTTATTATGTGTTCTCTTATTCTTCTTGTTTTTTGTGTGTGTGTTGCTTTTGATGTGTGTGGCTTTGTTGCATCTACTTTTTGTTTCCGGTATGTGTTCTCTTGTATATTTGGTCTGATGAATGCATACTCCTTTTGAGCTGTGATGAATTTGGATCACAAGAGAGAATTTAAGTTCTCCCATCACGCTCATCTCAATTTTATTATGCATTAACTAGAAAACTCTTGGTAGAGCTTAACATTAGTAGAACCAAAAATTATATCATCAATTGTACTTGGACATTAAGAAAGTCATTCTTAGTGAAATGCACCGTTTTACACAAATAAATAAATAACTCAAACAAACAAACCAAACCAAACCAAACCATACCAAACTCCACTCTACCTTCATTTCCACTTCTCCTTTTCCCTCATTCTTCTCTCTCTCGGCAGCAACACCAACCGCTCCCCCCATTTTTTTTCTTTTCTCCTTGCTTCTTCTCACTCCACAAACCAAATTGAATACATAAACCCCGAACCATTAAAATGAATATAACATCTCCAAAAGCATAACTTCTTATATTCCTACAAATGCCGTTGGTTAGGATTTTGGAGTTAGGGTTAGTTAGTTAAGGAATGAGAAGAGTACCCATCCTTTGAAAGGTGTTTATTGACACTCTTTGAGATAAATACACAACTCTAATGCTAAGAATGAATCTCTAGAAAAATGTAGTTTTGTTTAAAAATCTTATTTTGGTGCTTAGGGTAGATTTAAAGGATTTTTATGGTTTCCTAGAGTTATCTAAACTTTAGAATAATATTTTCTAAAGTCTTGAGAATATTTTGGATACTCAAATTTGTTAGCTAAGGTCCTACCTACTACTCTAGGAGTTGTTGGAGAACAAACTTAGTCAATTCTCCATAGTTGTGAGTAGACGACGATCATTGTCACATATTTTTATTATGCTATAATTATTATTTTACTTGTTTTCTATGTTAGTGTAATTATTTAAAAATTGGGGAACACAACCTTTGATTTTTTCTCGATTTCATCCTTTATTTATGTTCATAGTCTTTGTTATATAATATGTTTATAGTTTGACTTATTTATGAGTTATAAAGTATTTAAACATTGAATTGATTTACAATTGAATATCTTTTCCATGAGTTACGATGAAATGAGAAATGATATTTAGATATATTTTTTTTTGAAATCGTTGTTATAAATTTAAAATCGTTGACGGAGGTAGGTGCACCTAGTTACATCATTTTGATTGGGGAGAGTTACCCGTTAGATGGAGCCGCCCTTATGAGACTTGTCATCCTTAAGGAGGATATGGCTATCAACTAGATGTAAGCTCCCTAATTGATGTGATATATATGACATGTTGCGGGATTGAGAGGAAATGGTTATCTGTTAGATGTAGTCACCCCTAAGGGAAAGACCACTCTTAGGAGAAGAGGGCTATCAATGAGATGAAGCCGCTTCTTCGTTCTCAAAAATTTATGTTTTTACTTGTTTGATTTTCTATGATTTTTAAGGTTGTTCATTGTGATTTCACTTCTTTATGAATTGGATTTTAAATATTTCTACACGAACGGCTAAATTATAAGTTAAACGATTTTATCATGTGTACACTTTATTTGAGAATTATCTATATTTAAGATAGTATTATTTAGCATAATTGCCACAAGGTTGTAAAACATTTATTCGTGCCTTTTTGTGTTTCCCTTCTAGTTGGTGGTGGTTGTTGTTTTCTTACTAAGTCTTTGTGACGTACCCCTTTCGTGTTGTTCATTTTTTCAGATTCACAGGTAGCTGAGTAGCAAGCTGTTAGTAGATTCAAGTCTCAATCATTTTTTGGTAGGTCTCTTTGATCGAGGGCCCTTTTGTAAAGTATGTTGAGTCCTGATGTATTTTGCAGCTATTTTGAGTCTAGAAAGTCTTTTGGGAAATGTATTAATATTTAGATTGTGCTATTTGAAATCTGATTGAGCTAAATGTTTTGAAATAGGATTTTAAAATTTAGAAATGTTGAAGTTACAGAGGATACTCTATCGAAATCTCTTAAATATTATATATATATATATATTAGAAATGATTATTTAGAAATTTTTAATTGCTTAATTGTTAAGTTAGTTGATAGGCTTGCCATGCTTTGAGTATAGCTTGTGCGCCGGTCACGTTAAGTTTTCGAGTCGTGGCGAAGTTGGTATTAGAGCCTAGTTATAGGTCCTAATAGCTACAAACATAAGGTGATAATAGATTCTTGTGAATAAATTGTGTACTCGGGCACAACTTACTTGTAAGGGGCTATTAGCACTTCATGAGAGTGTCATCTGTTGTCTAAATCTATGTTGAAATTCATTAGCAATATCTTTCCACATTTCCTTGTCGTCTTGTTCAATTTTTGATCAATGTTCTTTGATTAAGTGAGAATGCCACCCAAGACTAGGAATCCTACTAGATGGGAAATTGCTGATGAGTCAATTGCGCTAGCCCAAGGCGCTCGTCAATGAGGTCGTGTTTCAATTTGTGCTTGAAATAGGCGTAAAGCTAATGTTGGCGGACGTGGCTTGGTTGTCGATGTTGAAGTGCCTAGGAGGAAGCGCGAAAATCCAACCATGGAAGAGTTTGCTGTAGGTCTATAGGGATTACAACAAGTTGTGCAACAACTTGTTGGGGTTGTTGTCGGACAACAACATGAGGGTGATCAAAGACATGAAAATCTCGACGGTCAACAAGAGGTTAGACAAGTTGAGCAACAAACGACTGCTGCAACTAGAGGAGTTGAGGTTACTTTACTAGACTTCATGAAGCTTAAACCCCCTACTTTTTCTAGGTGTAGTGCGACTGAGGACCCACAACAATTCATTGATAGTCTAGAGAGGCTTTGGAGAGCATTGGGTTGTTCTGAGGTAATAGCGGTGGAATTGACTTCATTTAAGCTAATAAGTGTGGCATGTGATTGGTTTGATATAGTGTCACGTGGTAGACAAGTGGGGTCACCTCTGTTAGCATGGAGAAAGTTCTCTCAGTTGTTCATGGCTCGTTTTCTTCCAGAGAGTGTTAGAGATGGATTAGCTCATGAGTTTGAGCGATTGGAGCAAACTAAGGGTATGATAGTTTAAGAGTATAGTGCTTGTTTTACATAGCTCTCTAGACACGCTCCTTACCCTATCATTGAGGAAATGCATGTCAAGAGGTTCATCAAAGGATTAAGGGATTACTTATTTCGATATGTGCTTAGGTCAAATTGTTTTACTTTTGCTGAGTTTTTGAGTTTGATACTTCAGATTGAGCAACAACAGAAGGAAAAAAGAGGTAGTAGACAAGATTCATTGAAGAAACAAAGGGTTGAAGGATCTTACAGTAACTATCCAAATCGCGATGGTGGATCTATGTTTTGTTATCAAGGGCAACAAAGACTCATGTCTCAAAGAGGTTGTCATTGCGGGCAGTCTTCTGGGATTGTGCAGAGTCGTAGATCAGATTCTGGAGTAGCGTCGCGATGCACTTTCGCTTAGAGTTTCACTTTGGTAATTGTTCTAGAGAAGGTAAGGTGTGCTATCAATGTGGCCAAGTAGGTTACATCAGGAGGGATTGTCTTGTAGATATGACACATCCGTCCTCTAGTTATGCATTAGCACCAACGACTTTGGCATCTTCTCAGGCTCATTCTACATCCATGCGACAAAGTGGGAATTCTTTTGTCAGAGGTTCAAGGACATCTCAACATGGAGGTAAAGGATTTGGTGGTAGAGGTCAGACTCGAGTGTTTCCTTTGATTCATCAGGATGCTCAGACATCCAATGCAATAGTTACATGTATACTTTCTATTTGTTTTAGAGACGCTCATGCTTTGTTTGATCCTGGAGCTACACATTCTTTTGCTACTCGACTTGGTAAATGTTCATCTTTTCTACAAGAGGCTTTAGTTGTGGCTACAACTATTGGAGGAAATTTGCTTGCTAAGTCAGTGTATCGTTCTTGTGATATATTTATTGAGGGCAAGGTGTTGCCAGTAGATTTAGTAGTTATTGACTTGATAGATTTTGATGTGATTTTGGGTGTGGATTGGTTGGCTTTTCATCATGGCACTTTGGATTGTCATAACCAAGTGGTGAAATTTAAGATACCGGGGAAATCAGTCTTCTCGTTTCAAGGAGAACGTTGTTGGATACCACATAACCAAATCTCAGCCTTGAGAGATAGCAAGTTAATGAGAAGAGGTTGTCAAGGGTACTTAGCCTTGGTAAGGGATACACAAGTGGCCGAGGAGAAATTGGAAAAAAATTCCAATAGCATGTGAATTTCTAGATGTTTTTTCTGTAGAACTTCCTGGGTTGCCACCTGATAGGGAGATTGAGTTCTCTATAGACTTGGTTTGTAACACTCATCCTATATCCATACCTCCTTATCGTATGGCCCCAACAAAACTTAAGGAGTTAAGGGAGCAACTTCAAGATCTTCTTGATAAGGGTTTTATTCGCCCAAGTTCTTCTCCTTGGGGAGCACTAGTATTATATGTAAAGTAGAAAGATGGATCCATGTGGTTGTGTGTAGACTATAGACATTTGAATAAAGTAACTTTAAAGAATAAACACCCTTTACCATGCATTAATGAGTAGTTGGATCAACTTCAAGGAGTTCAATGTTTTTCTAAGATTGATTTACGGTCGGGGTATCACTAGTTGAAGATTAAGAGGGATGATATAACAAAGACAACTTTCCGCATGCGTTATGGACATTATGAATTTCTAGTTATGTCTTTTGGGCTTACTAATGCCCCAACATCTTTTATGGATTTGATGAATCGCATTTTTAAACCCTTCTTGGATCAATTCATGATTGTGTTTATGGATGATATCCTTGTTTATTCCAAGAGTAAAGAAGAACATGAGCGACAATTGAGGTTGGTTTTGCAAACTTTAAGAGATAAACAATTAAATGCCAAATTTTCTAAATGTGAGTTTTGGCTGGACAGTGTGGCATTTTTAGGTCATGTTGTGTCTAAGAATGGAATAAGTGTTGATCCAAGTAAGGTGGAAGCAGTGCAAAATTGGCCCAGACATACCGTAGTAAAGGAGATTTGGAGTTTTCTTGGTTTAGCTGGTTATTATCGGCATTTTGTGAAGGATTTCTCTAAAATCGCATCTTCGTTGACTAGGTTGACCCAGAAGAAATTTGAGTTTTAATGGACTGATGCATGTGACGTAAGCATTCAAAAAGTAAAGGAGTATTTGACGTCAACACCTATTTTGGCATTACCCCTAGGTGGTGAAAGTTATGCAGTTTATTGTGATGCTTCTAGAGTTGGTCTCGGTTGTGTACTTATGCAACAAGGTAAGGTTATTGCCTATGCATCTAGACAACTTAAGAGGTATGAGGTAAACTATCCCACACATGATTTGGAAATGTCTGCAATGATTTTTGCTCTTAAGATTTGGAGGCACTATCTATGTGGTGAAACTTACGAGATTTGTACCGACCATAAAAGTCTTAAGTATATCTTTCAACAACGAGATTTAAATTTAAGACAAAGAAGATGGATGGAACTCTTGAAAGATAATGATTGCACAATCTTATACCACCTCGGAAAGATAAATGTTGTTGTAGATGCTTTGAATAGGAAATCCATGGGTAGTCTCGCTCATATAACTGAAATAAAGAGGCCACTCGTTAAAGAATTTCAAGAAATTGTTGAAAGTGGAATTCAATTTGAATTTGATCATTCGAGGATTTTTTAAGCCCATATTCAAATTCGTCCAACCATAGTTGATGATATAAAGGAAGCTCAAAGTCAAGACGCATGCTTGGTGAATATGGTAAATAATGTTCAAAATGGTAAAATTTTAGACTTTTCAGTTGATTCTGACGGTGTTCAGAGGTTGAAGTCTCGATTGTGTGTTCCAAATGTTGGTGGCTTAAGAAGGAAAATTTTAGAGGACACTCATCATTCTTCTTACATTATTCACCTAGGTTCTAATAATATGTATCAAGACTTGAGAGAATTGTATTGGTGGGAAGGGATGAAAAGAGACGTAGTAGATTTTGTCTCTAAGTGCTTTGTGTGTCAACAACTAAAGGCTGAGCACCAAAAGCCTATAGGATTACTTCAAGCTATTGAAATACTTGAATGGAAGTGTGAAGGCATCACTATGGATTTTTTCATTGGATTGCCACAAACACAAAAAGGGTATGACGCGGTGTTGGTGATTATAGATCAGTTGACCAATTCTGCACATTTCTTGCTTGTGAAGACTACTTATACTGTATCTCAATATGCTAAACTTTATTTAGACGAAATTGTCTCTTTGCATGGTGTTCCAATGTCTGTTATTTCTGACAGTGGGGTCCGTTTGAGCCTTTGTATGGAAGACGGTGTAGGTCTTTGCTAGGATGGTTTGAAGTTAGAGAAGCTAAACTAGTCGGTCTAGAGTTGATTCAAGATGCCATTGAAAAGGTTAAATTAATTTGAGATTGCTTAGTGACAGCTCATAGTAGACAAAAATATTATACTAATAAGAAGCGCCGTCCCTTGGAGTTTCAGTGGGAGAACACGTATTCTGGAACCTGAAACACAGTTATAAATTTACGAGAAAAATGCTACAAGAGTTTCACGGTCGTCGATTTAATCCAGACATTTCAAGCGATTTCCGTACCATCCAACAAAATGGACCGAAATCCATATTTTCGGACCAGACGATGGCTAGTTTTTGAAATATGATCCGGAACCCGAAACACAATTATCAATTTACGAGAAAAATGGTACAAGGGTATCCCGGTCGTCGATTTCATCCGAACTTTTTGGGAGATTTGTATACCATCCATCAAAATGGACCGAAATCCGTATTTTCGGACCAGACGATGGCTAGTTTTTGAAATCTGAGCTGGAACCCGAAACATTGTTATCAATTTACGAGAAGAATGCTACAAGGGTCTCCCGGTCGTCGATTTCATTCGGACTTTTCAAGCGATTTTCGTACCATCCGACAAAATGGACCGAAATCCGTATTTTCGGACCAGACGATGGCTAGTTTTTGAAATCTGATCTGGAACCCGAAACACAGTTATATTTTTACGAGAAGAATGCTACAAGGCTCTCCCGGTCGTCGATTTCATCTGGACTTTTCGGGCGACTTTCGTACCATCCGACAAAATGGACCGAAATCCGTATTTTCGGACCAGACGATGGCTAGTTTTTGAAATCTGATCCGAAACTCGAAACACAATTATTAATTTACGAGAAGAATGATACAAGGGTCTCCCGGTTGTCGATTTCATCCGAACTCGGGCGATTTTCGTACCGTCCGACAAAATGGAATGAAATCCGTATTTTCAGACCAGATGATGGCTAGTTTTTGAAATCTGATTCGGAACACGAAACATAGTTATTAATTTATGAGAAAAATGCTACAAGGGTCTCCCGGTCGTCGATTTCATCCAGACTTTTCAAGCGATTTCCATACCATCCAACAAAATGGACCGAAATCCGTATTTTCGGACCACACGATGGCTAGTGTTTGAAATATGATCCGGAACCCGAAACACAATTATCAATTTACGAGAAAAATGCTACAAGGGTCTCCAGGTCGTCGATTTAATCCGAACTTTTTCGGAGATTTGTGTACCATCCAACAAAATGGATCGAAATCCGTATTTTTGGACCAGACGATGGCTAGTTTTTGAAATCTGAGCTGGAACCCGAAACATTGTTATCAATTTACGAGAAGAATGCTACAAGGGTCTCCCGGTCGTCGATTTCATTCGGACTCGAAACACAATTATTAATTTACGAGAAGAATGATACAAGGGTCTCCCGGTTGTCGATTTCATCCGAACTCGGGTGACTTTCGTACCGTCCGACAAAATGGAATGAAATCCGTATTTTCGGACCAGATGATGGCTAGTTTTTGAAATCTGATCCGGAACACGAAACATAGTTACTAATTTATGAGAAGAATGCTACAAGGGTCTCCCGGTCGTCGATTTCATCCAGACTTTTCAAGCCATTTCCGTACCATCCAACAAAATAGATCGAAATCCCTATTTTCGGACCAGACGATGGCTAGTTTTTGAAATCTGATCCGGAACAGGAAACACAGTTATAATTTTCCGAGAAGAATGCAACAAGAGTCTCCTGGTCGTCGTTTTCATCCGGACTTTTCAAACGATTTTCGTACCATCCGATAAAATGGACCAAAATCTGTATTTTCGGACCAAATGATGGCTAGTTTTTGAAATCTGGTCAAGAACTCGAAACACAATTATTAATTTACGAGAATAATGCTACAAGGGTCTCCAGGTCGTCGATTTCATCTCGACTTTTTTGGCGATTTTCGTACCATCTGACAAAATGGATCATAATCCGTATTTTTGGACCAGACGATGTCTAGTTTTTGAAATCTGGTCCGGAACACGAAACACGGTTTTAATTTTACAAGAAGAATGCGACAAGGGTCTCCCGATCGTCGAATTCATCCGGTGTTTTCAAGCGATTTTCGTACCATCCGACAAAATGGACTGAAATCAGCATTTTTGGACCAGACGATGGATAGTTTTTGAAATCTGATCCGGAACCCGAAACACAGTTATAATTTTACGAGAATTTGCTACAAGGGTCTCCCGGTCGTCGATTTCATCCAGACTTTTCAAGTGATTTTCGTACCATTCAACAAAATGGACTGAAATACGTATTTTCCGAATAGATGATGGCTAGTTTTCCAAATTTGATCCGGAACCGGAAACATAGTTATTAATTTACGAGAAGAATGCTACAAGGGTCTCCCGGTCATCGAATTTTCTGAACTTTTGGGGAGATTTTCGTACTACCCGACAAAATGGACGGAAATCCGTATTTTTGGACCAAATGATGGCTAGTTTTTGAAATATGATTAGGAACCCAAAACACAGTTATAATTTTACGAGAAAAATGCTACAACGGTCTGTTGGTTGTCGATTTCAACCGGACTTTTTGGGAGATTTTTCGTACCATCCGACAAAATGGACCGATTCCGTATTTTCGGACCAAACGATGGCTAGTTTTTGAAATCTAAACCGAAACCCGAAACACAATTATTAATTTACGAAAAGAATGCTACAAGGGACTCTCGGTCGTCGATTTCATCTTGACTTTTCGGGTGATTTTTGTACCATTCGACAAAATGGATCGAAATCTGTATTTTCGGACCAGACGATGTTTAGTTTTTGAAATCTGATCCGGAACACGAAACACAATTATAATTTTACGAGAATAATGCAACAAGGGTCTCTCGGTCGTCGATTTCATACGGACTTTTCATGCGATATTCGTACCATTCGACATAATGGCCTAAAATACGTATTTTTTGAAAATATGATGGCTAGTTTTTGAAATATGATTCGGAACCCGAAACACATTTATTAATTTAGGAGAAGAATGCTACAAGGGTCTCCTGGTCATAGATTTCATCCAAACTTTTTGGGAGATTTTCGTACTACCCGACAAAATGGACCGAAATTCGTATTTTCGGACCAAACGATGGCTAGTTTATGAAATATGATCCGGAACCCGAAACACAATTATTAATTTACGAAAAGAATGCTACAAGGGACTCCTGGTCGTCGATTTCATCTGGTCTTTTCGGGGGATTTTCGTACCATCCAACAAAATGGACCGAAAACTGTATTTTCGGACCAGACGATGGCTAGATTTTGAAATATGATCTAGAACTTGAAACATAGTTATTAATTTATGAGAAGAATGCTACAAGGGTCTCCTGGTCGTCGATTTCATCTAGACTTTTCGAGCGATTTGCGTACCATCCAACAAAATGGACCGAAAACCGTATTTTCGGACCAAACGATGGCTAGTTTTTGATATTTGATCTGGAACACGAAACACAGTTATAATTTTATAAGAAGAATGCTACAAAGGTCTCCCGGTCGTCAATTTTATCCTAACTTTTCAAGCAATTTTCGTACCATCCGACAAAATGGACTAAAATCCGTATTTTCGGACCATACGATGGCTAGTTTTTGAAATATGATCTCGAACGCGAAACACAGTTATATTTTTACGAGAAGAATGCTACAATGGTCTACCTGTCGTCGATTTCATCTGGACTTTTCAAGCAATTTTCGTACCATCCAACAAAATGGACCGAAATCCGTATTTTCGGACCAAACGATGGCTAGTTTTTGAAATCTGATCCAGAACTCGAAACACAGTTATTAATTTATGAGAGGAATGCTACAAGGGTGTCCAAGTCGTCGATTTCATCCGAACTATTCGTGCGAATTTCGTAGCATCCGACAAAATGGACCGAATACCGTATTTTCGGACAAGACGATGGCTAGTTGTTGAAATCTGATCTGGAATACGAAACACAATTATTAATTTACGAGAAGAATGCTACAAGGGTGTCCCGGTCGTCAATTTCATCCAGACTTTTCAAGCGATTTCCGTACCATCCAACAAAATAGACCGAAATCTGTATTTTTGGACCAGACGATGGCTAGTTTTGAAATCTGATTTGGAATACAAATCACAGTTATAATATTCCGAGAAGAATGATTCAAGGATCTCCTGGTCGTCGATTTTAGTAGGACTTTTCAAGCAATTTTCGTACCATCCGACAAAATGGACCGAAAACCGTATTTTCGAACAAGACGATGGCTAGTTTTTGAAATCTCATCCAGAACCCGAAACACAGTTATTAATTTACGAGAAGAATCGTACAAGGGTCTCCCAGTCGTCGATTTCATCCGGAATTTTCAAGCGATTTCCGTACCATCCGACAAAAATGACCGAAATCCGTATTTTCGGACCAGACGACAAAATGGACCGAAATCCGTATTTTCGGACCAGATGATGGCTAGTTTGGAATTCTGATCTGGAACCCGAAACACAGATATTAATTTACGAGAAGAATGCTACAGGGGTCTCTCGGTCGTCGATTTCATCTGGACTTTTCGGGGGATTTTCGGACCATCTGACAAAACAGAACGAAATTTGTATTTTCAGACCAGACGATGGCTAGTTTTTGAAATTTGATCCAGAACCTGAAACTAGACCTGTCAAAACGGGCTACCTAGCCCATTTAGGGCCAGCCCTAACGGGTTGCAGGCTTCTTTAGACCAGACTAAAAAGCCCTATTTTAATATGGGCTGTTAAAATATTACCCGATCCCGGCCCTAGACGAGTTGCGGGCTGGGCTGGTAGCCCGCATATTTTTTTTTTATAATTTTTTTAATTATATTTTTAATTTTCTTGCGACTCTTTTAATTTAAAAATTTTCTTCATGCCCATTTTAAAACAACTTAGTTCTACATGCCTATTTGAAAACAACTTATATGATATTCTAGATCATTAAAAATACACTATAAAATAACACACACACTAAGTTCGAAATTCGGATTTTCCAATTAACACAAACTCGATTCGAACAACACATTATCCAAGACAACACATTATCCAAACAACACACAAATGAAAATAAGTTCAAATTGCCAAAAACAACTTAGATTTGTCTAGCATGGCACAAATGAAAAACTCAAATCAAATTTAAATAGAGTGCTAAATAGTTCTAATGTGACTATGAAATAAATCTTTTTAGACTCCTTGAGCAATGTTCACATTTTCCAAAGTGTTGGATGATTGTCCACTTTGATCATTTTGATTCGTATCAGTGTCATTGTCATATTCTACAAAATAAAAAAATTGTTTGTTAAAAATATATAACCAACTAAAGATAATATTCTATCACAAAGGATAATATATATATATATATATATATATATATATAACCAAGTAAAGATAACCGTGAGTTTGTGTGTGAGAATGCCGTCACATTTCCCTTCAAAATAGGGTTTGTACTTTGTTGTGTCTTTGGGGATTCCTAAAAAAAATGGAACCGGCCCAATTTAATTTTTGTTTGTTCGGGCCTTTTTTTTAAGACCAATTTTACTTTTTTTTATTTTTTTAAAATTGATTATGCGGGCTGCGGGGTACCCGGTACCCATACGGGCTAACTCTAATGGGTAACGGGTTTATTCGGACCTGGCTGAAAAGCCCTGAAAAAATTCGGGAGGAAATTTTTAAGCCCAAGCCCTATGTTTTAGCGAGCTGGGTGGGCTGGCCCATTCGGGCTAGCCCATTTTGACAGCTCTACCTGAAACACAGTTATAAAATTACGAGAAGAATGACACAAGGGTCTCTTGGTTGTCGATTTTATCTGGACTTTTCAAGCGATTTCTGTACCATTCGACAAAATGGACCGAAATTCGTATTTTCGGATTTCACGATGACTATTTTTCGAAATCTGATCTGGAACCCGAAACACAGTTATTAATTTATGAGAAGAATGCTACTACGGTCTCCCGGTCGTCGATTTCATCCGAACTTTTCGGGCAATTTTCATACCATCCGACAAAATGGACCGAATACCGCATTTTCGGACCAGGCGATGGCAGTTATTAATCTACTACAAGAATGCTACAGGGGTCTCCAAGGGTCTCCCAGTCGTCGATTTCTTCCAGATTTTTCAAGCGAGTTCTGTACCGTCCGACAAAATGGACCGAAATCCGTATTATCAGACCCGACGAAGGCTAGTTTTTAAAATCTGATCCAAAACCTGAAACCCAGTTAATAATTTACGAGAAGAATGCTACAAGGGTCTCTCGGTCGACGATTTCATCTGGACTTTTTGGGCGATTTTCGTACAATCTGACAAAATTGACTGAAATCATAATTTTCGGACCAGATGATGGCTAGTTTTTGAAATTTGATTCGCAACCCGAAACATAGTTATAAATTTACAAGAAGAATGCCACAAGGGTCTCGCGGACGTTAATTTCATCTGGACTTTTCAAGCAATTTTCGTGCCCTCTGACAAAATGGACCGGAATCCGTATTTTCGAACTAGACGATGGCTAGTTTTTTAAATTTGATCCGGAAACCGAAACACAGTTATTAATTATCGAGAAGTATGCTACAACGGTCTTCTGGTCGTCAATTTCATTCAGACTTTTCGGGCGATTTCCTTACAATCTTACAAAATGGACCAAATTCCGTATTTTCGAACTAGACGATGGCAAGTTTTTGAATTCTGATCTGGAACCCGAACACAGTTATTAATTTATGAGAAGAATGTTACAGGTGTATCTCGGTTGTCGATATCATCCGGAGTTTTCGGGCGATTTTTGTACCATTTGACAAAATAGACCGATATTCGTATTTTCGGACTAAAAGATGGCTAGTTTTTGAAATCTAATCCATAACCCGAAACATAGTTATTAATTTACGAGAAGAATAATACAAGGGTCTCCCGGTCTTCGATTTCATCCGGACTTTTCAGACGACTTTCGTACCATTTGACAAAATGGACCGAAATCCGTATTTTCGGACCAAACGATGGCTAGTTTTTGAAATATGATCTGGAAGCCGAAACATAGTTATAAATTTAAGAAAAGAATGCTACAAGGGTCTCCCGGTAGTCGATTTTTACAACATTTTTCGGGCGATTTTCGTACCATCCGACAAAATGGACCGAAAACCGTATTTTCGGACCAGACGATGGCTAGTTTATGAATTCTGATTTGGAACCCGAAACATAGTGATTCGTACCATCTGACAAAATAGACCGAAATTCGTATTTCGGACCAAACGATAGCTAGTGTTTGAAATCTGATCCAGCGATTTTTATACCATCTAACAAAATGGACCGGAATTCGTAATTTTGGACTAGACGATGGTTAGTTTTTTGAATTTGATCCGGAACCCGAAAGACAGTTATTAATTTCCGAGAAGAATGCTTCAAGAGTCTCTCGGTCGTCGATTTCATCCGGACTTTTCTGCCAATTTTTGTACCATATGAACAAAGTGACCGAAATCTGTATATTCAGACCAAACGATGGCTATTTTTTTAAATCTGATCCGGAACCCGAAACACAATTATTAATTTACGAGAAGAGTGCTACAAGGGTCTCCTGGTCGTCGTTTTCATCCTGACTGTTTGGGCGATTTTTGAACCATCCTACAAAATGGCCCGAATATCGTATTTTCGAAACAGACAATGGCTAGTGTTTCAAATCTAATCCGGAACCCGAAACACAGTAATTAATCTACGACAAGAATGCTACAAGGGTCTTCAAGGGTCTCCCGTTTGTAGATTTCGTCCATACTTTTCAAGCGATTTTCGTACCGTCCGACAAAATGGACTGAAATCCGTATTTTCGAACCAGACGATGGCTAGTTTTTAAAATCTGAAATGGAACCTGAAACACATTTAATAATTTACGAGAATAATGCTATAGGGGTCTCTCGGTCGTCGATTTTATCATGACTTTTCGGGCGATTTTCGTACCATCTGACAAAATGGACTGAAATCCGGATTTTCAGACCAGACGATGGCTAGTTTTTGAAATCTGATCCAGAACCCGAAACATAGTTATAAATTTACGAGAAGAATGCTACAAGGGTCTCACGGTCGTCGATTTCATCTTGACTTTTCAAGCGATTTTGATACCATTCAACAAAATGGACTGAAATCTGGTTTGTCAGACTAGACGATGGCTAGTATTTGAAATCTGATACGGAACCCGAAACACAGTTATAAAATTATGAGAAGAATGCCACAAGGGTCACCCGGTCGTCGATTTTATTCGGACTATTCAAGCGATTTCCGTACCATCCGACAAAATGATCCAAAAATCGTATATTCAGACCAGACGATGTTTAGTTTTTGAAATCTGATCCGAAACCCGAAGCACAATTATTAATTTACGAGAAGAATGCTACGAGGGTCTCCCGATCGTCGATTTTATCCAGACTTTTCGGGTGATTTCCGTACCATCCGAAATCCGTATTTTCAGGCCAGACGATGTCTAGTTTTTGAAATTTGATCCAGAACCCGAAACACAGTTATTAATTTACGGAAAGAATACTACAAGGGTTTCTCAGTCGTCGATTTCATTCGGACTTTTCGGGCGACTTTCGTAGCATCCGTAAAAATGGACTGAAATTCGTATTTTCGGACCAGACGATGGCTAGTTTTTGAAATTTGATCCCGGAACCCAAAACACAGTTATTAATTTACAAGAAGAATACTACAAAGGTCTCCCGATTATTGATTTTATCTGGACTTTTCGGGCAATTTCCGTAGCATCCTACAAAATGGACCAAAATCCGTATTTTCAGACCAGATGATGTCTAGTTTTTGAAATCTGATACAAAACCCGAAACACAGTTATTAATTTACGAGAAAAATGCTACATGTGTCTCTCGGTTGTTGATTTTACCGGACTTTTCGGGTGATTTTCGTACCATCTGACAAAATGGACTGCTACATGGGTTTCCAAGTTGCAATTTCATCGAGACTTTTCAAGCGATTTCCATACCATCCTACATAATGGACTGAAATCAGTTTTTTCCGACCAGACGATGGCTAGTTTTTGAATGTTGATCTGGAACCTGAAACACAGTTATTAATTTAGGAGAAGAATGCTACAGGGGTCTCTCAGTTGTCAATTTCATTCAGACATTTCGGGCGATTTTCGTACCATTTGACAAAATAAACCGAAATTTGTATTTTTGAACAAGACGATGGCTATTTTTTGAAATCTGATACGGAACCCGAAACACAGCTATAAAATTACGAGATGAATGCCACAAGGGTCACCTGGTCGTGGATTCCATTCGGACTATTCAAGCGATTTCTGTACCATTCGACAAAATGATCCAAAACCCGTATTTTCAGACAAGACAATGGTTGGTTTTTGAAATCTGATCCGGAACCCGAAGCATTGTTATTAATTTAAGAGAAGAATCCTACAAGGGTCTCTAGATCGTCGATTTCATCCGGACTTTCGGGCGATTTTCGTACCATCCTACATAATGGACTGAAATCCGGTTTTCCGGACCAAACACTGGCCTGTTTTTGAAATCGGATTCGGAACCCGAAACACAGTTATTAGTTTACGAGAAGAATACTACAAGGGTTTCCCGGTCGTTGATTTCATCCGGACTTTTTGGGCGATTTCCGTACCACCTGAAAAAATGGACCGAAATCCGTATTTTCATACTAGACATTGGCTAGTTTTTTAAATTTGATTCGGAACCCGAAACGCAGTTATTAATTTACAAGAAGAATGATACAAGGGTCTCCCGATCGTCGATTTCATCTGGACTTTTCGGTCGACTTTCGTACCACTCGAGAAAATGCACCCAAATCCGTATTTTAGGACCAGACGATGGCTAGTCTTTGAAATCTCATCCGGAACCCGAAAAATAGTTATAAATTTACGAGAAGAATGCCATAGTGGTCTCCCGGTTGACGATTTCATCCGGACTTTTCGGGTGATTTTCCTACGATCCGACAAAATGGACAAAAAATCGTATTATCAGACCAGACGATGGCTAGTTTTTGAAATCTGATCCAGAACCCGAAACAGAGATATAAATTTAAGAAAAGAATGCTACAAGGGTCTCCCGGTCGTCGATTTTTACCGGACTTTTCGGGTGATTTTCGTACCATCCAACAAAACGGACCGAAAACCGTATTTTCGGACCCAACGATGGCTAGTTTTTGAAATCTGATCCGGAACACGAAACACATTAATAAATTTACAAGAAGAATGCTACAAGGGTATCCCGGTCGTCGATTTCATCCGGACTTTTCCAACAATGTTTGTACCATCTGACAAAATGGACCGGAATCCGTATATTCGGACTAGACAATGTCTAATTTTATAAATCTGATCCCGAACCCGAAACTAAGTTATTAATTTACGAGAACAATGCTACAACGGTCTCTTGGTCGTCGATTTCATTCGAACTTTTCAGGCGATTTCCGTACCATCCTACAAAATGGACCGAAATCCGTATTTTCGGACCAAACGATGGCTAGTTTTTGAAATCTGATCCAGAACCCGAAACACAGTTATAAAATTACGAGAAGAATGCCACATGGGTCACCTGGTCGTCGATTTCATCCGGACTATTCAAGCGATTTCTGTAGCATCCGACAAAATGGACCAAAAACCGTATTTTCAGACAACACGTTGACTAGTTTTTTAAATTTGATCCGGAACCCGAAACATAGTTATAAATTTAAGAAAATAATGCTACAAGGGTCTCCCGGTCGTCGATTTTTACTAGACTTTTCGGGTGATTTTCGTACCATCCGACAAAACGTACAGAAAACCGTATTTTCGGACCCAACGATGGCTTGTTTTTGAAATCTGATCCGGAACACGAAACATAGTAATAAATTTACAAGAAGAATCCTACAAGGATCTCCTGGTTGCAATTTCATCCAGACTTTTCAGACAATTTCTGTACCATCCTACAAAATGGACTGAAATCCGGTATTTCGGAACAGACGATGGCTAGTTTTTAAATTCTGATCTAGAACCCGAAACACAGTTATTAATTTACGAGAAGAATGCTACAGGGGTCTCTCAGTTGTCGATTTCATCCGGACTTTTCGGGAAATTTTCATACCATCCGACTAAATGGATGGAGTACCGTATTTTCGGACCAGACGATTGCTTGTTTTTGAAATATAACCTAGAACCCGAAAAACTGTTATAAATTTAGGTGAAAAATGCTACAAGGGTCTCTCGGTCGTCGATTTCATGTGGACTTTTGGGGCCACTTTCGTACAATCCAATAAAATGGATCGAAATTCGTATTTTAAGATCAGACGATGTCTAGTTTTTAGAAATCTGATCCGGAACCCGAAATACAGTTGTTAATTTACGAGAAGAATTCTACAAGGGTCTCCCGGTCGTCGATTTCATCCGGACTTTTTGGGCGATTTCCGTACCATCCGACAAAATGGACCGAAATCCGTATTTTCGGACCAAATGATGGCTAGTTTTGGAAATATGAACCGGAACACGAAACACAATTATAACATTACAAGAAGAATGCCACAAGGGTCACCCGGTCGTCGATTTCATCCGGACTTTTCGGGTGATTTCCTTACGATCCGACAAAATGGACGGAAATCCGTATTTTCAGACCAGACGATGGCTAGTTTTTGAAATCTAATCCGGAACACGAAACAGAGTTATAAATTTAAGAAAAGAATGCTACAAGGGTCTCCCGAACGTCGATTTTTACCGGACTTTTCGGTTGTTTTCGTACCATCCGACAAAACGAACCGAAAACCGTATTTTCGGACCCAACAATGGCTAGTTTTGGAAATCTGATCCGGAACACGAAACACAGTGATTAATTTACGAGAAGAATGCTACATGGGTCTCCCGGTCGTCGATTACATCGTGACTTTTTGGGCGATTTCTGTACCATCCTACAAAATGGACTGAAATCCGTATTTTCGGACTAGACGATGGCTAGTTTTATAATTCTGATATGGAACACGAAACATAGTTATTATTTTAGCAGAAGAATTCTACAAGGGTCTCCCAATCCTCGATTTCATCTAGACTTTACGTGCGATTTTCGTACCATTCGACAAAATAGACCGAAATCCGTATTTTCGGACCAGACGATGGCTAGTTTTTGAAATCTCATCCGGACTTTTCGGGCGACATTCGTACCATCCGGAAAAATGGACCAAAATCCGTATTTTTAGACCAGATGATGGATAGTTTTTGAAATCCGATCCGGAACACGAAACACAATAATAAATTTACGAGAAGAATGCCACAAGGGTGTCCCGGTCGTCGATTTCATCCGGACTTTTCGGGCGATTTTCCTACGATTCGACAAAATGGATGGAAATCCGTATTTTTGGACCAGACGATGGCTAGTTTTTGAAATCTGATCCGGAACCCGTAACATAGTTATTAATTTAAGAAAAGAATGCTACAAGGGTCTCCCGGTCGTCGATTGTTATCGGACTTTTCGTGTGATTTTCGTACCATCCTACAAAACGTAAAGAAATCCGTAATAAATTTACAAGAAGAATCCTACAAGGGTCTCCTGGTTGCGATTGCATCCGGACTTTTCCAGCAATTTTCGTAACATCTGACAAAATGGACCGAAATCCGTATTTTCGGACTAGACGAAGGCTAGTTTCTTAAATCTGATCCGGAACCCGAAACACAGTTATTAAATTACGAGATGAATGCCACAAGGGTCACCCGGTCGTCGATTTCATTCGGACTATTCAAGCGATTTGCATACCATCCTACAAAATGGACTGAAATCCGTATTTTTGGACCAAACGATGGCTAGTTTTTGAAATCTGATCCGGAACCCGTAACACAATTATTAATTTACGCGAAGAATGCTACACGGGTCTCCCGGTCGTCGATTTCATTCGGATTTTTTGGGCAATTTCCGTACCATCCTACAAAATGGACCGAAATCTGTATTTTCGGACCAGACAATGGCTAGTTTTTGAATTTTGATCTGGAACACGAAACACAGTTATTATTTTACCAGAAGAATGCTCAAAGGGTCTCCCAATCCTCGATTTCATCTAGACTTTCTAGGCGATTTTCGTACCATTCGACAAAATAGACGAAAATCCGTATTTTCGGACCAGACGATGGCTTGTTTTTAATATATGACCCGGAACCCGAAACCAAGTTATAAATTTACGAGAAGAATGCTACAAGGGTCTCACGGTCCTCAATTTCATCTGAACTTTTCGGGCCATTTTCGTACCATCCGACAAAATGGACCGAAATATGTATTTTCTGACAAGACGATATCTAATTTTTTAGTTTGACCTGGAACTTAAAACACAGTTATAAATTTAGGAGAAGTATGCTACCAGGGTTTACCGGTCCTGGATTTCATCTGGACTTTTCGTGCGATTTTCGTACCATTTGATAAAATGGATTGAAATTCGTATTTTTGGACCAGACGATGACTAGTCTTTGAAATATGACCCTGAACCTGAAACAAAATTATAAATTTAGGAGAAGAATGCTACAAGGGTCTCCTGGTCGTCGATTTCATCTGGACTTTTCGGGCGATTTTCGTACCATTCCACAAAATGGACCGAAACCCGTATTTTTGGACAGGACGATGGAAAGAATTAAATCTGACCCGGAAAATGAAACACAATTATTATTTTAGCAGAAGAATGCTACAAAGGTTTCCCAATCCTCGATTTGATCTTAACTTTTTGGGCGATTTTCGTACCATTCGACAAAATGGACCGAAATCCGTATTTTCAGACCAGACAATGGTTAGTTTTTGTAATCTGACCTAGAGCCCGAAACACAGTTATAAATTTTGGAGAAGAATGCCATAAGGGTCTACTGGTCGTCGATTTCATCTAGACTTTTCAGGCGATTTTCGTACTATTCGATAAAATGGACCGAAATCCATATTTTTAGACCAGACAATGGCTAGTTTTTTAAATCTGACCTGGAACCCGAACCCGAAACATAGTTATTATTTTAGCAGAAGAATACTACAAGGGTCTCCCAATCCTCGATTTCATCTGAACTTTTTGGGGGATTTTTGTACCATCCGACATAATAGACCTAAATTCGTATTTCCAAACCAAACGATGGCTTGTTTTTGAAATCTGACCATGATCCCAATACACAGTTATAAATTTTGGAGAAGAATACTACAAGGGTCTCCCGTTCGTCGATTTCATCTAAATTTTTCGAGCGATTTTCGTACTATCCAACAAATTGGACCGAAATCCGTATTTTCAAACAAGACGATGGCTTGTTTTTGAAATCTGACCCAGAACCCAAAATGCAGTTATCAATTTAGAAGAAGAATGCTACAACGGTCTCCCTGTCGTCGATTTATTCTGGACTTTTGTCGCCATTTTTGTACTATCCGACAAAATGGACCGAAATCCGTATTTTCAAACAAGATGCTGGCTAGTTTTTGAAATCTGACCCGGAGCTTGAAACACAGTTAAAATTTTAGCAGAAGAATGCTACAAGGGTCTCTCGGTCGTTGATTTCATCTGAACTTTTCGGGCCATTTATGTTCCATCCGACAAAATGAACTGAAATTCGTATTTTTAGACTAGAAAATGGTTGGTTTTTGTAATCTGACCCAGAGCCCGAAACACTATTATAAATTTAGGAGAAGGATTTAACAAGGGTCTCTCAAGCGATTTTTGTACCATTCGACAAAATGGACCGAAATCCGTATTTTCGGACCAAACGATGGCTACTTTTTGAAATCTGACCTGGAATCTGAAACACAGTTATTATTTTAGCAGAAGAATTCTACTAGGGTCTCCAAATCCTTGATTTCATTTGGATTTTTCGGGCGATTTTCGTACCATCCGACAAAATGGACCGAAATCTGTATTTTCGGACCAGATGATGGCTTGTTTTTGAAATCTGACCCGGAACCCGAATCACAATCATAAATTAGGAAAACAATGCTACAAGGGACTCCCGGTCGTCGATTTCATCTGGACTTTTCTGGCCATTTTCGTACAATCCAACAAAATGACCGAAATCCGTATTTTTGGACAAGACGCTCGCTAGTTTTTGAAATCTTACCGGAGCTCGAAACACAGTTATAAATTTAGGAGAAGAATGCTACTATGGTCTCCCGCTCGTTGATATCTTCTGGACTTTTCTGGCGATTTACATACCATTTGACAAAATGGACAGAAATCTGTATTTTCGGACCAAACGATGGAAAGTTTTTGCAATCTGACCCGGAGCACGAAACACAGTTGCTCATAGCATTTGTGCACATGTTTCTAGCTTCTTAGAATAATTATTTAAGTTTGATTGTAAACTTTGGGTCGAAATTGATTTTTAATTTTGTTATTTGCATTTTAACTCTCGCTCGCTCTGTAGGCCATAACTTGAGCTCTGAATATCGGATTGGCGCATACGAGCAGGCATTGGAAAGCTAAAAATCAGAGCTACCACTTTTGTGTTGGAATAAAAGTACAATGCTGAACCTTAATTGGCGTAAATTTCAGATTTCGTAATCTGGACTTTTGTAATAATTTTTTAATAGCGGGTCACTAGTTTTTAAACCCTAAACCGTAAAGCCCAATATGGAGTACTATATATTAGCAGTTTTGTTTCTTTTCACAGGATGAAATTTTTAGGATTCAGATTGATAGATGGAATAAACACTTTTTATTTTAATTTCATGGAAGACTAATTTTAAAAGATTAATCCACGAGTTCAGAGTTTCATCAACACCTTGAGATTCAGGTTACACTGTTAATTTCGATTCATGATTCTATTTCTGTTTATTTTATTATATTGATATTCTGATTGCTTAAATTGAATTTCAATAGGACCGATTAAATTCATTTGACAGAATTTGGTTTCGGTTTCTAATTTAATTGAATTATAATTTTGCGACGCTTGATCGTTAATTGTAATTTTTTGATGATAGGGATGTATAATCCAGTCAACGAAACCGAATTCACATAGGATTGATTACTCTTTTTTCATCAATTCTATAGTCAAAGAAGAATAGAATCACGAATTAGAAATTAAACTCATTGATAGAATCTGTGATAGGTATGAAACTCGAATAATTGGATTAATCGGTTTGCTCATCTTTTAAAACAAAAAATTATAAAAACCCCTTTTCGAATTTCAACTTTTAATTCGGCTAATATTATTATATCAGAAGTCCTTGCGAAACGACTTGAGTTATTACATGTATTTACATTTTATCACTTGTATTTGACCCTTGTGCGACAGTGGATCAAATTGGCGCCATTGCTGGGGACTCTCTGATAACAATATTAACCAGTTTTAGAGTATTACTAACCATCCTAACAATTGTTTCTTCGTACTTTGTTGCTCTACAGGTCGGATAGGATTGTGCTAGCTCATAGGCACGTTGCTAGTAAAAAAAAACCCGGTTTTCAGGCGACTGTCTCGGATTGCCCCAAAGGTAGTTGTTTATACTGACCATGCAGCTTTGAAGTTTTTGCTGAAGAAACCAGAAGCAAAACCGAGATTGATCCAGTGGATGTTGTTATTCCAAGAATTTGATTTAGAGATTAAAGATAAGAGTGGAGCTGAAAATTTGGTGGCAGATCATTTGAGCATAATTGAAATGTATGAGGACCCCATCCCTATTCAAGATGACTTCCCTGATGAGCAACTGCTACAGTTTTATTAGATCAAATATTTTTTGCAGGTTTGGAATACCCCGGGCCATCATAAGTGCTCAAGGC
This sequence comes from Cicer yamashitae, assembly GCA_037974755.1. NCBI lineage: Eukaryota > Viridiplantae > Streptophyta > Magnoliopsida > Fabales > Fabaceae > Cicer > Cicer yamashitae. The sequence continues at coordinate 20,605,978 of JBBPBQ010000003.1, forward strand.
ACTCATTTTTGCAACCGCACCATGGACGATTTGCTTCGGAAGTATGGGGTTGTGAACAAAGATTCTACACCTTATCATCCCCAGTCTAATGCGCAAGCTGAAAGCTCAAACAGGGAAATCAAACAGATCTTAGAAAAGATGGTGCAGCCAAACAGGAAAGACTGGAGCCACCGACTTGTAGAAGCTCTTTGGGCTCTTAGAACAACCTACAAAACACCAATAGGGATGTCCCCCTGTCGACTTGTGTTTGGTAAGGCATGCCACCTCCCAGTGGAAATAGAGAACCCTGCTTATTGGGCGGTCAAGAGTTGTAACCTTGAGATGGAGAAAACAGGTTTGGAGAGAAAGCTTCAATTGCAACAACTTGAAGCTTCATTTTCCATTGGCCAAAAAGTTTTATCATTCAACTCTCATTTGAAAATTATGGTTGGGAAACTTCGATCGAAGTGGATTGGCCCTTTTGTTGTTACTAACATTTTTCCTCATGGTGCAGTTGAAATAAAAAGTGAAAACACCGAGAAAGTGTTCAAAGTAAATGGACAACGCCTCAAGCTATTCCATGAGAGCTCTGTGCTTGAAGATGCTACCATAGAAGAACTCTCCTTGGAAAAGCCCACCTACACTGAAGTTTGAACAGGGAGCTCCCTTTCCTTACTCTTATTTTATAGTTGTTATTTTCATTGAGCACAATGTGTAATTTAAGTGTGGGGGTATTATTTAGGATTTTATTTGTCATAGGATTTTATTTATTATATTTAAAAATAAAAAATAAAAAATAATGGATATTGCACTGCATGCTTTTTCATCAGATTTTGTGGTTGTAAATGTTGTGAGTTTGTTTGGACTGACATGATTGGATAGTATCTTTGCATTCTTGGTAAAGTAAATTGGATTAAAATGCTAAATTGTGTATCATTTGTGATAAGTCATTAACCCTTGTGAGATTTTTGAGCCTTATTATGAATGGAATACATTTTTCCATCTTTTTTTTTTCTTGTGTGTTATCTCACTCATAATTGCTAGTTACGCCAGAAATTGACTTGACTCTTGTCCGCATGCATATATTGAAATGACCTAGGCATTTGTTTCTTGTTAAGCTACTAGCCAAATTAGCCTACCCTACAATTATCCATTTGTTTAAGCCCCTTTGAGCCTAATTATCCCATTCTTTGTTATATAGCTCATTACAAGCCTAAAAGTAAAAAAAATGAATTGACCCAATCTTGGGGGATAAAGGAGTCTTTCCATAAATAAGTGTGGGAGTGCTCAACTTGTTTGTTTAAATTTAAGGGTTATAAAAAAAAAGAGTAATAAAATGAGGAAAATGGTTGTGTTGTGAGCAAAGAGAGTGTGAAATTTAAAGTCAATGATATTTTGTTGAGTTACTTCTTAATGTTGTTTTTCTCTCTTAATCATTACTCCTTTATCCTCTTTGATTTTCAGCCTTAGTCTCCTTAGGATTATCTCACCCTTACCTTGGTCACGTTACAACCAGAATAAAGACCTTTTGATCATTATGTGCATGTGTTTCAAATATAGATTATAGAGGCTTGTCAAGCCTATGGTAGTGCTAGCTTTCATGATGTGTTTTGAGTGTAAACAGTAGCCCAAACACTTTGAGTGTAAACACATTGAGAGAATTTTATATCCCGAGAGAACTCTATCACTTATGATGCATTCTTTAGTTAACTTGTCCTCTAGTTTGCTTTGGTTGTGATAAAAATAAAAAATAAAAACTATTCATGATTTCCTTAAGCTAGAAATATTTTTTGTTCTCTCACGAGTTTGCATTCATGAGAATATTTGGAATCGCATGCATTGCTTTGCTCGGAGTGCAAAAGCTTAAGTGTGGGGGAATTTGATCATAGCATTTGTGCACATGTTTCTAGCTTTTTAGTTTGGTATTTAAAAGCTCTTTATAGCTTAGAATAATTATTTTAGCTTGTTTCTAAACTTTAGGTCGAAATTGAGTTATAATTTTATTATTTACATTTTAACTCTTGCTCGCTCTGTAGGCCATAACTTGAGCTCTGGATATCGGATTGGCGCATACGAGCAGGCATTGAAAAGCTAAATATCAGAGCTACAACCTTTGTTTTGGAATAAAAGTCCAATGCCGAATTTTACTGGGCCGAAATTGCAGATTTTGTAATCTGGGCTTTTATAATAATTTTTATATAGCGGGTCAGTTGTTTTTAAATCCTAAACCCTAAAGCCCAATACGGAGTACTATATATTAGCGGTTCATTTCTTTTCACGGGATGAAATTTTTAGCATTCAGATTGATAGAAGGAATAAACACTTTTTATTTTAATTTCATGGAAGGCTAATTTTATAAGATTAATCCACGAGTTCTGAGTTTCATCAACACTTTGAGATTCAGGTTACACTGTTAATTTCGATTCATGATTCTATTTCGGTTTATTTGATTATATTGATATTCTGATTGCTTAAATTGAATTTCAATAGGATCGATTAAATTCATTTGACAAAATTTGGTTTCGGTTTCTAATTTAATAGAATTATAATTTTGTGACGCTTGATCGTTAATTGTAATATTTTGATGATTGTGATGCTTAATCCAGTCAACGAAACCAAATTCACATAGGATTGATTACGCTTGTTTGATCAATTCTATAGTCAAATAAAAATATAATCACGAATTAGAAATTAAACTCATTGATAGAATCTGTAATAGGTCTAAAACTCGAATAAGAGGATTGATCGTTTTGCTCATCTGTTAAAACAAAAAGTTATAAAATCCCTCTTTCGAATTTCAACTTTTAATTAGGCTAATATTATTATATCAGAAGTCCTTGCGAAACGACTTGAGTTATTACCTCTATGTACATTTTATCACTTTTACTTGACCCGTGTGCGATAGTGAATCAATAGTTATAAATTTAGGAGAAGAATGCTACAAGGGTCTCCTGGTCGTCGATATCATCTGGACTTTTTGAGAGATTTTCGTACAATCCGACAAAATGGACTGAACTCCGTATTTTCAGACTAGACGATAGCTAGTTTTTGAAATCATACCGGGATCCCGAAACACAATTATAATTTCAAATCTTCATAAAAATATTTTTCAAATCTTCTTTCCTACTCTTGGAAGTCAAATATATTGTTCTCATAAAATATTTTTGTTAACATCAAAACTCTAAATGTAAAACCAACTTGGTTCCAACAATCTCCCCCTTTTTGATGATCACAAAACTTGTATTTTTTATAACAACATTTATGTTTCTTTGACTCCCCCTAACTTAGGGCTCCCCCTAAGTCTTAGTATCATTTTCTCTTCACTTTATCAATTATCTTTTTCCCCTTTTTGTCATCAGACAAAAAGACTTGAATGTGAAACTTTGCCTCTTTCCCATTTTTTTTCTTTTCGTTTTTCTCTTTTTTTCTTTTTTTTTTATTGAATAAAATAAATATAACATAATATAAGAAAATATAATAACTAGTGTAAAACTAAACTACTTTGAAGTGATCACAACATCTGTCAGGTATGAAGGTAAGATTTAGGTTTTTCTTGATGAAGTCGAACCTATCTTCAGGTAGTGGTTTGGTGAATATGTCAGCCCATTGGTGTTCAGTGTCTACAAATTGAATGTTTAGCACCCCTTTTTGAACAAAGTCCCTAATGAAGTGGTGTTTGATCTCTATGTGTTTAGCTCTAGAATGTAAGATAGGGTTTTTGGCTAGACAAATGGCAGTAGTGTTATCGCAATAGATGAGAATGTTGGATTCTAGGATGTTGTAGTCTTCAAGTTGATGTTTCATCCAAAGTAGTTGAAAGCTGCAGCCATCTGCTGAAATGTACTCAACCTCTGATGTTGACGTTGCATTGGTGTTTTGTCTCTTACTTGACCAAGATATTAAGTTGTCACCTAAAAATGTGCAGTTGCCACTAGTGCTCTTTCTCTTAAGTTTATCTCCAGCATAATCATAATCGTAGTATCCACTATGTTTGTACTTAGGAGATTTCTTGTAGAATAAGGTAAGCTTGCTCGTGCCTTTTAGGTATCTAAGGATTCTCTTAACAGCAGTTAAATGTGATTCCCTAGGGTCAGCATGAAATCTTGCACATACACATACACTAAACATGATGTCAGGTCTGGAAGCGGTAAGGTAAAGTAGGGTGCATTGGTGTAGCCATAGGCTTGCAATTACTCATCTTAAACTTCCTAAGAAGCTCTTTTGTATATTTAGTTTGATGAATGTATATACCTTTTTGACTTTGCTGAATTTGTATCCCTAAGAAGAACTTAAGTTCTCCAATCATACTCAATTGAAATTCAAGCTGCATCAATTTAGAAAATTCTTGGCAAAGAGTGCCATTAGTAGATCCAAAAATAATGTCATCAACATAAATTTGAATAATAAGAATGTCATCTAAAGAGCATATTTTCAACTTGTCCTCTTTCAAAGTTATTTTTAAATAAGAAGTTACTAAGTCTATCATACCATGCACTAGTTACTAAGACCATACAAGGATTTCCTAAGTTTAAAAACATGATTTGGAAATTCAGAACTTTCAAAACCTGGGGGTTGTTTAACATAGACTTCTTCACTTATATAACCATTTAGAAAAGCACTTTTAACATCCATTTGAATTAATGTAATGTTATTATTTGTAGCAAAAGAAAGTAGAATACGAATAGCTTCTAACCTGGCCACTAGAACAAATGCCTTAGTGTAATCAATGCCCTTTTGCTGACTGTAGCCTTTTTGTGACAAGTTTTGCCTTGTTTCTGACCACTTCACTGGTTTCTGAACACCCACTTGGTTCCAATAATGTTTTTCTTTGGTCTAGGTACTAGATCCCAAACATCATTCCTCTTAAATTCTTGAGAACCTGCAAAATACTTATCTAGCTTTGATTTTTATGATCAAGCTTCTTGTTATCACAGTAAACATAATATCAGACAATAATTAAATTTAAAGAAAGATATCACCTATATGTTAACAATTTCAGTTTCTCTATGAAAACCCTCTTAGTTCTTCTTTTCTAGTTTTCAGATTCTGAGTTTGCATATTCTCTGATTAGAGAGTCTGGATGAAGGGATTTGAATTCCCATCAAGGTTTGTAGTCTTCATGAATTTGATTGGAGTGTTCAAACAAGTCTCCTGATTCTGACTTTTAATCTGCCACTTCTGTTTCTGCTGATGTATCGGGTTTCTCTGATGGTAATTCTGATTCTTATGGTAGTTCCAGTTATGTTGATATGTGTGATTTCTCTGCCAGTTTTGAGTCTGTTGATACTCCAAATATTTCTGATATTTCTGGTTCATCATATGGTTCTGGTTCTGATAAGTATTGTGTTGACCAGTCCTTCTTTCAACAAAGTCAATTGGCTTCTATATGGTAGAGCTTGGAATATAGACCCTTTTGCCTTCATATATTGCAAGCATCCATTGACCAGGCACCATGATTGGTGTTTCAATTTGATTGCTTAGAACATCTACAACATAAACAATTTTATCTCTTGGTACACAAATTTGGTTGGGTCCTGGTTTGTTGGTTCTTAAAGGTTTCTTGTCTTTCCATGTGGTTAGCATAGGACAAGATGTTTTAGTGTGACCTTTCTTATAGCAAATAATACATAAATCATCAGAGGGAATAAACTTAGATTCAATTAATTTTTCTTGAAATCCTATTCCTCTTTTACCATTCCTACTAACCCCATAAATCATAGATGCATACTTGCTTCTTTCCATACCATTATCAATAAAATCTTGAAATACTTCTTGATGCTTATCAGAGTTACATGTGGTATTTTCAATTGATGTTGAACTATAATTACTTTTCAGAGTAAGATTTTCAGCCTTATGTTCAGCAATATCAGTTTTCAGATTTGCATTTTCTGTTTTAAGTTCAATAACATCAGTTTTCAGAGTTGCATTATCTGTCTTAAGTTCAGTAATATCAGTTTTCAGATTTGCATTCTCTATTTTAAGTTCAGTAATATCAGTTTTCAGATTTGTATTTTCTGTTTTAAATTCACTACTTTCATTCTTTAAAACATTAACATTTTCAATTTGATTTATATTTTCTTTCCTAAGTGTTTTTAGTTTTAAAGACAATTTGTGATTAATATTTAAAAAATCATTTATAGCAGTAATTAAATCAGATCGAGTAAATTTTGTAAATACCTCAATTATTTCATCTGCTGATTCACTTCCAGACTCAGAATCTGTGTTGGATCTAGAGGTAGAGTTGGTATGAGCCATCATACCCAAATCTTCTTGTTCATCGTCAGAGGATTCCTCAGAAGTATCCCATGTAGCCAACATACTCTTCTTCTTGGGTCTTCAATCTTTCCTTTGGTGTTTTTCTTTCTCCATATTTGGACATTCTGATTTGATATGTCCAGGTTCATTGCATCCATAGCAGATGATGCTTTTCTTGACATATTTATCATCATTTCCTCTGTTAGATTGCTTGGAATATCTTTGGGGAAATTTCTTCTTTCTGTTGTGCCACATCTTTCGAAATTTTCTGGTTATGAAAGCAATCTCCTCATCCTCTGAGTTCAGATTCTGATTATCTGAATCACTATCTTCTGATTCTGATGTTGCCTTTAGAACCTTCTTCTGCTTAGATTTCAAGGCCAGAGTCTTGTTCTTCTTCTTGGGCTCATCTTCTTCAAGCTCAATTTCATGTGATCTGAGAGAGCTGATTAATTCTTCCAACTTTAGAGTATTCAGATCCTTTGCTTCCTGAATAGCAGTGATCTTAGGTCTCCACTTACTTGTCAAACTCCTAAGAATTTTCTTCACATGATCAGTAGTAGTATAACTCTTCTCAAGTACTTTTAATCCTGAGACCAGGGTCTGAAATTTGGAAAACATTGTTTCAATGTCTTCATCTTCTTCCATCTTGAACAACTCATACTTTTTGACTAAGAGGTTGGCCTTTGCTTCTTGAACTTTCTTGCTTCCTTCATAGGTTAGAATCAGACTATCATAAATACTTTTTGCTGTCTCTTTGGTGGTGCACTTGTCAAACTCCTTGAAGGTGATTGCATTTATCATGAATGTTCTGGACTTATGATGCATCTTGTACATGTTCTTCTGATTAGCATTCATCTCCTTTCTTGGAATTTCAATACCATCAGTATTCTTTGGACCAATATAACCATCTTCCACCAAGTCCCAAAGTTCAAGATCTTGTGAAATATAGAAACTTCTTAGTTTGTCTTTCCAATACTCAAAATGTTCTCCATCAAACAGAGGTGGTCTATTGATATTTCCTCCAGCAGCTTCCTCATTGAATCCAGACATATTGAACCCTTGGATTTTTTCTCAAACACTGTAAAGTGCTCAGCCTTGAGACCGAGCTCGGATGCCAATTGAAGGTGCGAACACGAGAAGGGGGGATTGAATTGTGTTTGCATAAAGTTGATAACTTTACGATAGTTTATAAATAATTAAAAAATTAGTTTGGTTTTGGTGACTTACTTGGAGTAAAAGCAATCGGATTCAGAAGCAGCAAACAACAAAAGCATTAATGATTTGACCCATAGCTTTATCCTGGTTCACCATTAACTTGGCTACATCTAGTCCCCTCATTCAGAAGGCTTTAATCCTCTAATTCAAATACCTTGAATTACAAAGCACCTGACCCTCCAATCCAGTCTTCCTTAACAGCCTGACAACCCCAGACTTTTGAGGAACTAACCACCTTGACCCTACAAGCCAAGTCTTCTCCTAACAACCTGACAACCCCAGATTGAAGAAGGAACTAAACCACTATCGGGTTGGATACAAGAGATTGAAACTTGAGTAGTTGCTTCTAACAAAGCTGATAATAATAATAACTCACACTATAAGAAAAGAACACTCAAAAATATTTCTAACCTGAACAAGTGTTTCTCTCTTTGAACTCTAAGATGAATTGAGAACTTTGAGCTCGAGTTACTCTTTTCTGCTTTTCGATGCTTTTCTCCTTCAGCCTTGAGTGTCTATTTATAGTGAAACATTGGGCTTCAATTTAGTCCTTATTTAATTCTGAATTGTATCTTGTTCAGATTGAGTTTGTAAATTCTTCAAATTGATTATGTTCCTATTTTGTGTAGATTGAGTTTGTAAATTCTTCAGATTGATTCTGTTCTTATTTTGTGTAGATTGACTTTGTAAATTCTTCAAATCAAATATTCTTCAAATCTTCATTAAATGTTGATCAAATATTCTTCAAATCTTCTTCAAATCTTCATTAAATGTTGATCAAATATTCTTCAAATCTTCATTAAATGTTGATCAAATCTTCTTCAAATATTCTTCAAATCCTCTTTCATACTCTTTGAAGTCAAATATATTGTTCTCAAAAAATACTTTTGTTAACATCAAAACTCTAAATGTAAAACCAACTTGGTTCCAACAATTATAACACAAAGAAAGGGTTATCAGTTTTCGTCAAAGATCGAAGTGAGAAACGGTGCCATTAGAGTTATCAGTTTTTGTTTTTCACTTTTAGCAATTTGAGAAATTGATAGATTGAGAGATTACCTTTGCAAGAGCTGATTTTTTTTCCAAGATGATAAATCACCTTCTTTGACACAGGTGATTTCATTTTTTTTCAAAGTTGGAATTCGTTTCCTTCAGCGTTCACAGAGGTTGAGAGATTTGGGGGTTTTCAAAAATTTTAGGGTTGAGAAAGAAACACACGCGGGACTGAGAAAGGAATACATGCAGTTGTGAGAAATGAGAGTACAAAATCTGGAAAATGAAACGCGGGGTTTATGCTTTAAACGGCGGCGGCGGTTAACAAAAACCGCCCCAAGAACCGTCACAACACTAGTCTTAGTTGAATACCTATCAGCATCTCTATAGGCATTGTGTGTTACTGCCATCCACCCAAATCTTACCATTAGGAAGCACTACTGAAGTTGAATGGTACATTCTTGCAATTTGGCTGGGCTTCATCACCTTGAACCTCAAACCCTTGGGTTTCTCTGGATTATACAACACAGGTGTGTAGTTTGGTGCCTCTTCGTCCCACGATGCAGAAGTGCCTAATTGTGCCCCATTGATAAATAACAATTGTCCATTGGGGAGGATAAGAGCATCTCCCACTGTTCTCCTAGATGGCATTATTTCATTATCCCACTCAGGAAAAGGTTCAGATATCATTAACCTATTACAATCTTCAAGAGCTGGAAGGAATGTTTTGAATGCTTTCTTTGTTTCAACTAACAAAAAAGCATCAGGGCGGTTGCCACCACAAACAATAACTTCTGCCTTGGCATTGTCAACATTAAGGTCTATTGGGAGCAGAGCTAACATACCAGAGGCAGGATAGTTACGAGAGCCTCCAGGTAAAACAGGAAACGTACGAACTACTTTGGAGATTTCATATGTTCAAATCTCCAAATACATGTAAATTTGAACATTTTAAAAGCATGCTTAATAATGTTCAGATTTGTGGTTAACGAAGTTTAATGAGTTGCAGCACCTGATATGTCTACTAACCACCTCTAACACTTCATTAACCACACATGTGAATTGCAATAACCATATAAAAATTTACTAAATTTAGGTCTCTCAAATATGTTTAAATAAAATTTATGATAAACAAACCATGCAGTTATTGCTTCTAGCATTACAATAAATCATCAACCCTAGAAAGTATTATAAGCTTCCCATCATAATGAACATTACCTACTGCAGAAATTGAGCAAGGAAAGCTCATAGGTCTAAATTGCGGTTTACAACTGCAATACAACCGTTTTAGAGGTCTACACAACCGCATCACAATCACAATTGTTGCCATACTTGCTCATATTTTACTGCAATATAAATCCACTCAACCCTCAATTTCTTCAAGCATCAAACCAAGACCAACTATGATAACTATAACACCCCGACCATTACCGTTACCGGCGATGCTACCTCACGACCTTCTCGTCCCCCCTAACCACCCGGTGGAAATAACGAGTTTTTGCCTTCCGTGGGATTCGAGCCCGATACCTGGGGGATAAGTACCGCCTCCACACATTCCCACTACCAATTGAGGCCGGGTTGTTACAAAAAAAGGCTTTTTTTGTAACAACCCGACCATTACCGTTATCGGCGATGCTACCTCACGACCTTCTCGTCCCCCCTAACCACCCAGTGGAAATAACGAGTTTTTGCCTTCCGTGGGATTCGAGCTCGGTACCTGGGGGATAAGTACCGCCTCCACACAGTCCTACTACCAATTGAGCTAGGGGTTAGGGGGGATGAGAAGGTCATGAGGTAGCATCGTCGGTAACGGTAATGGTCGGGTTGTTACAATAACAACTAACAATAACAAAAAACTGAAATTCAGTTAAGGAAAATCAGTACAGTACAATAAAAATCACATCTTTATGAGAAAGGGTTTTCTGAGGGAATCTCATCCAGTGAGCTAAAACACTCAAAGAATAAAAAACCCATTATCAAAAACAGAAAGAAAAAGATAATATTTAATCAATAGTCATCGCCAAAGTTTTTACTTTTAAGATATTCCACAAATAAATTGATTTTTAATGAATTGTCATCGCCTCAAATTAATTATTATCCAACAAGTAAAAGGAAATAAAAATATGTAGTGTAGAATAACATAAATTGCAAGTGTGGTCGATCGATTCAATGAAGTCCCACAAAGCCGAAGATCAAGATTTGGCTAATGACAGAAACAAGAAAAATTAACCCTCTAGTTCCAAAATAGAAAAAATTGTAATCAATGACTAAACTTAGCTTTGTAGTTGAATCTAAATGACAAGCATGAAAGAGAATGGACAATCAAGAGGATGGAAAACATAAACAAAAGGCAGCGGAGAGAGTATGATTATCTTACTATTTCCACACAGGGGGAATCTTCTTAGTTTCCTTGTAATAGCGAGCCAGTCGATGGATTCTGCTCTCAACAAGGATGAGTCTGAACTTGGAGTCCTTGTCCTTCCCGTTCCTCTCCAAATGCTTACGGATTGAAACGACCTTCTTTCTCAAATGGTACAAATCCTCAAGAATCTCAGGCACAAGTCCTGCAACAAAGGAAACAACGGATGCATAAGTGGATATTTGGCTCTACGGAACAAAAAATTGTTTTAAATAAAATCAATTGTAACTAAAAGTGGTTTTAAGGTAAAGTATATAATGTTTAAAAACATAATAAATTCATGTAAAAGTAAGTTGAAAAGTAAATTTATTGTAGAGGAAAAAACTATAAAAACTATGTCTAACGTAAAAATCAAATGTAGAGACAAAAACTAGAAATTTTAAGTGAGAATCAATTCTGAAGACATAATCAAATGTAATCTAACATATCCAAACATGTAAAAATCAATTTTACAACTCTAGATTAAACTTTTCTTCATCCAAAAGTGAAACAAGATATAAGTTTACATCTTATAGCAAAGAAACTGAAACAACAGACAGCAGAGAGAGAGATACCGTGAGCTTTGAGGATACGGAGGATTCAAGCGTGTTATAAAATCATTCAAAGTGTTATAAAATTCGTAAGAACAGAAACAACAATGGTTGCAGTAGTGCCTACCCAAGTTCAAAACTTCAGCAGGCCTTGCACCAGATATCTCTTCTACTTCAACTGTGGCAAGTGGTATTCAATGGACACTCCTACAAGGCAAATTAAAAAAAAAGAACCTCAAACTGCACATTAAGACTTTTTTTTTTATGAAATTATATGATGCTGTTAAACCATTCTGTGATGCTATTGAACCATTATTATTATTGATACCCCCAAAAAGCTATAGCGGTGTAGCGGGTAGCAGTATGGCCGCTACGTCAAAGTTGAGGGAAACAATTCAAGCGCTTTATTCCATACACATATAATGACTTAAAAAAGAATAATGCACAAAATTAAACACATATTCATAACTAATAATAAAAGTTCGTTGCTACTAATATTCAAACATAATATTAAGTAAAATGACAGGGGTTGTTGGTGCAGAAATTGAAAAGCAGAAAGAATGGTTGGAGAGAAGAGCAAAAAAACTTAGGATTAGCATAAGCACTAGCACACTCACAAAGCTAAACTAATTGAAAACAATCCAAGTTTTAAGAAACACCAAAATTTAGTATAACCTATATTCAAGCATAAGCTATGAACCTAATATACCAAAAACAACAGTGACCTTCACCTAAATGTGTATAACCCCCAAGATGCATTTCATCATCCCCTGAAAAGTTCATTCATAGCAACTAAATTAGTAACAAGCACACACATGATTATTACAATCCAAGCCATTATAACACAAAGAAAGGGTTATTAGTTTTCGTCAAAGATCGAAGTGAGAAACGGTGCCAACGGAGTTATCAGTTTTTGTTTTTCACTTTTAGCAATTTGAGAAATTGATAGATTGAGAGATTAAATTTGCAAGAGCTGATTTTTTTTTCCAAGATGATAAATCACCTTCTTTGACACAGGTGATTTTGTTTTTCTTCAAAGTTGGATTTCGTTTCCTTCAACGTTGACAGAGGTCGAGAGATTTGGGGGTTTTAAAAAATTTTAGGGTTGCGAAAGGATCACACGCGGGACTGAGAAAGGAATACACGCGGGCCTGAGAAATGAGAGTACAAAATCTGGAAAATGAAACGTGGGGTTTATGCTTTAAATGGCAGCGGTGGTTGACAAAAACCGCCCCAGGAACTGTCGCAAAGTGGTGGTGAGGGCGGTTATTTCAGAACCGTCGCAGGCCAAGTGTCGCAAAATTGAAAAATTCTTGTAGTGTTACGGCCATAATGGCCATTACTGCCAAACAAAAATCCTTGCTGCCTTCTCCTTTTTTCTCCATTTTCTTGTGTTAGCTCAGCCTACAAAACAAAAAGAAATTTTGAAAAATTAAAACCGTGGGTTGCCTCCCACGCAGCACTTCTTTATGGTCCTTAGCTTGACCTTCATTTTGTAAATCTTAAGTTGGAGATCGAAGAATAAGACTTACCCCTTTCTCTATTGGATTCCACACTACATAATGCTTCAACCTTTGACCATTCACCGTGAAAACTCCAGTGGCCTCACTCTAAATTTCTACAGCTCCAAACGAGAACACCTTACGGATTTGAAATGGCTCGGACCACCTCGAACGAAGTTTACTCGGATACATATTCAATCGTGAATCGAAAAGTAATACGAAGTCACCTTCTTTGAATTCTCTTCTTGTTATGTGCTTATCATGCCACTTCTTGGTTCTTTCCTTTTAGAGTTTAGCATTCTCATAACCGTCTAACCTCAACTCATCAAGTTCATTGAGTTGGAACTTCTTTTTTTCACCAGCAGCCTTCAAATTAAAGGGGAGTCTTGTATTCTTTATGTTCGAGCTCGACTGGTAAGGAGTCATACCAATGGGAGTCTAGTATGTTGTACGGTAGGCACAAAGTTCATCATCTAGCTTTACAGACCAGTGCTTCCTTGATGCAGATACAGTTTTCTCGAGAATGCTCTTAATCTCCCTATTGGAAACTTCTACATGTCCGATAGTTTGAGGGTGATATGTTGTAGCAATTTTGTGCATCACTCCATACTTTTTTACCAGGCCTTCAAAGTGTTTAGATATGAAATGAGAGCCTCCATCACTAATCACCACCCTTGGCACACCAAACCTCGGAAATATTACCTTTTTGAAGAGCTTAATCACTACCTTTGCATCATTTGTTGGGGCAGCAACAGCTTCAATCCACTTGGACACGTAATCCACTGCTACAAGGATGTATTGATTTCCAAGAGACGAGGGAAATGGTCCCATAAAATCAACACCTCAAACATGGAAGATTTCAACTTCGAGGATATTGTTCAAAGGCATTTTTTTTATATGTTTCCGGTACTCTAGCATTGATCACATTGAAGCACAAAGTGATGCAAGTCTTTGAAGAGTGTGAGCTAGTAGAAGCCTGCTTTAAGTATCTTTGTTGCAATTTTTGAGGAACTAGCATGTCTGCCATATGCGGAGGAATGACAGTGAAACATGATGTTTTCCATTTCTTCTTCCGGGACACATCTTCTGAAAACTCCATCAGCTATTCTCTTAAAAAGTAGTGGTTCATCCCAATAATAGTGTTTAAGATCCGAGAAAAACTTCTATTGTTGATAGTTCAATCCTGGGGGTAATACCTCAACTGCTAGGTAATTCACAAAATCAGCATACCATGGTGCTTCTATTTGTGCAAGAGCAAACAATTGATCATCAAGAAATGAATCATCCCGTGGCAACTCATTTTCATTTTTTTTCATGTAGCCTCAAGAGATGATCGGCCACCACATTTTCAATCCCCTTCTTGTCTCGAATTTCTAGATCAAACTCTTGGAGAAGTAGTATCCATCGGATCAACCTCGACATAGCATGTTTCTTTCTCAAGAGATATTTAATGGCTGCATGGTGTGTGTAGACAATTATCTTTGATCCCACCAGGTAGGAACAAAACTTGTCAATGGCAAACACTAATGCCAATAGCTCTTTCTCGTTTGTGGCATAGTTAACTTGAGCTTTATCCAAAGTCCTGTTGGCATAATAGATAGCATGAGCTTTCTTGTCTTTTCTCTGCCCCAACACTGCACCTACAGCAAAATCGCTAGCATCGCACATGATTTCAAATGGAAGACTCCAATCAGGTGGTTGCATAATCGGGGCATATATCAATGCTTCTTTTAACTTGCAGAATGACTCTAGACAAAATTCATCAAAGACAAAAGCTACATCCTTTTGGAGCAGACTGGTTAGAGGCTTAGAAATCATAGAAAAATCTTTAATGAATCGGCGGTAAAATCCTGCATGCCCCAAGAAACTTCTCACTTCTTTTACGGAGGTGGGAGGTGACATTTTCTCTATTACCTCAATTTTTGCTTTGTCTACCTCAATACCTCACTCAGGCAGCAAATGTCCAAGAACAATTCCTTCTCTAACCATAAAGTGGCATTTCTCCCAATTTAACACAAGATTAACTTGTTCTCACCTTTTCAAGTACCTTTTCGAGATTGGCCAAACAATTATTAAAGCTAGATCCATACATAGAAAAGTCATCCATGAATACTTCCATTATATCCTCAACAAAATCAGAAAAAATTGACATCATGCAATGTTGAAAGGTAGCAGGGGCATTGCACAAACCAAAAGGCATTCTCCTATAAGCATAAGTGCCATAAGGACAAGTAAACGTGGTTTTCTCTTGGTCGCTAAGATGAATGGGAATTTGAAAAAAACTAGAATAGCCATCCAAATAGCAAAAATGTGAATGCTTTGCTAACCTTTCTAACATTTGAAAGGGACTAACCCATTTGCTATCAGAGATACGGTAAATTACCGCGGCATCTAGGAGTTTAAGTACCTCTTTCTTCACAACTTCTTTCATGTTAGGATTTAACCTCCTTTGATGCTCAATAGAGGGTTTATAGTCCTCTTCAAGTAGTATCCTATGCATGAAAATTGATGGATTAATTCCCTTTAAGTCCTCAATAGTATACCCAATAGCTTTTGGATACATCTTGGGGACTCCAAGAAATTTTTCAGTTTCTTCACCATTTAATTCAGCACTTACAATGACAGGAAATTTCGAATTTTTTCCAAGGAATTCATACCTGAGATTTGAGGGCAAAGGCTTAAGTTCTACCTGTGGAGCCTCTTTTGGGAGAGGCGCTGAATTTTCTGCTACTAATGCCTCAAAATTTAAGTTTGGAAGAGGAAGATTTTCATCCAACAAGTTAGCATATGCATAAGCTTCCTTTTCCAAGTCTTCATGACTTGTGCTTCTAGTCAAGCATGCTTCCAGCCCATCTTGCGAGAGTGGTCCTAAAGGACACTCCTTAACATCAAGATCAATTAAATCAATCCTACAACACGAATCTTCAAGAGAAGGACTTTTCATAAGGTTAGAAAAATTAAATTCAATCTTTTCATCACCCACATTGAAGACAAGCTTCCCATGTTTCACATCAATAATAGCTCTTGCTATGACTAGAAAAGGTCTCCCAAGAAGAATTGGGACTTGGGAATCCTCTTCCATTTCCAACACCACAAAATCAACCGGTTTAAACAATTGTCCTACTTTGATAGGAACATCCTCTAATATTCCCACCAGATACTTGATAGATCGATCAACTAGTTGTAAGGAAATGTTTGTGGGTTTTAACTCACCCACATCAAGCATCTTACAAACTAACAAAGGCATAAGGCTTACACTAGCCCGAAAAACACACAAAACACGTTCAAAACTCATATTACCAATAACACAAGGAATAGAAAAACTTCTAGGGTCTTTAAGTTTGGGAGGCAATTTATTTTGAATTATGGCACTACATTCCTCAGTTAAAGCAACTGTCTAATTGTCATCAAGTTTTCTTTTGTTTGACAAAATTTCTTTCAAAAATTTAGCATATGATGGCATTTGAGACAGTGCTTCGGTGAACGAAATGTTTATATATAATTTTGTCAAAAGTTCCACAAACGTCCTAAATTGCTCCTCAATTTTAGCCTTGGAGAATATTTTGGGAAATGGTATGGGTGGTTTGTATGGTGCTGGAGGCACATAAGGTTTTTCTTTTTCCTTATCTACCTTCTCACTTGATGGTTGAATTCTTTCACTCTCATTCCTAACATTCACTTCCACATCACTACCTTTGGGTTCCTCTAATTGTTTTTCGTTTCTTAAGGTGACAACATTTAATTGTCTCTTGGGGTTAGGTTCAGCCTGCCTCGGGAATACACCGGGAGATCTAGAAGATGAAGCAACTTGTTGAGCCACTTGGGTGATTTGTGTTTCCAACATTTTATTGTGTGTGGCCATGGAATCTACCTTACATGCTAACTGCCTAAAGTGCTTCATCCATTGACTGGTTTTGATATTTAAACACCTCATTTGTTTGGTTTGAGTCAACACAAAATTTTCCAGCAAATTTTCTAAGCTAGACTTTTGGGGGCTGTTGATAGACCTTGGTCCTTGGAAAATGGGAGGTCTAACCATTGGTTGGGGGATGGGATTAAGGGGAGGATTTTTGTAGGAAAAATTTGAATGATTCCTCCACCCTTGATTATAAGTATTTGAAAAAGGGTCCCCTTTTTGTGAATTGTTAAGATAATTAAGTTGCTCATTACCCACCTCACAATTAACAGACATTCCAACTTGGCATTCAACAGCCACATGACCAATAATACCACAAATTTCACAAGGAGAAACATTTGGTGTGACATCATTATATTCAATTTTTCAAATTTTTGAAACAATGCATCTACCTTAGAAGCAATATGATCTAATGCATCAACTTGATACCTGTCTCCTTTCTTCTGAGGAGATCGATCACTTGACCATTGGTAGTGGTTCTGTGTCATGTCTTCAATTAGAGTATAGGCTTCTTCTATGTTCTTGTTCATCAATGCTTCTCCTGCAGCAGAATCTCCCGTCATTCTTGTAGTGTATGAGAGTCCATTGTAGAATGTATGGACAATTAGCCATCTCTCCAGCCCATGATGAGGGCATAATCTCACCATCTCTTTGAAGCGCTCTCAAGCTTCATAGAGCGATTCTCCTTCCTTTTGAGAAAAACTTGTGATTTGATTTCTCAATTGTGCAGTTTTTCTTGGTGGAAAATATCTAGCAAGGAATGCTTGCTTTAATTGATCCCATGTGGTAATGGATTCAGAAGGCAATGAATGTAGCCAAGCTCTAGCTCTATCCCTTAATGAAAAAGAGAAAAGTCTTAGTCTAATGGCGTCACTAATCACTCCATTCATTTTCAAAGTATCACAATATTCAAGAAAAATAGACAAATTGAGGTTTGGATCATCCGTTGGAGTATCGGAGAATTGGTTTTGTTATACCATAGATAGCAACGAAGGTTTTAATTCAAAATTGTTAGCCTCTACCGTCGGACGCGCAATACTCGAATGCGGTACCGTAGTATTAGGATAGGCATATTCTTTAAAGGTTCTATTTTCAGCCATTTTTAAATCTTTTTCTTGTTCAGAAATGTTTTTCTCTCTTCTTCTCATATGGAAAAATCTTTCTATCTCCGGTATTGGTTCGACAAGATTGCAAAGACTTCGGATTCTTCGCATTCAAAGGGAGAAAAATCAGTAAAAAAAAAATATCAAAATGAAAAATGAAATTTTTTAGCCTAATCGGTATAGAAAAAGAGAATTAATATAAAAAATAAAGTCCCCGGCAACGGCGCCAAAAACATGATAAGAAAGCAAGTGCACGGTATTATCGTGTAGTAAAAATTATCGTTCCCACAAGGACTTTGTTATGAGTACTAGTGTCTCTTTACTATGATGATTAGCTAAAACAGGAAATGTTGATAATGATTTTTGGTTTAAAATTCACAATAAAAATAAAGCCTTGGGAATGTAGTTTTCACAATGATGGATACAATAAAATTAATCTTCTATGAGTTATAAGTGTTAAACTCTTAAAAATCAGATAAATAATTGTAACTAATGCCTTCTTTCAAAGAACAAAAGTATATTTTAAACTAATAACCAACCTATTTTCATGATTCATGTATTAGAAAAATCCTTTAAGAGAAGATATCTTTCATGATTACAAAAGAACCAAAATCTATTTTCATGAATTGATTCTCTTGTCCAATCTTAGAGGTCAGATTTCAAATCTACCTTTCGATGTATTATTTGATATCTAAGTATGAATTTGATATCTAAGTATCTAAGTATGACAAAAAGAAATATAAATTGTTAGAGATCCAACATTGAAAATCCTACAATCCCAAAGCTTAAATATAAAAACATTGGAAATATAAAATAACAAAAATAAAATAACAAAACAAAAATAGAAAACTTAATATTATTGAAACTAAAAAATTTCTAAGAGAAATACAAGAACAAAAGAAATAGTAGTAAGAGATTGTGAGTAGGAATGTGTCTAACACTGAGTATTTTGGTCCTTTTTATAGTCCTAGGTTCCTTCATGAGCTTTAATTATAAGAAACCACCAGAATTTCATGGGAGGAAAACGGTTCAGCAGAAAATGAGCAGTTTATGGCCATTACTGCCAGGCAGTAATTGGTGCAGCAGTAAAAGATGAACAGATTATGGCCATAATGGTCA
Source organism: Cicer yamashitae (assembly GCA_037974755.1). Taxonomy (NCBI): domain Eukaryota; kingdom Viridiplantae; phylum Streptophyta; class Magnoliopsida; order Fabales; family Fabaceae; genus Cicer; species Cicer yamashitae. The sequence goes on from JBBPBQ010000003.1 coordinate 20,625,012, forward strand.
TTACTGCTAGGTAGTAATCCTTGCTGACTTGAAGTGGCAAATTCTTATTTTAGTTCTTTCGTTTTCTTGATCATGATGCACCATGACTGCACCACTTGACTTCAAGGCTCTTTTGCACCAAAAATCTTCACTTATTCCTTCACTCCACCTTGCAATCAAAACAAAACAAAAAGGTAGTAAAATAGAACTAAAATCTAATTAAAAACATCAAATTAACCTATCAAATAAAGCTATAAAAATGGATAAATTCAAGCTTATGATGTACTAATGCAAAATAGTTAGGTAGTAGCTTATGCCTAAAGTCAATTGAAAACACATAAGGAGAATTACCTTACTCATGACTTAGAACTCGCTGCCATCGTATTTGCCTTGAAAATCTGGAGACATTATCTGTTTGGAGCACATTTTAATGTCTTCAGCGACCATAAAAGTCTAAAGTACCTGTTTGACCAAAGAAAACTTAATATAAGGTAGAAAAGGTGGGTTGAATTCCATAAAGATTATGACTTTGAGCTAAGATATCACATCTAATGACCCGGGAACTGACCTTAATAGAAAACTTTAGAGATTTAAATCTGGAGATGGCACCTCTGCAAGAAAGAATTCTCTTAAACCCAATGGAAATAACTAGTAATCTTAGAGACCACATAAGGCAGTCCCAAGACCTGGATGGAGAGTTACAAGCTAAGAAGGATCAAGAGAAATTTTCAAGGGCAACTGATGGGAGAATTCTGTTTCAAATTAGAATTTGTATACCTAGGGACCATGAATTAAAGAAGATAATATTAGAAGAAGCCCACAAGAGCCACTTGACCATTCACCCTAGAGCCACCAAGATGTATCTGAATCTTAAGAGGAACTATTGGTTTCCACGCATGAAGAATAAAGTCGCTACCATTGATGCCTAGTGTTTGACTTGTCCGAAGGTATAAATAGAACATTAGAGGCTAGCAGGTCTACTGCAGCCTCTGGACATACTTGAATGGAATGAGATTCTATTTACATGGATTTTGTAGTGGGATTACCTCATACCGAATCTAGGTATGATTCCATTTGGGTAATTGTAGATAGATTGACTAAGTCAGCCCAATTCTTGCCTGTTAGGACAACGTACAACTCCCCTAAGCTATTCATATTATTTATAAAGGAGATAGTAAGGTTACATGGGGTGCCTCGCAACATAGTGTGAGATAGGGACCCAAAATTTACCTCCATATTTTGGAAAGCCTTCCAAAAGTCCTTACGAACTAGGTTACACCTTAGTGCTGTTTATCATCCCCACACTAATGGCCAAACTGAAAGGACCATTAAGATTCTGGAAGATATGCTAAGGGCATGCATATTGAGGATGGAGGAAGTCGAGACACCTTCTTACCTCTAGTGGAGTTTTCCTATAATAACAATTACCATGTAAGCATAGGTACAGCATCTTATGAGGCCTTGTATGGAAGGAGATGTAGAACACCTTTGTGTTGGGCTGAGGTAGGAGACAAGGGGATTTTAGGGCATGAGTGCTAAAAGTTAAGAAGCTTGGCCCACATTTTATTGGACCCTTTCAAATTATGTTGAGGATAGGTCCCTCTTCCTACAAATTAGCATTGACACCATCCTTGTTTAGTCTCCATAATTTCTTTCATGTTTCCCAACTAAAGACATATATTCCAAACCCTGACCAAATCTTAAGCCATGAGTTTGTTCAACTTAAACCAAACCTCACAAACGATCTAGTGCCAATTCAGATTGATGATATGAGCATCAAGGAATTGAGGAACAAAGCTATTTCCCTAGTGTAAGTTGTTTAGGGAGGTTCATCTTCAAAGCAAGCAACTTGGCAGACAAAGGTTGATATGCAAAAAGAGTATCCTTACCTCTTTCAATAGGTAAGTAGTTCTCAAATTTGGAGGGAAAATTTGTTTTAAGGGGGGGAGAATGTAACATCCCTCTCACTACCTTATGAATATTTATCAAATTTTAGTATTAGAATTTCTAGAATTTTATTAAATTGTTGATGTTGTGTTTTTAGTAATACTAAATTAGGGGCAAGGTAGAAAAAGGAAGTTGTAGCATTAACAAGTCCAAGTGGCAAAGAGATAGCTTACCACCGTTACTTCTATCTCTTTCTCCTTCTTTCACGTGTTCTAACCCATCTTCCACCTTCATTTTTCTTTCATTTTCTAGTCACACACTCTTAAAACATTCTAAAAACACCAATACCAGTTATTGTTCACCTTTTACCAAATCCTCCATTATTCTTTCTCTTTCAAATCCTCCAAATACTAAAAGTACACCAAAATCCCCTAAAGCTTATCAGCAACCTTAAAGGTGGAAATCTGCCACTTCATCCTTGCGAATCAACTCAAATAATTGAAGTAGGGAAATCGTCTGCAAGATAAGTTTAGAGCTACTTCAAACCAAAAGCATCTTCTTCTTTAGTGCCGCTTCTGTGAGTTCTGTTACATTAACTTATTTTTAGCATGAGGGATATGGGGGGTTTATTCATTGAAATCCTTTATTTCTTGTCAGAAGTTATTTTGGGGATTGTAAGGGTTAAAAGAACTTAGATGCGTGAGAGAAATGAAATCTTTAGCATATAGGTGGTTTGAATTTGCACCCAAATGATTTAAATTGACATGCATGTGGTTTGGTGATTTTGCAAATCCCAAAATTCTAAGATTTGAACTTTAGTACAAGGTGCGAATTTTGCCACTAAACGCAAATACACGCGCTTGAATGTTTTCCACCCTTGCCAATGTGTTTTGTCTCTTATGGTTGTATATATTCCTACCTCTAATTGCTTGTTCTAAAAATTCCAATTATGTCTGCCTCTAGTAGTTTTCTTCATTTTGTCTCTGATGGCTATCGTTGTTAAATTCGAAGTGGTTCTACTTCTGGTAGTTTTTTTCATTTTGCCTCTAGTGGATATCGTTGTTAAATTCCAAGTATTTCTGCCTCGGGTATATTTCTCTGTCTTGCCTCTAATTCTCTTTCTCTATTCTTCTTCCTCTATTCTTTTTCCTCTAACTCATTCTCTATTCTTTTTCCTCTAACTCTTTCTCTATTATTTCTTCCTCTAACTCTTTCGCTATTCATCTTCCTCTAACTCTGATCACTGTTCAACATCCTTTGGACGTGTATCCTCTAATACATACTATAGACGCATATCTTCTGATACATCCTATGAACGCGGATCCTCTGATACATACCCTTAATGCATATCCTCTGATACATCCTTTGAATGCATATCCTCTAATACATCCTCTAGACATGTATCGTCTGATACATCCTCTAGACGCGTATCTTTTGATACATTATCCAAACGTGTATCAACTTATACATCCTCTGGACGCGTATCCCCTAATACATCCTGTAGACATGTATCCTCTGATACCTCATTTGGACATGTATCCTCTGGTCAGGAGTTATGCCTCTAGCTACATTTACTTTTAATTTATGTTGTAATCAGACAATTGTGATTCATTTCCAGATTTAATTTATTAAGAATCTGTTGAACAAATTGTAAATTATAATTGTTAAATGTAGTTTTTAGTTGAATTTGGTGATTTTAAATTATTATTAATTATTACTACCTCTGTTTTCTTTAAGGTGTATGAATCGAATTGCCAAGTTGTAGATAATTGGTATTGGATCTTACAATGTGACAAAGCCTACAAAAATTAAGTTGTCCGAAGTACCCATTCCTCTGAAGCTTTAACGTTGATGACGCAAAATCATTGATTAAATTTGCACTTGAACGAAATTGATATGTCAATCTGAACCAAAGAACATTGCAACAAGATGAAGAACAAACCCAACGCCGCACAAAGACGACGAAACCAAAATAACAAAAGAAACACTAAAAATGTGTGAAAATTACTTCTTTAAATAAAAGAGAACAAGAAACAATTAAGAGCCGTCCCTTTGATGAAAAATGTTATTGTTGTTGATGTGTTTATGATTTGGTTAAGGAAAAGTTATTTTATTAATTAAAAGTATTAATGAATAATATTAATCTAAAAAAGAACTACTATATATATATATATATATATACACGTTATCTGTGTTATATATATATATATGTATATTTACAAGTGACGTTTCCAATTTAATAATAATATTGTGTATACTTATACACTTGTATTTTATTTTAGGCTAAATAACACCCGTGGTCTCTTATCTAATTTCAATTAACGTTTTAGTTCTTTATCTTTTTTTTTATCCCGATTTGGTCATTTATTTTAATTTTAAGTGACAATTTGATCTTTTATGTTTTAAAATGTCAACAATGTTATCCTTTTTTTTTGCAAATATTCATAAAAAAATTCAAACAAAACTCATAAAATTAATTATCATCCTCAATATAATGCAAATTTCATCAAATTCATAACTTAAATCTTTAAATAAACTCATATTTTCATCTCTAACAACATCAAATAAAGAATGAAAATATGAGTTTATTTGATGATTCGAGTTACGAATTTGATGAAATTTGTAATATATTGAAGAATATAATTAATTTTATAGGTTTTTTTTGAAAATTTTGATGAATTTTTGTAAAAAAAAAGGATAACATTGTTGACATTTTAAAACATAAAAGATCAAATTGTCAATTAAAATAAAGGACCAAATCGAGAAAAACAAAGATAAATGACTAAAACGTTGATTGAAATTAAGTTAAGGGACCACAGGTGCTATTTAGCCTTTATTTTATTGCAACATGTAAGTGGTATATTCTATTTTATTTTTATATTTGTTAGTTTTGTTTAGTTGAAATCCTTACTTTTTAGTTTGTTTGTTTTAAAATAAAGTTGTTATATTTTGTTTTCTTAGTGTTTTATGTTTGGTATTATTGTTATTATTTATGTGTTTGTTTTTATTTATTTTTTTTGTGAAAAAGAATGTGCACCCCAATTATGGAACAATGTTATTTTAACTCTGCGCAAGCTTGGAATGTTTAGCCACAATATTTCAACTATGGTTGTTATAGAGTATCCAATGAAAGAGCTTTTAACTTTGAAGATATCTTAGTTTAGTGTAATGATGATATTGACGATATCAAGATAATTAATGAACACTTTCATGAGTTCACAAAGCGGCATACTGACATGGATTATCAAAAGGAAGAGAGCTTTATGGAAAAAGTTGTTGAGCAAGAAGAGAAAAGTGTATAGTTAGAATTTGAAAAAGGTTTTATTGAAGGAGTGGAAGAAAAAAAAGTGATGTTGAAGAAATGCCAAGGGTGAGGCATGAAGAGATTCATGTAACATTTGAGTCTAAACCCTTGGCATTTCAAGTGAAGAATTCTCCTTGATATATTTATGCTTCAAGAGAGCGATAAATCTAGTTATAGGGGTATAGGAACACTTGTTTCCCTATATCAAGTTCATGGGATTTGTACCGAAAGGAAGGAAGAAGGATGATGACATATTTTTCTTGTCATATTTGAAGGTGCAAACACGAGAAAGATGGGTTGAATTGTGTTTGATAAAGTTGATAATTTTTTGTTAATTTGATGAAGGATGGTTGGTTTTTAAGAATTACTTAGATAAGAAGCAATCAATTCAGAGGCAGCAAACAATGAAAGCATAAATAATTAAACAAGTAGATTTATCCTAGTTCACCACTAACTTGGCTACATCCAGTCCCCTCATTCCTAACGCTTTAATCCACTAATTCAAATACTTGAATTACAAAGCACCTGACCCTCCAAGCCAGTCTTCTTAAACAGTCTGACAACCCCAGAGTTGAGGAACTAACCACCTTGGCCCTACAAAACAAGTCTTCTCAAACCGTTTGAGAACCACAGACTTTTGAGGAACACAAACACTTTGACTCTACCAGCAAAGTCTTCTCTACACAACCTAACAACCCCCAGATTATTGAAGGCACAATGACACCACTATCGGGTTTGAATACAACGGTTTGGAACTTGAGTAGTTTCTTCTAACAAGCTAATTATAACAATGACTATCACATTGTAATAAAAAAACTCAAAATATATTTCTCATTCGAACAAGTGTTTCTCTCTGTGTAATCTAATATGAATTTAGAATTTTAAGCTTGAGTTCTTCTACTCTTTTCTAATTTTTTCGGTGATCTTCTTCTTCAGCCTTGAGTATCTATTTATAGATGAAATTATGGCTTCAATTTAGTCCTTGTTTTCCTAGCATGGTCAACAATGATATTATCAAAAATAATTCTAAAGAAGATGCTTTTTGATAATATGTTCTTTAGCCAATTCATTATATCTAATTCCAATATCATCGGTTCTTCTAGATTTATTTTATTCGATTGAGTTTGTAAACTCTTTAGATTAATTAAGTTCATCTTTTGTTCATATTGAGTTAGTAAATTCTTCAGATTGATTATGCTCGTATTTTGTTCAGGTTGATTTTATAAATTCTACATATTGATTATGTTCATACTTTTTTAGATTAAGTTTGTAAATTCTTCAGATTGGTATTGTTCATATTTTGTTGTAAATAAATCTTGATCAAATCTTCTTGTAAATAATTCATATCTTCTTGTGATAACTCTTGATCAAATCTTCTTCAAATCTTGACCATATCTTCTTTTCAACTTGGTCAAAGATTTTCTTCAATCATAAATCATAATCAAATCTTATTTTAGATTTTCTTCCAAAACATTTGACCATATCTTCTTTTCAACTTGGTCAAAGCTTTTCTTCAATCATAAATCTGAATCAGATCTTATTTTAGATTTTCTTCAAAAACATTTGACCATATCTTCATTTCAACTTGGTCAAAGATCTTCTTCAATCATAAATTGGAATAAAATCTTATTTTAGATTTTCTTCAAACACATTTGACTATATCTTCTTTTCAACTTGGTCAATGATTTTCTTCAATCATAAATTTGAATAAAATCTTATTTTAGATTTTCTTCAAAAAACATAAATCTTCTTTCATATTCTGTGAAGTCAAATATATTGTTCTCATAAAATTTTATTAACATCAAAACTCTAAATATAAAACCAACTTAGTTTCAATAATATTATCCACCATAACTTGGATGTTGAAGTTTCTAGCTAATGACAATACAAAAGCGCTTTTGAGAGGAAACCCACAATAAATAAATAAGGTGTTTACATCCTTAATCTTCATTTTATGTTAGTACGTATTATGCTTGAATTGTTTGTGTATGAAACAAAGGTTACAACAACAATGCTTAGCAAAACTAGGAAAATTGTTAAGGAGATGCTGCAACATCATTGTTGCTTGCTTAGCACCAAAACCTGCAGAAATGAAGTACTTGACACTGCATCATCCCTTGAGCATGCTGCAACGTTTGAGCAATATGCAACAACAACTGATTATGTAGCTCTTGAAAATGCTGCAACAGCCCCATCACTAGAGCATAGAGGAATACTATAACGAGGCAATCTCCCTTATTTTCTATTTTACACATCCAATTTCCAGTTGTAGTTAATTTAGTTTAAGTCATTGCATTTTATGTTAGCTATTGTTGCACCAAACCATTTGTTAAACATTGTAGTATGAGTAGTGGCAACGTTTTTCCAAAACAATACACTTTTCACAACAAGACAATTCATGATTACATTGCACAATTTGGGTAACATCATGATAAAGCTTTAAGGCCTTTGATAAGTCTTTTTTTAATTTTGAAACTTGATTTTCCAAGTTTAAAATTGTTCTTTTTTTATAGGCCATAAACTTTTTCATGTTTTTAGCTTCCTCAAGCAGTTCAAAAGGCTATCTTGTAATTGATCATAAGAAGGTAGAAATTCGGTTTCATTATCACAAACCTCATGCATATGTTTTTTGGCCATAAGACAACAATTTGCAATGTCGTCAATTTCGAAGCTGTCACTTGAGGAATCGTCATTTTCTTCCTAAGCTATGTAAGCTTTCTTGTCCTCTTTATCCTTCTTGTTTATCTAGTCGCTTGTCTCTACCTTTTTGAGGTTTTCCGAATTTACCACACTCATAACATGTGATAGAGTTATTGTTGTTGTTGTCCTTCATACTTGGCATCTTAAAATTTTCTTTCATCTTATTTTCATAAAGCTTTTCCTCTTGAGGAACTTGTTGTGTCTCTTAACGAAGAGATCCATCTGTTAATCACTCAACTCGTGTTCTTCCTACTCACTTGTATCCAAATCTTCATCCATTCTAGCCTTAGATGAAGTGTCTATAAAAAATTTTCTTTGTATTCCTTTAAACGGTTTAACTCTTCCTCATGTTCAGTTAGCTTTCCGAAAAGAGTAGTTGTAGTCATAGTAGCAAGATTTCGTTACTCTAGCTATTGTTGTCACTTTTAGTTGCCATTCTATGCTCAAGCATCTAAGAACCTTATTTGTTAGATCTTCTTTTGAAAAGGTTTTACCTAGTGCATTGAGATGATTCATAGTGAATGTCGATCTCTTTTGCAATTCAATGATGGTTTCATCATCCTTCCTCGGAAACAGTGCATACTCTTGTGTTAAAGTGTTTTTTCGAAATCTTTTCACTTCACTTATGCCCTTGTGAATTACCTCAAGGGTATCCCACGTCTCTTGGGCAGTCTTGCAGTGAGAGACTTGGTAATATTTGTCTTGTCCAATAGATGACATGAGAATATTCTTTGCCTTACAATCATATTGTATTTCTTCTTATTTAAGTCGATCTAGTCAATCTATGGTTTGTTTAGTGGAACACCGTCACAAACGTCGGAACATATTTGATTGGTGCCAAATGTCCAAATCATAAGAGATGATGTGGATTTTCATACGCTATTTCCAATACAAATATTCATCGCCCTTAAAGACTCGCACTCTATTATATGCACCCTTCGATTCTAGGATTACGTCATTTGTCATTTCATGTTTCTCTTTAAGTCGTTAAGCTTATACCACTAAGAGAACAAGCATTGATACCACTTGTTACTCACAAAATGACTGACAACAAATTCTAAAAAAAGGGTTGAATAAAGTTTGAAACTTTCGAAAATAGTTTTGAAAACTTTCGAGTCATACAACGGAAATTAAAAAACTCATTGATTGTGCACATAGGATATTTAGATTGATTCAATGATGGTATATGAAATAAACAACACAAAATTCCATTGAGACTTATATAAGAAAAAAAATTGATTGAAGTAGTTTAGTAAAAATAATTAGCACTTCAATAAAATATGACAAAGATCATCAAATAAAAACTCAATGAATCTTAATCAATAGAAACTCTATTATATAATTTTTTCTTCAAATTGAATCAAGTCTAAGATGTTGATTTGCAATGTTTATAAAAGAAATTTATTCAACATTCAAAATCAAGGCAAGATTTCAAAACAAACAGATATTATAACAATCCTTTGAAGAATGTTTCAAAAACTTGTACATAAAACCCCTTCTTTCTTAAAAAACACTTTCTTCAGTCATCAATACGCAATATAACGATATCCCCTCGAAGATTTGTATCTAGAATAAACACTTCACCAACAATATCCCCTCGCTGTTGTTTCTCACTTCACTACTCGAATACAAACTCGACTTGATCAAAAAGGAGTTTTCAATCTATGATATGATATTCAATGCTTGAGTATGAGGAATGAGTCAAATGATTCTTATGTTTAGAAATGATGAGAAAACCTTTATATGAAGCATGAAAAAGGTAACCCAATGAAAAACGAGTTCTAAGAGAAATAACCACTTTGTAATTGTCATAACAACCTTAAAATTGTCAAATTCAAAGTCTGCAAGTTGTGTGAGTCGATTCATAAGACAAGTGAGTCGGCTCACACTAATTGAAAAAACTAGAAAAGAAGTTTGAAGTTATGTGATTCGATTCACATAACAGTAAGTCAACTCAAATAACTCTATGCCTTGTTGATGAGTCGATTCACAACCCTAAGACTTCAAAATCTCAGTTCTTAAAGTTCATGAGTCAATCATAAGTTGGTAAATCAATTTACAAAGTTAAATGCACTTAGAAAATGATTTGAAATGAGTTTGAAAGGTTACTAATGTAATATGATCATGCTTGAAACTTAATGCATGCTAAAACTAAAGAGAGAAAATGACAAGAAAAGGAGTTTGAGTTGTGTTTTTAAGGTTTTAATTTTTTTTTTTGATAAAATAGAGGATAACATAAAAGCGTGATAAGGAAAAAGTATATAAAGAGAAGAAATACAAACCAAATGGTCATGGTTCACCACCAAGACGGTAGTTATGTCCAATCATTTCACTATGAAGGATTTAATCCACTAATCAAAAAAAGTATCACAGATCCACTAAAAGCCTACTAGTCCATCTGACTGTATTAAAGTCTTCTCAACATTCTAGCTTAGTACAGTCAAATTGTTGAGGGCAACAACCATTACTAGGCTAAGTTACAAAGAGTGTTTAAAGTTATTTTCTGAATAACTCTCACAAGAGAATGTTTACAATGTATGCTCTTATACTGTATTTGAGAGTTCTCAACACTTAGAAAATAATACAAAGTTTTTCATAGGTTATTGTATATATCGGCACTAGGTTTCTTGTATGTGTAGTTTTGCAATTAATATGACAAGTTGTTTTATAGAGAAACTTCAAAGTCATTAGGGTTTATGACATTTGTTGTGATTGTGACACCCTAAACCCCAAAATAATATATATAATAATTAAATATCATGTTTTTATAAAAATTTGCAGCGGATAAATAAAAACTCTTTCAAAGGAAAAAAGAAACTTTTATGAGTTATTTCGGATATCAGATTTCTCAAAATATAAATGGAACACTTTAAACTTTTTCCAAAAACAATTATTTAAGCAATGCAATCTCAATAAACTTGATTTAACTATAATTTCTTAATTTAATTCCAAACACTTACTAGTACATATTAGGTTTTCATACAAACAGTTGTTTTTAATTAAATAACTAAAATACAATTTATGACTCTCATTCTTGATATAACCTATCAAAGCGTGACTTATCCCAAACTTGAACTTCAAGACTCATTAACCTGTAATAACTGCGATTACACAAACTCATAGTCAAGCCAATCAATTACAAACAACGAAGGAGGTGAGTTTTGAAATCATGTTGATAGTATAATATAAGTAAGAAAAACACACAATCAATCATAATAAACCGAATCATAACACATCATGATATATCAAAATATTCAAGAAAAATAATATCGCATTGTAATGTCAAAATCACTCAAGTAAAACCAATATATCGTCATATCATCACATCATCCAAGAATAATTATTATCACTTTGGAAATACATTAATCACAAGAAAATGCAATGTTTTGCATAAGCTTAAAATCAACTTCTTCACAATTTGGTATCATTCTAACTCTAAAGTACTTGGTTAGGAGGCTTGATACTATGCCACCACGTGAGTGGACGGACAATTCAAATTGGCCCTGTCCTCATAGATCCCCTCAACTACCTGAGTCATATATACGCGACAGTCGAGGTAAATGTGTGTTGCATGGTAGCTCCCGACATTTGGAGGGCTACCTCTAAGTCACCAAAGAATTCCCCACCCAAGTACCTCCACGGTCTAATAATCTTGCCTTAAGACTCAACAGTAAATCACCACGATAAGGTTCATTCAGTTGTACTTCCCCGAAATTACTAGGCTTGGTATGCCCTACGTATATGATTACAAAACAATCTCCACTTCAAAACTTATCATCAACTTCAAAAATTCCCAACATTTGTTTTCTCTCCTTGTTGGCCTATACTACTCCATTAAGAGCATCACCTTTAGTACAACTTAGAATCACCACTATTTCATCAATTATGGGGTTACTTCAATACTCTCATCACTAATTTATAACATCACTATCATTAACCATCATCATCATATAAACTCATCACAAATTTATAACATCACTATCGTCAATCATACATCATCATCATCATCACATAAACTATCATAAATTTACAACATCACTATCATCAATCATACATCATCATCATCACATAAACTTATCACAAATTTATAACATCACATAAACTCGTCTAATCAAACATATGCACAAACTTCATTCGACAACCAATATCATAATAATATCAAATACCACACATTCAACGAAATTAAATCAATCAACACCTTATAAATATTTCTATTCCACATTTTAACCTCACAAATTCCATATTTGTACATTAATTTATCCCTCAAAGGGTTACTGCCATACGTAGTGAGCTCTGGTTGAATCGTTAGAAAATACGGTTTTCCCAAAATCATCGAGACGCGCTTATAAATTATGTGGAGCATGAAAATCAATGTTAAATAATTAATAATGGTTTTAGGAATAAAAATGGAGTCAAACCAACGAGAAAAAAATCGCAGAAAAGGTCACACCAACACGTCGGAGCGCTGGAAGGATCCAACGTCAACTTCACTGAAAAACGCAAATGAATAGTGCTTCTTGAAGGTTTCGACGAGAGGAATCTGAAAATGGTGCCACTTTTTTGACTGGACAAACGTATTGATCGAACTCAGCCAAAAACTACTCGCCCAAGGAAAGAAATGCAATTGTTTATGATGAAACAGAGCTACGATCAATAAAATTGGTGCCAAGAATTGATTCTGTGGCTGATTTTGTGTGGAATAAAGGATGGAATCGATTCAAATGGCTAGGAATTGGTGGAAGTGAATTTGAGAGAAAAAGGGTTTCTTTAAATATGGTTGGGCGTGTTTTTTAGTTGGGAAGAAGAGGAAGTCTTTTGCCTTTTTTTGTTTTTGTACATATGGAAGACTTCGAATAGCAAAGACTTTAAACTAGGGTGTAGAAAGCAAATGACCCAAAAAGAAACTATTGTAGAAACAAACAACAAATATTTCCCAAGGTTTATTTCATTTTCTATTTTTAAAGTGCCCAAACAATTTAATTAGTTGTTCTATTCATTCAGTATTAAAATATTATTCTCTAAAATACTCACATTAAAATACTAATATCTGACCTCACTCTTTGAGAATACAAATCCTTTTTGTTAAACTAATAAAATAGTCAACCCTCAAATATTCATACTCTTTTATATTTAAACTAATTAAATAAAATAAAATATTTATAATTTATATTATTAATTAAATCAAATATCTACCAAATTATCATGCCATACCAAATAATCATAATATTTATCAACATATATCCTAAAATGCCTTAGATATAAAATTAACTCGGTAAAATAGTATTTTAATTAATTAAATAGATTTCATCACCCTTGCTTCCTAACCTAAAAGCTAACATAGAACCCGAACTAAAAACCTCTCTAAGAAGCATTAGGATTTAACTTAATTTTGAAAGTAATTAAGTAAATACTTTCTTATTGCCATTCTTTAATTTCAGTCCATTAAATTTTTCACGTATTGTTTTTATTGAAAGTTCTAGATCAAAGGTTGTTTCATGAAATGCATATTATGATGATTTTAAGATGTGATTGCATGTTTTGGTAGATTGAACTTGAGTGTTGTCTTTTAGATATGTTTTGATGTGGGTTGCATGTGCTTTAGATATGTGTTGATGTGACTTGCATTTGTGATTATTTTCTTGGTTAAGCAAATTTTTCAGTCTGGGAAGGGGTTCCTTTTTGTTTTAGATTTATTGAGCGAATCTGGTTTTCGCTAAGCGGATTTTACACAGTGTGGGACTATATTTTATGTTTTTTCTTCACTGTTTTGGGGTGGCTTTAGATACCTTATGTCTAGCATTTCAATTTGGTACTTAAACAATTATAAATTACTCCTAACTCCTTCATGAATGATCTTAATATGTAATGTTTCTTTTCTTATGTTTTTATGACTATATATATATATATTATAAGTTGATAAATAAGAAATATTGAGATGAATCATATATGTATTTGACAGATTAATTCTTTAATAAAGGATAAATAAAATTTTACGGTGAATTGACTAAATTCTTTAGATAAAGGGAATTAGTAAGGGAAGAGCAAGTAGAATGCTTCTTGTAGTTACGACGTCTGATCAACTTTACTATGGACTAGTATCTCTCAAGTGACTCTAGCTTGAGAGATCTAGTATATCGGTTTTCTAAAAGATTATTCACTGTTATCATATATATTTATCAATTTATATGGTTATGTATATGATTCCTCTTGATAACTAAAATATGAATTTTATTATATTATTTTACGAGTGAGTTTAAGAATTACTGATTAGAAGACTTTTCTATACTTAGTACATCAAGTATTGCTGAGAACATCTAAAAATTGTTTTTGTTATTCTATGTTACTGAGTTTTATAACTCACTATGTTGTAGAGGTGATGTTTTCAGGTATTTAACATTAGAGAACTGAAGAGTATATCTAAATTACTTTTTACCTTTTTAATGTAAAGTGAAGTTCGATACTAGATCACAGTCAGAATCTTTAAGTTTAGAATTTATTCATTTTACTTTATTCTAAATTTATGTATATTCTTCGCTGTAGTACATTAAATTAAAACATGAATATTTAAAGATGCATTACTTTGTATCCAAAGAAGAGGTTTTTTTTTTTATATTTTATTCCAATCAAGTTCTAAATTTTTAAACTTCACAATTTTTACTTTAAAATCTAGTAAACGTGAAAATGAAAACTTAGTTATAATTTGTTTTAATACCTTATTTTAAATTAGGGAGTTACAATGTTGTTCACAATACAATTGTAGCGTGCAAATTTTAAAAATATTGCTATCAATTTTAAAAATATATATTTATGACATAAAATTTAATTTTCACTTCAAATGATTATTTTTTTATTTTATTAAAGATATAATAAATTTTATTTTTATTATAATTAACATTTTATCATTTATTATTATAACTATTTTATTTGAAATGATTAAAATATGTATATCATGTACGTATTTTTTCTATTCTATTTTTTTTCATGTATAACTAATGTATTGTGTTTTTTTTTTTTAAATAAAAAGACTAATGTATTCTTCATCAGATAAATTATATTTATTACAATGAAAAAAAAGGACATATATATCATGTAAATTTAATTGAATATTTTTTTAAAAACCATATACAATGTGTAACATTCCCATATACTTATTTAGTATTGCCAATAATATTAGAAAAAAAAAGTTAGATTAGGTTAGGAATAGAATATTTACTAAAGGGGGTAGACTAGACAATTCACCACTAAGTCATCTGTAATTATATAAGTTAACAACAAAAGTTAAATTTTTCATTCTTCCTCTTCCCCATTCTCACGACCAAAATAGAAAGAAAAGAGGGAAAAACCAATTCTATAAACTCTTAACACAAATTTGCATGGAATCCCACTTCTACCATTCTCTCAATTGAAGTAAAGATTAGAAGGATAGAAGTGTGAGAAGAAAAATAAGTTGGGAATTTCAAGAGAATCAAGACTCGAAGAAATACATCATCTTCACTCTCCCTTTTTCAAGTAGCAAATCAACAAATTGTGAGTACTCCCCCCACTTTTAATTCAATGTTAGGATAGTAATTAGAATAGACACTACAAAAAAATTGACTTATCGTGACACACAAAATGTGTCACTAAATGTCAAAAACTGTAGGTAAAGGTCAGTAATACTTTGAGTGACACCCAAATTTAGTGTCAATTTTAAGGGGGCGTCCTGCTACACTTTGAGGACTGTCAGTCCATGTTCTGAAGATTGTCACTACATGTTTTTGATTTCTACCTACAACAATGACTGTCACTAAAAACTAGATAAATATAACTAAAGAATTGATCTATTCCTACGGTATTGTCTGTCACTAAAACCTAGAAAAATATAAATAAAGAATTAATCTATTCCTACGGTATTGTCTGTCACTAAAACTTATTATTATTCATTAAATTAAATTTATTTTATCTCCCTACTAATTGTAATTCTAAATTATTAATACCAGTAAATTAAATTTAAATTTCTAATTTATTTTTATTAACTAATGACATTGCAACATACAATAAAGTATAATTTAATTTTACTAATTCTATTAAAACATACAATAAATAATTATTTTGCTCTAAAAGATTCAATAAACTTTCAACAAAAGTCAGAATGAGTTTCGTAACATTTATTATGATAAACTGCAAACTAATTTCATAAAGAACAGTAATCATCTTCCTAAACAAAATATTTGAGGCGTGATTGTGAAAAATAAAAGAACAATAACATCCTCGATGTTTTATCTAACTGCAAAAAAATATATCTCACCCTTAAACTTTTTTCTAGTTGGAGGCGCCATGTGAGTTCCTCCACTCGTTTTTCAAGCTTATCCTTTGCCTCTTTAAGTGCACCAGTTTCTCTTGCAGCCTAAAGCAAATGGAAACATACCAACTGAGAGTAGAGAGAAACACAAAATTCAGGAATAAGAAAAAATGAGGCTGCTTAAATATTAATTGATGAGTCATATAGAAGCAACTTAATTTTTATATCTGAGGTTCCTAAGTTTGGAACTTACCATTTTCAGGTTCCTAAGTTCTTTTCTGGCTACACGCCCTCTCCATCGGCATTGTGTCAGAATTCAACCTTTCTTCAGCCTCTTATAATATGAGGAAGCCCTGTAGCATCGCCAGCGAGCCTGAATTTTTTTGAGAGAAAATTTAAAGATTGAATACATATCTTTAGTAGATGGTCCTAATCCTACAAGAGTCAACTATAACCTGAATTGTGATCGAAGCTTTAGTCCGTTTCCTAAAATTGAACTCCTTATGGGCAGCGATTGCCCTCAAAGCTGTTTGCAAAGTTAAGCACTGATGCATGGAGTCTAATGTAGGCTTTCCAAGATGCATGTCTGCATACGTGCTTCTGAATTTTCACAGCATCCTCCTCCCTTCTCATGTGTTGATAAAGTTTACATGCAAGTCTTCCTACAGAACATATTACGCATGTGAAATATATGTAAAAAGAAAGGAGACTGGTCAAGCAGTGAGATGTCCTACAGTATTGAGATACACTATTCTATATAGGTAAGTCCATACAATATTGCACCAATCCAAACAAATGATTTAAGCTATTTCATTTTTAAAATACTTCACCTCTCCACAGAGACTGCACATATATGGATATCCAAATCCAACACGACAACGAAAAGTTAAAGGAGAAAATGTTTACCACAATAACGATCATTAACATGGGAAGAAACTATGAATTGTGGCTTGTTTCCTTGGTTTCTGCAATAAAACTTCCCTGCTGGACAAGCTGAAGTTCCTGTACATTAATGAACAACAAACAACCTCCTCACAAGTTATTATAAAAATCCACCTCCTCACAAGTTATTATAAAAATCTGCATGTATATCTATGTGCAATTAGATTCATGAAAATTGTACATAGTGCTGCAACCAAAAAGTCCAACCTATATCACGTAAACTGAAGCATAGAGATTTCTCTCAAAGTTTGCTTTAGAACTCACTCAGTCTTGACCCTTGGTAGTTGATTTACTAGCTAATTGATTTTTATAGAGTAGGAAATGATTTAAACATAGATAAGAAAAAATAACTGATATCATCACAGCATAACCACATTGGAAAGAGCAGAGACAGAACAATGTCAAGAGCCAGCAAACAACAAACAAACCTGAATTTACAGAGCCTTCAAAACCCAAATTATTAGAACACAATCCACCACCAACATACAACCCCTGCAGTTTTGTTGCCTCAAGAGATTAACAAAAGAGGAGAAAAACAAGTAGATATTTAACAATATGAAATGATCCCCAGCAGAAACTTCATATTACCTGTTGTTGTCTTGTGCGATCTAGCTCTTGCTCTAGCTGCACCAGCTTTAAACGACACGATTCTAACTGTTGTACATAAGCCTGCAATGAAATGTCACGAATCAAATGTTTGTTCGGTACAAAACTTCAATGTGTGAAGTATAAAACTTAAAACAAACCTTTTTCTTCAAACGACTCTTACGAGCAGCCTCTCGGTTTTGCGCAAGACGTCTTTGCATCTGCATGTTTCATCACCTTATAAGCATAAAAAATGCAATCCAGACATCCAAAATTTGGAAGCAGGGAACCTCCTAATCTGCATTCTGCAGTGCAAAATTTGGTTCTAAAATGCTTTTTAATGTCACTTTAAATTTCTACTAAGTTGGAGGCATAAGCAAAGAATAAGATGAATTATCAACTTATGCATTCAGAAACAACTTGAACTTAATATTGCACATGCAGTAATTAAGGTTCCCCGTGTAGAAAGTAGAAACTAGTTTAAATTAGTAACATTATGTTAACGTTACCTTATCGGTAAGTTTGCTAGCTTCTTGATCATACTTGGTAGATGTTCCCAATATTCCAAAACAAGCATCCTCTGACTATAGGCATTAAATTTAACAGCATAAAATAATATAATTAGTAACGCGAAAATAGTCATTATCATGTGCAAAATACAAAGCATAAAAATTTGATAAACTTGCAACCTAACCTGATTATTTAACTTCATATTGGCCTCTTCAATTAAGGACATCGATGCACTTAAATCACCATTGTTCTTGAAATGTTCTTCCCATATAGCAAATTGGTGGATAGGATCATATACACCAATACTTGTGTAAACATATTTGGAGGATGAAGAATCCATGCCCTATGGACATATTTGGTCCAGCAATTTAACTTAATCATATAAATTAAACAATTTCACATACAATGAACTACTACAAATAATCAATAAAATGCCTTGTAAAAAAATTTAATAAAATCCAACCCAAATTGTCACAAGTACAAAAAAAAATTTAATAAAATCCAATACATCCACTATCATATTTTAAATGGATGGATAACCACTTGAGTTATTCAGCCCATTCCCCGCTCCCGTGTGACCCGCCCCATCCCCAATCTGTCCACACTCAACCTGGACCACCGTCTTGCGACCCTAAATTCATCTAATCTAATGGAATGCAATGACAAGTAACTCACCGAATGTAGTAGATCGCTACATTTTGAGAGCAATGTTCACCACTCATTCATTCCTACCCAAAAAACAACAATGCCAAATACAAAGTATCTTATTCTTCCCTCCCCATTTACACTGCAGTGCACCTAAATCAGACAGAATGAAATCGGTGAATTATCAATTCAATGGCCTCTGTTTCAGCCACTTCTCTTACCTTTCAACCTACTCTCAATTTAATAATATGCTTTATTATTTCTTCAGTTAAGAACCTTCACTGAGCAGAATTGAGATTATGTTTCTTCCCCACAAAAATAACAAAACTAGAACTATAACAATTCCTTAAACAAACTGAACATCTATTTACCAATTTTATGCTCTTTAACTTTTTTCCCTAATCCTTATTGTGTACTTAAGAGAAAATAAATTAAAAAGCTGTCAGAAAGTGAGAACAAAAGAAGAGGGTCAAAGAATTATTGAACTGAAATTGAAGGATGTCTGCATTCATGTGTTGATAAAGTTTACATGCAAGTCTTCCTACAGAACATATTACACATGTGAAATATATGTAAAAAGAAAGGAGACTAGTCAAGCAATGAGATGTCCTACAGTACTGAAAATTCACAGTAATAAATTTAAAATGAACACAAATTTTAGAAAATAAAAACCGAAAATACTTTTTGTATCAGAGTCACAGTACTAAAAAGGCAGCTCAAATCATGTCAAAACATCGGCATACCGATTCCAGCTCAAATCATGTCAAAACATCGGCATACCGATTCGGCAACATCTGAGACACATATTGGAGCTCAAAGATCCTAATTACTTTGAATTAAAACTACTTAGATCACGAAATCTAGGTTACGCTAAGGTCGATTTGAAGATTTAATTTCAATTTACACCACACGAATTAATGCAGATCAAGATATATAGCAAGTAAAATTGATAGTAAAAAGTAGCTAGTTGAAATTTTTGTGAATCGGATCTGAGATTGATGGAAATTACCTTCCGATAGGTAGTGCCATCTTCTTCAACGATCCAACCAGCTTCAGCACAAAGAGCTTTCAAGACTTCGTTGTTGTCACAGTGTTTAGGAAGCTTGAAGTTTCCTTGAGATCGAAGTCCTGAATAGAGCTTAGCAGCAATAGCTCTTCGTCTCCTCTCTCTACTCTTATTGTTTTCTCTCTCCTTCCACGTTGGTAACCTCCCCGACGATCCACCGCGGGTCATAGTTCCGGCGAAGTCCATTGTGTTCTGGTTTATGAAGAGAGAGAGTGTGAGTGGAGAGAGAGAGAAGAAGAAGAAGAAAACTGAAATGATTTGGAAAGAGAATAGAATTTACTTGCTACTGCAAATCGCGAAGTGAAACGAGAGAGATGAATTTAGGGTTGTTCGAAATTGAATTTAGGGTTTTTGGGGATTAGGGTTCGATGAAGATAGTAGAGAGAAAAGGGTTTGAGAAATGCAAGGAAAAATAAAAGGTTTCTCAGTGTTTGTCGAAGGCGAGGTGCAGTTGCATTAAGACCAAAGGAGCATTTTTGTGCATTTAATTTTTTTTATAAAAGTGTATAATATTTTTAAAAGCAGTGACACTCTAACTGTAGCTAAAAATAGCTTTAGTGACAGATAAAAAAACAACACAAAAACTGAGTGTCACAATAGATACATTTTTTTGTAGTGAGATTGTGGCTGAAAATTGATGATTAGAAGGAACCAAATCTTGCATGCAAATTGAATATTTTTATGGGTATTCAATTGGAAAACTTCATGTTAGAAATCAAGTTTAGAACTTGTGTTAGATGTGAAATTGATAGTTATATTGACTACATATTACATTCTGATTGATTGGTTGAAACATGCATGTACCATGAACATCAATTGATAGTGTGATGACTTGCATACAAGATATTTGATAAAAATGACTAGTTGTTGTCCCCCAAATCCCGTTTGCAATACTTTTGGTATTTAGTTTGTAACTTTTAAAAAGAAATCGTTTGGAGTTTACTTTTGTACCATTGAAAATTATACTTAATTTCCTTTGAAATAAAAACTACTTTCACTAAATTTAATAGAGAATTGATAGAGAGAAATGTGTCCCAAGTTAAACTAAAAGTTGTTGCCCTGTTTTTTGAATCTTTATGTATTGTTTTGACAAACTGTACTAATTGGGAACTTAACTTGAAAAATAAAAACTATATTCATAAACTAGACACTATAAGCTTTACAATGCAAGGTAGGTTACTCAAATTGGATGTCATTTAATATTTTAATTGAATTGTCAAAGTTGAAGCAATTTATGCACCAAGATTATCACATAGTTGAATTAAAATGGGTATAACAGGAGTTATAGGAATCAGTTTTGAGTGAAACAATTACATTGAAAATCTTACTCTTAGTAATTTAAGACTATGATGGTTCATAATTTTATATTAATTTTACAATTTGTAGTGATTTTATGAACACAGATGTTGTCATACAATTCTAGGGTGTGTTTCAAATACCTTAGGCTAGGTTCTTGGTGAAGCACCTAAGTCGTATGTATAAGAAGTTAAAATGAATTATATAAAACATAATGGAGACTATAATGTTAAATTAAAAAATGAGTCGTATTATGCATAT
Source organism: Cicer yamashitae (assembly GCA_037974755.1). Classification (NCBI taxonomy): domain Eukaryota; kingdom Viridiplantae; phylum Streptophyta; class Magnoliopsida; order Fabales; family Fabaceae; genus Cicer; species Cicer yamashitae. Next base: position 20,646,468 of record JBBPBQ010000003.1, read on the forward strand.
ATATATATATATATATATATATATATATATATATATATATAAGTATTTAAATACTTTTTTAATAAATTTTTCCTTCATAGTAGTGAGCAGAATTTTATTATAAATTTAACTCGTACTATAACTAGGATGATTGGGATATCGATTATCGTCATTAGACAATTTGTTAGAGTGGGCTAGAATTTTATGAGTAAATCACATATGAGGAATGGACTATGTAACCACAGTTTTATATATATATATATATATATATTCAAGTTATAGTATAAATATAGTTATGTATCCTTATTAATTTATTCTCCCAAGTCCAAGTATGTAACACGTTTGCCATTGAGTTGAATAAGTTAATAGAGTTATGTAATTGTTTTTAAAAATTGAAGATTGTAGAATTTAATTATTAAAGGTTATGCATTTAAGTCTAAGATGTAAAATACATGTTTTTGATGAAGACAAAGACCAAAGACTATGATGATCAAAACAACAAGCTCAAAAAGAAGTCCAAATACCATAGTTCAACTTTAAAATTTAAAACATACTAGATGTTTAATGTAAAGGTAAATGATACAACCCATAGCTCAAATACATGAGAACCATATCTTTACATATGCATAAAAAGTATTTTCAAAAGTCAAAATTACATTTACAAAGTGTTAAAATTAATATTTTTGAACAAATACAAAGGTGTATTCGAATACAGCATAAGTGTATTCGAATACAGATGCTAAGTCAGTAGCAAAAGCCTCGCATCTGTATTCATCTACGACCTGCTATAGTTGAATACAACCAGCAAGTCAATGGCAAATTTCATAAAACTGTATTCGACTACATGCCTGTGTATTCGAATACAAGGTGTAAATTTTGAATAAATTTAAACGTTGCAAAGAGATGTATTCGAATACATACATTCTGTATTCGAATACAACTGGAAGCAATGCAATTTTTCAGATCTGAAATGGTTCTAGATCATTGCAATTGTTCATCAAACCTCTTGGATCAATGGCCACGAATCTGAAGAGATATTTATGGAGTATAAATACACCATAACTTTAGATTAAACGACACACAATCCTACTACACAACTTGAAAAACTATGAACAACTTTTCTGTTTTTTTTCAAAGTCATTTTTCACAATTCAAGTACTTGCATCTCATTTTCATATCCGTAACAAAGATTCTCAAAGTACTTGAAGCAATATTGGATTGATATCATTCTACCTCTATTTCATTCTTATATCTTTATCAAATCACATTATTTGTAAAAATAAAGTAGTACTTTCTTTAAGTAGTCTTATCTAAGATAGTGGTGTGTTATCTTAGAAGTTTTGTTAGAAGTTTGTAGCAGAGATCCTAGGGTGGGACTTGTACATTTTCTGACAATAGTGGAGAAATCTCTTGTGGTGTGCAAGAGGACTGGATGTACCCTTGATCATAAGGGGAACCAGGATAATATTACTGTGTTCATTACATTACTGTCAATTACTTTATCATTTACTATCCTTAAGCGTAAAAATCGATCGCTAATTTGCTGAAAACAAGAAAAACTCCTCAACACCTAATTCACCCCCCCCCCTTCTTAGGTGCACAGCTGTACTTACAATTGGTATCAGAGCAGGTTCAGGTAACTTACTCCTCGATCATTTACTCATGGCTTCCGCACAACCTGTTTTCATAGATGGATGCAGTAGTAACAAACCACCATGCTTCGTTAGAGAGCACTATGATTTTTGGAAGATACGTATGCAAGCGTATCTTGAAGCACAAGGAGACGACATATGGGATGCAATTGAAAGTGGTCCTTACATTCCAAAAACAGTCATCAACAAAAAAGAAGAAATAAAGAAAAAGAATTCTTGGACTGATGATGATAAAAGAAAAGTGTTGTTTGATAAAAAGGCTAAAAATATGCTACAATCAGCACTAGAAATGGATGAATTTTTCCGCGTATCTCACTGTAAAACAGCCAAGGAAAAATGGGATACGCTGGAAGTAACTCATGAAGGCACCGTTGAGGTAAAAAGATCTAAACTCAATACACTTTCTCAAGAATATGAGTTATTCCGTATGCAGTCCAGAGAGTCTATCTTAGACTTACAGAAAAGATTTTCCCACTTAACAAATCACTTGACGGCTCTTGGGAAAGTCTTCACCAACGATGAAGTAAATCTAAAAGTATTAAGATCATTGACGAGAGCTTGGCAACCAAAGGTGACAACAATCTCCGAAAAGAAAAGTCTATCCAAAATGTCTCTTCCAGCATTATTTGGAAAACTTCAAGAACACGAAATCGAACTTGGAAGGTTAGAACAAAATGAAAGTCAAGAAAAGAAGACCAAAAACATTGCTCTAAAGATCGAATCAAAGGAACAAACCAAAGACGAAAATTCTGATGAAGACGAAAACATTACTTTCTTCGTCAAGAAATTTGGTAAGTTTCTTAAAAATGATAGAACTTTTAAAAAGAAAAGTTTTAGAAAGAAAGATAGCTCTACTTCAAACCAAAACTTCACTTGCTTTGAATGCGGGAAGCAAGGACATATCAAGGCATATTTTTCGAACCTTATCAAGAAAAATGTCATAAAAAAGAAAGACTTCAAGAAGGCATACATAGCTTGGGAAGATAACGAAGTGATTTCATCTTCAGAAACAGAAAGTGAAGAATGCGCTAATGGTGCGTTGATGGCATCGCATCAATCAGATGACGAAGAAGAGGTTAGTAACATAGACTCCCCTCATCATAATAAAACTAATAGTGAATTAATTATCGAATATAATGATGCTCAAAACGCCATTAAGGAAATTCTTATTGAATGTAAAAATCTGTTCAAACTAGTGTCAACACAAAAGAGACAAATCTCAAGTCTTCAAGAAAAAGTTGAAATTATGGAAAAGGGTTCTGAAAAACTAAAACAGAATTTTACATGCAATAAATGTGATTCTCTCTCCTTCAAGATTGTTCAATTAAATAGAGTAATTGAATGATACGAAAAAGGACAAATGGGATTGGAAAATGTTTTGAATATGCAAAGATACTCAAATGATAAAAGTGGTCTTGGATACTCGAAATTTGACAAACCAAGCTTGAATAAGACCATTTTTTTAAAGCTAGTAATCAATCCAATCAAGAAAAGATTACAATTTTACAAAAGGATCATCATTATAAAGAGAAAATTATTCAAAATATATTCCATACACATGCTATTAAAAATAGATTTACACCTACTTGTTCTTATTGTGGTCTTCATGGTCACACACCTAATGCCTGTCATGTTATTAGTGTTCCAAAAGGACCCAAAGCACATTGGGTACCTAATAAAACTTGATTTTAATTTTGTAGGTATGCACGCAAAGTACCTCAAATATGTGGTACTTAGATAGTGGATGCTCTAAACATATGACGGGTGATATAACAAAATTTTCAGCTTTGACTCTTGAATCAAAGGGATATGTAGTCTATGGAGACAACAACAAAGGAAAAATTTTAGGCATTGGAAAAGTCGGTACAGCCCCTTCCCCCTCGATTGAAGATGTCTTATATGTTGAAGGTCTAAAACACAATCTCATAAGCATTAGCCAGCTATGCGACAAAGGATACAAGATAGCCTTCAACAAAGATGAATGCATCATTCAAAATGCAGCTACCAATGAAATTCAATTTATCGGTAAGCGTTTCAAAAACATTTTTATACTTAATCTTGACGATTTATCCTTAAAAATGAAATGTCTTTTGGTGAACGACAACAATGATGCATGGCTATGGCATAAAAGAATTGCACATATACACATGGATCATTTAAGCAAATTGGTCAAGCATGAACTTGTTGTTGGATTACCAAAAATGAAATTTATAAAGGATAAATTGTGTGACGCTAGTCAAAAAGGTAAGCAAACAAAAATTTCTTTCAAATCTATAAATGTTATACCTACTTCAAGACCACTTCAATTAATACATATGGACTTGTTTGGTCGATCAAGAACCAAAAGTCTTGGTGGAAACTCATATGGACTAGTGATTGTTGATGATTACTCAAGGTTCACTTGGACCTTATTTTTGGCAAGTAAAAATGAAGCTTTTAAAGCATTTAAAAACTATGCCAAACTAGTCCAAAATGAACAATCAGCCAAAATTGTATCAATTAGAAGTGGTCATGGAGGCGAATTTCAAAATACCTCTTTTGAAAAATTTTGTGAAGAAAATGGAATTTTCCACAACTTTTCGGCACCTAGAACACCTCAACAAAATGGGGTTGTTGAGAGAAAGAACAGATCTTTGGTAGAACTCACAAGGACTATGCTAAGCGATTCAAGCCTACCAAAATATTTTTGGGCGGATGCGGTAAACACTGCATGCTATGTTTCCAACCAAGTAATCATTCGACTGATTCTTAAGAAAACTCCTTATGAACTCTACAAAGGAAGAAAGCCCAATATCTCTCACTTCCACATCTTTGGATGTAAGTGTTTTGTGCTAAACAACGGAAAAGACAACCTTGGAAAATTCGATGAAAAAGCTGATGAAGGTATTTTTATTGGCTACTCATTATCTAGTAAAGCATTTAGAATTTTCAATAAAAGAACTTTAATAGTTGAAGAATCAACGCATGTAACTTTTGATGAAACTAACCCCTTGAGAGAGGACAAAATTATTTCTTATGATGATGATGACTTTGAAAGTAATGATACAAGCAAATAACATCAAATTGATCAACCAAGTCAAGAACGTGAAGTCAACAATGAAAAGGAAAATGATAATCTTCCTAAAGAATAGAGAACCCATAGAGATCACCGAATTGATAACATTATTGGTGATATCAACAAAGGAGTTACAACAAGACTAAAACTACAAGATGCTTGCTTAAACATGGCATTCGTTTCTCAAATCGAACCCTCCAAGATTGGTGAAGCACTAAAAGATGATCAATGGATACTTGTCATGCAAGAAGAACTCAATCAATTCGAAAGAAGCAAAGTATGGGAACTTGTTCCTAATCTGGGAAATAAACACATCATTGGTACAAAATGGGTGTTTAAAAATAAACTTGATGAAAACGGTATAATGGTTCGCAACAAGGTTCACAACAAGAAGAAGGAATTGATTTTGACGAAACATTTGCCCCAATAACAAGATTAGAAGCAATACGATTACTACGTGCCTATGCTTGTTCTATGAACTTTAAACTATTTCAGATGGATGTGAATAGTTCTTTTCTCAATGGATACATCAATGAAGAAGTATATGTCAAACAACCACCCGGCTTTGAAGACTTCAAGAATCCGTCACATTTTTTCAAATTAAGAAAGGCTCTCTGTGGTCTAAAACAAGCTCCAAGAGCTTGGTATGATAGATTGAGTACCTTCCTATGTGAACGAGGATTTGAAAAAGGCAAAGTCGATAAGACATTATTTATTAAAAGAAATAATGGTCACACCTTATTGGTCCAAACCTATGTTGATGATATCATATTCGGATCAACAAATAATGACATATGTGAAGAATTCTCCTTGATGATGCAAGGCGAATTTGAAATGTCCATGATGGAAAAATTAAACTATTTTCTTGGCTTACACATCAAGCAACTCAAGCATGGCATCTTCATAAATCAAGCAAAGTATTGCAACGAATTACTCAAAAGATTTGAAATGAAAAAATGCAAGGAAAGTGCGACTCCTACGGGCTCCGGAACCTTTGTTGATAAAGATGAATCCGGAATTTCAATAGACATTTCAAAATATTGAGGTATGATTGGATCTTTATTATATCTAACAGCCAGCCAGCCAGATATTATGTTTAGTGCTTGTCTGTGTGCAAGATTTTAGGCAAATCCAAAAGAATCGCATCTTGTAGCAGTAAAAAGGATTATGAAATATTTGAAAGGAACAACCAATGTAGGCCTATGGTATCCAAAGGGTAGCATATGTAGTCTCGTTGGATATTCTGATTCAGACTATGCAGGATGCAAAACAGACCGTAAAAGCACAAGCGACACTTGCCATGTCTTGATGATTTTGATCCCGTTTGATATGTATTTCTATTTGTAAACATTCTTGTATGATTAATATATTTTCATTGATTGATCATTAACATTATATACATTGTTATTTGATATGAATGATTATTATGATTTCAATAAATAATATGTACATGCTCTTTGATGAATGTTCACTCAAATGACTTGTGTGATTGAAGAAGTTAGTATACATGTATACAAATAGACATATTTATATATGAATAAATGTATGTTTAGGAAGGAATCATAGGTGAAGGTGTTGAAAACACAAGAACGGGGGTTCGAATTATTTTTTTCCATTTTTGAAATATAATTGAGATAATTGCATAAACAAATGATATGTTCTTTATCAAATTGTTCAAATTACGATTATAAAATAGGTTTGGTAAAATATAGTTGAGTCATAAAGAACTTATATTAGAGTAACACAAGGAGAGAGAGAGAGAGAGAGAGAAAAGACACAGTGATTTTTATATTAGTTTACAACAGACTATTGCTACATCTAATCCTCCCCTTACATAGAGATTTCTCCTCAGTACAATCAATGACTTATCCACTATTTAACAACTGCATACAGGTATTATTTACTATACATGTTCAGGCTTTGTGTATTCTTCTTTAGCCTCTCCAAGATGTCACCATTAAAACCTTTCTCAACTTTTTGGTAGGCTACTGTTGAGGTTCATGAGTACCGTTATATCTTTTCGGGTACCAATTATTGATAAAAGAGTTGTTGTCACTATTAGGCTGATTTACATCAATTCTAGTTTGTGTCTGAATTCACATAAAGTTTATTTTTAGGATTCTAACTCTCATTGAGATAATATTACATTTGAAATCCTATATCAATTCAAGTGTATCCAACAACTTGATTTATTTAAGGCATATGAGCTTGTAAGACATATCCATATATATCTTCATAACTAATTTAGTGTATTTTCAATTAAGAAGACATATCTAACAGGATACCACTATCAGAGGATGTCATGCGCTTCTTTAGTCAGTGGATAAGTGCATCTTTTATGAGCATAAGAAGTTGTAATGTTGACTGCTTATGAGAGTGTTGACTGTATCAGAGTGTTGACTTGAAATGTTGACCAGACGATCAACTGGTTTACGAGAATTATCAAACGTAGAGTCGTTGGAGTGTGCTTGTATTAACAGATTCATCGGAGGCGCATTGAGGGCGCGTTTATCAGAGTCGGTTGCAACTCTAACAAATTCATCAGAGTCACTTGAACTTGTTTAGTAGATTCTCTTTCTTTGTTCATCAGAGGATCTAACTTGTAACAGAACATTGACTTTAGCATAGGCTTCGTTTAAAGTTTCCTTCTTTTGATCTTTGAGTCTGAGGATCAACATTTGTTTTTATTCAGAGGTAGATAATCATTGTAGAGTTCTTTTTTTTCTTTAGAGGGTCAATCATTGACTTGTATTTGTTTTGTCATTAACGCTTTGACTCAGACCGTAGATTTTCATATGCTTATTGCAATACTTTTTATTGCTATATTATGACTTGCTCTATTAGTAAACATGATTACTTGTTTATTAGGTGTTAATATTCTTTATGTTAGAAACACTTAGACTATTATCTCTAACTTACTCATAATTTACGCTACGTTAAAATATATAGTCATTAATATACTTCTTTATCTTCTAACTTAATTTGCACACTTAACAAATATAATTAGGAGATAATTGTTCTTATATGTATGTTTTGTTATCATCAAAATATCAAAATCCATTTAAATGTAATAACCATAACCATGTATCTAGAAAATGGAAATAATTCATACATTTATAAAGTTTAGAGGCAATCATACTAAAATTTTCATTAGTATAATCTTAGAAATTTTATTGTAATATATAGTACATATTTTACAAGCATCCTCTAACATACTAAAAATAAAATCAGATTACAACTTCGAACAACATCACTACATAGCTCTATCATCTATTGCCTGAACTCCCAACCTCAATCCCTCTTATCTGTTATAATACATAAAAATATGGAATGAGATAATAATGTCAGTGAGTTCAATAAAAAGTGGCAGGGCAGTTCAAATAATTTTTCCTTTAAATGCAACATAAAACATGACATGAATATGAATTTCATTTTGAAACAATCTTTAGTCTTTACTTTTCTTTTTCCTTACAGTATGGACAAATATGCATGCTCCTCTCTTTTCCTTAAAGTATGGAAAAGCCTCCTCAATTATCTTGATGTTGGTCACTAAGATAATTAAGAACTTCTTGGTAAAAATGGTTTGGCCATGACCCCAACCGATGTCTTGATTGTTTTTCCTTTACCTATGTTTCATGCCTGAACCAATCCTCAATGTCCCGTTGTATCCTCTTCAGACCATGCATGTCATGACATTATGTATATAATATACACCTCATTATCACATCAATTGCAAGGAATTAATTAACTTCAATATCATAAGTAAGCAAACAAAATGTATAAATTAGTTTCAAGTCAATCATTAGAGAGTAGTTTAGTCTGAATTAATACTAAAACAGAAGAAGTCGTTGGGTTAGAGGCAGTCTGATCAGAGGAAGGATTGGATTAGAGGCAACCTGCTCTGAGGAAGGATTGGATCAAAGGCAGCTCAGAGGAACTCTTATATCAGAGGCAGCCTTTTTAGAGGAAGAATTGGTTTAGAGGTATCCCAATGAGAGGAAGAAACGAATCACAGGCAGCCATAATAGAGAAAGAAAGAAATTAGAGGCAACCAGCATAGAGGAAGAAAAATTAGAGGCAACTGGAATACAGGAAGCCATAATAGAGAAAGAAAAATTAGAGGCATAATAGTGGATCAGAGGCATAATAGATTGTTCAAATAGGTTGTAGGGAAACATATTAACACAGTAGTTAGCTTATTATATTTAACCCTCATTCCTTCAATCTTCAATACACTACCATCGTTCACTCAAGCATATCTAAAATGGATGAGTTTTCGAAGAACTAAATGCAGATTTCATAATTTCCTAGATGCTAAACCTCACAGTTTTTCCTCACTCTCAGTTTTAAGAATCCCATCATTTCAAACCCATAAATAATTTCTAATAGTAGAAGAAATTAAAATTTAGCCAAGAAACCCACATGCAAAATGTGAAATTTGTTCTAAGAAAAGAATTCACACTCTTGACAAGGAGAATTTCCTTTAGAATCGAGTTGAGTTGTGGAAGTTGTCTAGTTTTTTAGCTTTCAACACTTCTACTTCTGTTGCAATGGTTCGATCCTAAAATTCCTTAATATGCTCTTTATCTTCGTTTACCAATAAGAATTTTTGATTTGAAAACTGGATTAGTGAAATTCATCGTTTATATTGAGTTATTAAGCGAATAATTCATTATAGAGTTCAAGGTGCTGGAAAATACAAGAAAGTGAAAGTTTGAATTGTGTTTCGCTATTTCTGAAAATTACTTGAGTTTCTTAACCAAAAGATATTTTCTTGAGCAAATCACTCAACTTACAATTATAAAATAGATTTAGAGAAAATAAAGTTGAATCATAAAGAACTTAGATTAAAATAACTAACAGAGAGAGATTTTATACTAGTTCACAACAAACTATTGCTACATCTAGTCCTCCCCTTAAAGAGATATTTTGCGTCAATAAAATCAAGGACTTAATCAAATAATTAAACAATAGCATACAAGTTTTATTTACTTTGCATCTGTGAGCTTTGACTAGTCTTTTATAGCCTTTCCAGGTTGTCACCATTATATCCTTTCTCAACTTTCTTGCAGGTTGTCGTTGATGTTCATGAGTATCGTGATACCTCTTAAGGTACCTCGTATGGATGAAATAATTGTTTCCTCTATCAAGTTGGTTTACATCAATTCCAATTTGAGTCAAAATTGACCCAAAATTTGTTCCTAGAATTCTAACTCTCATTGAGAGAATATTACATTTGAGATCCTATATCAATTCAAGTGTATCAAACAACTTGATTGATTAACATTAATTCTAATAACTCTCAACTGAGAGGATTTTTCATTCATTCATTTTTTTTTGTGTTCTTGGTTTTTACAAAAATTCTTCTTAACACATTGCTTTTTTCTTCTTAAATACTAATAAATGTATCTGTTGAGAATGCTACCGTTTGAGATTTTAAATCAGCATTTAAGTAAAATCAACTTGTAAGACATATCAATATATATCTTCATAATTAATTCAACGTAACTTCAATTCAAAAGATAGATCTCAGAGGATGTCGCTATCAGAGGATATCATGCGCTTCTCTAGACAAATCAAAAGTCCAAGTTAACGATCAAAGCATAAGTCCATCCTTGATGAGTAGAGAATGTTGGAACATTGACTTCTTATCAAGCGTTGACAGTATCAAAGTGTTGACTTGAAACATTGACCAGACGGTCAATGTTAATCAGAGTCAGTCACAACAATAACAGATTCTTCAGAGTCACTATGAACTTGTTTAGTAGATTCTCTTTCTTTGTTCATCAAAGGATCTAACTTGCACCAAAACATTTACTTTATCAAAAGCTTCATTTAGAGTTTTCCACTTTTGATCTTAGAGTCGGAGGATTAACAGGCGTCTTTAGTTAGAAGTAGATAATCATTGTAGCGTTCTTTTCCTTTGTCTTTAGAGGTCAATCATTGACTTGCATTTCCTTTCTCTTTAACGCTTTGACTTAAACTATAGATTATCAGATGTTTGTTGCAATGCTTCTTATTGCTTAAAATAGATAGTCAATATTATAATTCTTTATATTCTAACTTAATCTGCACACTTAGAAAATACATTTAAGGGATAATTGTTCTTATTTGTTATTTTTGTGATCATCAAAATATCAACTAGGGGATTGCAGCTAAAACTACTTTTGCACTTACAATCTCCCCCTTTTTCATTACTACAAACAACTGTACAATTAATGAACAATTTTCCTTCACAAAATAAAGTTTAAAAAATGCTCCCCCTGAATATAGTACTCAAAAATTGTTTGACTTAATAATCATTTGATCTTCTAAAAGAAAATTTATAAATCATCATTCTGGGATTCCCCCTGAATATGATAAACACGATTCTTTAGGAGTTTCAAACTTATTAAGTTATTTTATATTTGATAAACATGAAGGTATAATCAAAAGGGAATACTTAGAGAGGAAAGACACAAGGATAAGCAAACAAATAAGGCATACACACATTATCATAATTTTGAAAATTCTTTTCAAAACATAGTACACCATTTTTAGTGGTATACATAAAATAAAATATAGTCTATCACTATGAAATTTATTTACAAATTATATGTAAGAAATCCAAAGTTTGAAACTTTCATAGACATTCTTAATTGGGTTTAGGCAATCGAGTGATGAAGGTTGAAAAACAAAACAAGATATGGGGGGGGCG
>JBBPBQ010000003.1:20658004-20686850 GCA_037974755.1 Cicer yamashitae
GGTGAATTATGTTTTACGGTTTTAAAAATTTCTTTGATAAACTAGGTAATTATAATTAAAAGCTCAAAGTGAATAAAAAGAGAAATGAAGTAAATCACATAGAGATTTATATTGGTTCACCATCAAATCGGTAGCTACGTTTAGTTCCTTCACCCAGAAGGATTTTCTCCAATAATTCAAACTGAATTACAACACTTAACCTCAACTAGATAAGTCTTCTCAACTTCCAATTTGCACCTACAAACCGTTGAAGAAAAACACCCACAACTGGGCTAGGTTAAAAATGAATGAGTTTAGGTTTTTTTGAAAAATCTATCTCAGAGAGGTTGTTTACAATGTTATACTTTCAGCTTTCGCTTGCTCGGCACTTAGACAAATTTTGAATGATTGCAGAATGTTGTTGTATTGCGCGTAGTTGTTGTGTAAATGTTAGGCGTTGTTCTCTACTTTTCAAGTAAGGAAGCATGTCCTTTTCTAGAGTTCTTCACGTTAAGGTCTATGTCTTTTAAGGGTAAGGCATGTGTACTTTATTTCATAAATACAACCTGTATCTTCACGGGTTTTATCTATTGAACCGTTGCAGATAAATTTATCCGTTGAGCTCAAGTCATATCACAATCCCAAAAATCACTCTCTTTAACTTGAATAAATACAGAGAAGTAGAGGGTACAAATTAGATGATAGGATAATCAGAGCCTTTGTCTTACAGACCTTCAGAACATGCAAATTCTGAATGATTATCAAGGGATGTGCATAGCTTATCTTCTTAGATGACTAACTACCATTACATCATTTACTCTCATCAGAGTGTTTACTTCTTCAAAGTCGTTGACTTCTTCAGAGTCGTTGACTTTATCATAAGCATTGACTTCTTCATGAACATTGATTGAGCATTGACTTTCTCCAAACACTTTGATTTTATCAAAGGCGTTGACTTTCATCAAAGGCAGACGAGTCAGACGCTTTTTGTAGTCTTTGGAGGCAGCTTAGTCAGATGTTTGCTTGCATCTCTAGAGGCTACCGAAGCAATCCATTGCTTTCACCAAAAGAGACGCATATCACAAGACTTAGAAATGTAGGGCATAGAAGCGGGGTCTTGGTGTTCCTTTGCATTAAATTGTTCCCACAAAATACATTTTGTTATTATCAAAACAAGATAAGGAATGGTTCTTCAAACCATCTTGGTTCTATCAATCTCCCCATTTTTAATGATTACAAACTATTTATTTATGTGAACAATTTAATAAAAAAATAAAACATAATAGTATTCTAATTTAAATAAGAATGCTTAGTAGTATTCTAATTTAAATAAAATTCTTCCCCTTTTTGAAAGTCTTAAATTAGAGTATTCGAGGGTTTTTTTTAAAAACCTTTTAAAATTATTCTCAAAATTTATTCTCCCATTTTTGTCATCAACCAAAAAGAGTGAAAATTTTCTTGTCAGATTATTACTAAAAACAGACTTACACAAACTTTAGAGTATATCAATTGACTGTAGTAGAGCACATATACTTAACTTGCAAATTCTATTCTATCAAAGGAAAGGCATATACAAATCAAAACATCATTCAATTATGGAAATAATGTTTAGATTTTCTTTAATAAAGTTAAACCTTTCCTCGGCGATGAGTTTTGTAAAAATATTTGTGCACCGATGATCAGTGTCAACAAATTTTATATCTAAAGTTTCCTTTTGGATAAAATCTCTTATAAAGTGATGTTTGATTTCTATATGTTTTTCTCTTGAATGTATAATAGGATTTTTAGTTAAACAAATTGCATAAGTGTTATCACAAAAAATTGGAATTTTACTCTTAGAGTTTGTAATCCTCTAGCTGATGCTTCATCCATAGAAACTGAGTGATGCATCCGGTTGGAAAAATGTATTATGCTTATGTTGTGGGCAGAGCTATCATACCTTGCTTCTTGCTTGATTAGGATTTAAGATATTCACCAAGAAACGTGCAGTTTCTACTGGTGCTTTTTCTTTCAAACTTATCTCATGCATAGTCAGCATCGCAAAATCCGACTAACCTATACTCTGAGGGTAGCTTATAAACTAGGCCAAGGTCAGTAGTACATTTCAGGTATTTAATGATCCTCTTAACAGCTGTTATATGGGATTCTTTTTTATCGAACTGAAAACCTGGCACACACACACACAAAAAATAAAATGTCAGGTCTTGAAGCAATTAATTAAAGAAGTGACCTGATCATTCCTCTGTAAGTTTTCTGGTCAACCCGTTTGCTTGATTCATCTTTGTCAATAGAAAAGGTTGGATGCATCAGGGTACTCATTGGTTTGCGTTCATCCATCTTGAACTTCTTGAAAAGTTCTTTAGTGTACTTGATCTTATGGATCAACACACCATTTTGATTTTGTTGGATCTAAATTCCTAAAAAATACTCATTTGGAATTCATGTTGCATCAACTTAGCAAAATCTAGACATAGCTTGCTATTAGTTGAACCAAAGATAATATCACCTACATAAATTTGAACTATGAGATGGTCATTTTTAGTTGATTTTCTAAATAGGGTGGTGTCAACTTGTCCTCTTTCAAAATCACTGTCAAGTAAAAAATTGCTTAGTCTATCGTACCAAGCTCTTGGTGCTTGTTTTAGACCATACAAAGATTTTTTAAGTTTTAAAAACATTTTTAACATACACTTCCTCATTTATATAACCATTTAAAAATGCACTTTTCACATCCATTTTATATAAGATGACACAATTATATGCAGCAAAAGATAATAAAATGTGAATTGCTTCTAATCTTGACATCAGAGCAAACGTCTCAATGTAATCTATACCTTCCTGCTAACTGTTCCTTATAACTTCTCTTTTCTCGTTTAGTTTATTCCTAAATACCCATTTGGATCCAATGCATTGCCAGAATCCCAAACGTCATTTCTCTTGAATTTGTTAAGCTTTCTTTGCATTGCCAGAATCCATCCATCGTCTGATAGGGCTTTATCAATAGAGGTTGATTCGATTTGAGAGAGCATACCAACTTTTTTTTATCTTTTAGAGCAGATCTGGTCTTCAGAGGATCACTTGTGTTCTCTATATTCAGAGAGTCTGGATGAGATGATTTGTACTTCAATCTAGTTCTAGATTCCAGAAGATGTTGACTTATTTTGACATTATCTGTCTTATCCTCCGTTGTTTGGTTTGTTTCCTTCGATGTATTTATATCTTGTAATTTTCCTGTTTCTTCTGGTTTTCTTGGTTTATCTGGTTTTCTAGGCTCATCTAATTTTCGAGTTTCCTCTGGGCTGCTTATTTCCTCTAGGTTTTGTGGACATGCAGAATCATCATCTATCTCTGACTTTTTATTGTCACGTTATTTGTCATCAACCTTAGAAAGTATTGACTCTTCCACAATCAAAGTCTCCTAGTTGTATACTCTATAAGCTTTAGGCCTTTCAGACTATCCCGAAAGGATGCACTTTTGTGATTGTAAATAAAACTTGCCAAGTCTTTCCTTAGTATTTAAAATGTAGCACACAAAGCCAAATTGGCGAATGTAAGAAATGTTGATCTTTTTACTTTTCCACAATTCATAGGGAGTCTTACTTAGAATAGGATTGATAAAGACTCTGTTTTGAATATAACATGCAATATTCAGCACTTCTACCCAAAAGTGCTTTGTAACATTTGTCTCATTGATCATAGTGCGTGCCATTTCTTGAAGAAATCGATTTTTTCTTGCTACAACACCATTCTCCTGAAGTGTTCTTGGAGAAGAAAAGTTGTGTAAAATTTCATTTTCTTCACATACGAATTGTTACTATGCACAAACCTTTTTCATTTTGTACTTGCTTGTAGAAAGTACTGAACACTTGATGTGGCTTATCCTTGTTTTTTAGAAATTGTACCCATGTGCATTTGTAATAGTCATCAACAATAACAAATCCATGCTTTTTACACTAATAGAGGCACTTTTTACTGGACCAAAAATATTTATGTTTAAAAGCTCAAGAGGTTTGGTTGTAGAAACAATGTTTTTAGAAGAAAATGAGTCTTTAATTTGTTTCCCTTTTTGGAAAGCCTCACAAAGAACCTCTAATTTGTATTTGAGATTGGGCAAACCTCTAACAAGGTTGAGTTTGTTTAATTTTGAGATTAATCTCCAATTGACATGGCCTAATCTCTTGTGCCAAATCAAATGTTCCTCGTTCACAGACACAAGACACTTAATTAAATTATTCTCAAAAAGTTATGTTTAAGTCATTTAACAAATAGTACATTTTGAATAGAAGAAGAAGAAGAACCTTTACCAAGTATACCATAACCAAATATTCTTCCCTTCTGGTTTCGTCTGAATCGAACTGTTCCTCCGACCTTCAGAGTCAGGTCTTGGAACATAGACCTTTCTCCTGTCATTTGTTGTGAGCAGCCACAGTTCATCTACCATGATTGGTGTTTTAACTCTACTGCTAAGGACATCTGTAAGATGAATTATTTTATCCTTAGGTACCTAAATTTGATTGGGTCCTTGTTTGTTAGTTTTTAAAGGTTTCTTGTCTTTCCATGTTTTTAGCATAGGACGAGATACTCTATTGTGTCATTACATGGAACATACAACACAAACAACCTTAGGAAAATAATATTTTCTGCTCGTTCTTCAAATCCGATTCCTCTTTTCCATTTTTGCTAACACCATAGATCATTGAAGCTTGCTTACTTCTACCTACACCATTTACAAGAAACTTTTGAAAAACTAATTCGTATTTGACTGAGTTATAGATCTTATCCTCTAAAGGTTTTGAAATGTTTTCATTTGGGGTCACTTTCTTTCTCTTATGTTTTTCAAAAAAAAATTCAAGAGAGTTGTGTTTTTCAGTCAAATCATTATGGGCTTTTCTTAGCTTTAGTTTTGAAGGCACATAATAATAATAATAATAATAATAATAATAATAATAATAATAATAATAATAATAATAATAATAATAATAATAATAATAATAACAATAACAATAATAATAATAATAATAATAATAATAAATACGAGATAAATATGAGAATACCTCGATTACGAGATAAATAATAATTATTATTATTATTATTATTTAAAAACTCATTTGAAGCAGTCATAAGCTCACTACGAGATAAATATGAGAATACCTCGATTTCTTCATCATAGTCTGAATTAGAGTCAGTTTGTATATCAATCATCAGAGCCATGTTTGCAAGTTCTTCATCATTAGAGGATTCAACAAAATCATCCCATGTAATTAGACCCTTTTTCTTGGTCTAGGATTCTTTCTTTTGATTTCTTCTCTCAAGTTTTGATCATTATGCCTTGAAGTGTCCAAGTTCCTTGCACTCAAAGCATGTGAATTTCTTCTTATGAGTACCTCTTTTTGGAAAATATCTCTTTTTGTGCCACATCCTCTAAATCTTCTTTGAGATGAAGAATAATTTCTTAGCTTCTAAATCTTCACTCTAATCCTCTAAATCATTATCCTATGATTCTTCAACCGCTTGTAGAGCCTTCTTGTCTTTTGATTTAAGAGCCAATGACTTTTACTTCGTCTTGGGCTCATCATCTGCTAGTTCAATCTCGTGAGATCGGTGGGAACTAATCGGTTCTTCCAAACAAAGACTGTTTAATAGATTAAATAATAAATACTGATAAAAAAATTGGATTTGAAAAAATAATAATACAAAGAATACTTTTAAAATTAAATTAAAAAATAATATGAAAACTTATATATTATTTATAATATTTTTATAATATGTTGTCAATATAAAAATAATCCTAATAATAATAATAGCAATAATTTTACGATCAAATTTACACAAAATAAAAATATGTACCCAATCAAATCCAAAAATTATAAAAAAAGGTCTATTAAGCAAATCAATTTTTTTAAAAAAAATTAATGCATCAAAAAACATTAATTTTTATAAGGTGGATTCTTCCCTAAAAAAAATTACACGCAAGTAAAATTAATTTTATGAAAAAAATTCAAATTCAAATTTTACATTAAATTAAAAAAAGTTATCCAAAAATATGTAAATGATGTAGTAAATATTACAAAAATATAAAATTAATTACATGCCTATTTTGTTTTTACAATGATATAGGTACAAAGTTTCTACCGCTATTTAACGGTGACTAATCTCTATTAGAAATTATGTAAGTACACAAGGTGGGTTCTCCTCTTCCAATCAAATTTTCTTGATACGCAAGAGTACGAGATCAAACTTCTTAATCAATTGCTTAAGGGTCTATGTCCCTTACCACTTAGACCATTCATTGTTAGTACTTACATTTTTCTTTTAGTTTCACATAGGCACCCTCCACCGGAGATAATCCTATTCAGGTGCGTCGGACACTAAACACAGTTTCCGAATGAGAATTCAAACTCATGTTCACTTTATTGTGAAAATCTATCTTCTACCGTTAAACTCAATCCCTGTTGGTGGTAATTATGTCTTTACTTAATTAAAATATAAAAGAATTTATTAATTAAAATAAGAAATTTAATTAACAATAATCTAAATAGGAAAATAAATAATTTCATACAATTATTTACAAAAATTATATTTTGAAAATATCTCATACAATTATTTAAAAAAATATATATATTTAACAATCGATATAGTATAATTAAAAGTATATAAATATATATACTTTTTGCAATGGTACAAAAATTTAAATAAATCTTTTATATATATATATATATATATTAAAAATCAACCATAAATTTTGAATATAATCTTAATTCGAGCTCATATACATATACTAAAATTGTCATTTATTAGAAAACAAATCTTACAATGTAAATATTTGTAATGAAACATATTGTTTCAAAATACTACAATGTTATTTTGTTCATCAATTAGTTAAAATTACTACATTTTATATCTTTAAATAAATATAAGAATAATCATAATATAATATACACTACAATAATTTATTTCATAAATTGTACGAGGGATAATTGTTTGTCTCTAAGAAATTATTTAAAACTTGTGATTTTTTTTAATATTATCTACATAAAAATAAGACAATTATAATACATTAACTATATTTTTTCACACTTTAATTTTTTCATGTTAATTTTTTTTAGAAATAAGTCGTTCAATAAGTTGTTGGAACATATAATTTATACACAGGATTAAGAATTATCATTAATCAATTAGTTAATTTTTTTTATATCTTCTAAATAAAAATAAGAATAATCAAAATATATTGATTATATAATTAATTAAAAACAAGGTACACGGAATAGTAAAAATAAGAACACTTAAAATACACAAACTATAATTTTTGATACTACAATAAAAATGAGAACAGTTATAATGCCCAAACAATTATTTTTTCACACTTTAATTTGTTCGTATTTGTTTAGAAATTAATCGATAAGGAAGCTGTGGAAACGTATAATTGATACACAAGATCAATGTTTGTCACTAACTAATTAGTTAAAATTAATAGATTTTTTATGTCTTTTAAAGAAATATGATAATAATTATAATTTATTATAAAAATTGTACACGTGACAAATAATTCTCATTAAAGAATTAGTTAAAATTAATATATTTTTAAAATATAATCGGTATTAAAATGAGTATAATTTGCAATGAGTTATTAAGAATTGTTTCAATTGAACAATTTTGTAAGAATAGATGGATGTGTAATGAATGTCATACTTGATTGATTAGATTTATTGAATTTGTGCATTTTTTTCCTAAGATCAAATTAGAAGTTATTTGATGCTTCGGTTATAAGATATTTTGTGTTTTTAAAATTGGTAATCACCAAATAAATCATAAGTTATATTTTTCTGATGCTATATTTAGTTCAATTGTAAATCATAAATATTAAAAACTACATGAATTATTATTAGTTTTATTTGATTAACACTATTTATCATTAGAATTTTATTTGAGTTTATTTTATTTAAAGTTTTATGATTATAATCATAGATTAAATTTTCACATTTCGTTTATAGTTCACTATTCATTCCAGTTATTTTTTTAGATAAGATTATCCACTTCCGTTTGAATATAAGAAAAAAATACTATAATATTTAAACATATAGATTTATGTATTTACAAACCATCTAACACACTATACATATAACATTGAAGGCGATAACATAACACATGCTTGAAAATATATGCTTACGATATATCTCGCATGAGTCAAACAATTTTAAAAAAAATATTAAAAAATTAAATAAATTTATTTAGCCATTAATATATCTCGTGCTTGGCACGTAGTACACATAAAATTGACAATTTCAATATATTTCCATGCTCTTAGTGAATTATAGTTTTTTTCTTCACAAAAAAAGTACAAGACAAAAAAAAAATGGGAGTAATAATTATAAATATGATTATTATTTCATTTCAATAAAAATTATTATTTCTATTTGTAACAACCAAACTCGATACCTTAGAATTTACGACACTCACACATTGTGCACTAATACTAACAACTTGTGCTAGATTCATAAAATATTACCTCTTGAAAATAAACTACGATTATTGGATTACATCATAATAAAATAAAACATCAAATTTTAATTCCATAAGTCTGAAACTTATCTTCTGATGCTAAATCCATATTTCATGTTCCTTCGGCTGCTAAATGAAAATAAATGGGGTGAGATAAATATATCTCAGTGAACTCTGAAAACAAAGGGAGGGGCAGTCTCAAAGAATTTCTTTCATAAATATGTGTAAAACATGAAAACAATTATGCATCTCAAATTAAAACTTTTTTCAGCTTTAATTTTCATAAAAGTTTTAATTATAATAATCTTTCACTCTTAATTATGAACAACATATGCATGACCTCAAATATTTTCCATTGGAATAAGGAAAAGTCGCTTAATATCTTGATGTGGGTCACCAAAATAATTAAGTCCTGATTGGTAAAGGTGGTCTGATCAAGCCCGGGTTCTGATTGTTCTCCTTTACTTGTTATTTCATGCCTCAAACAACCTGAATGTCTCACCATGAATAAGTTCATGCATGATCTAATTAACGAGAATGTACTCAACTTGAAATGTTTTGTATGCAATGTCTATATTATGTAATGTATGTAATGCATCCTTCATCCACAACAATTATAAATAACTTAGCAATATACTAAATCTATAATAATTTAATCATGAGTCCCTAATTCGAAACTGCAACTAGAGGCAGAAATACTTAGAGATTTGGGGAGACCACCAGAGGCAAAAGGTTGAACACAATTTACCAGAGGCAAAACATCAGGATTCACATACATATCAAAGATAACAGCAGTAACGAGCAGAAATTGTGCTCATTAAGTGTATTAACCTTAAAGTAAGATCTATGCATCTAAACTAAACATCCTTAACACATAATCAATTACAAAATCATCACATAATCAGAATTAATTGACATGCATGATCCTCAATTACTTTTTATATGCAGTTCTCGAAAAACCCCTATATGCTCAGAATTTATCTTCCTTACTTGTTCTAGTTCTTTTCCCTAATTCCCTTTTACGCAAAAACAGTTTTAGAACAAAGAAAGAAATCTATAAATTAATTTAACCCCCGCAATCTCTCATGATAAAATAGCTTAATGTAAAGAACTCATTGGAGTTGTAATAAAGGAGATGAAGGCCCTGATTCAGATAGCTTTGAACTCCTCTTTAAGTTTAAATTAATTTTGTCTAGAGTTGGTTCATGGGAATGACAAAAAGGGAATGAGAGAAATGATTATGTTTTTCATAAAATGATGGAATTTTTTCATTTTGCCCCCTTGGGCATATCTCGTATTATCGGTTTGCCCTTTCAATTTTTAAATTTTTACTTCTAAATTAATATGTTAATACTTTAACTACTCTTTATTTTTAACACATTTTAATTAAATGGGTTAATATATATTTTTTTTAAATCTTTATTTTTCTAAGTTTTTAATTAAATGGGTTATTACACTAATGCTACTTCAATAATTATTATTTCAAACTTGGTAAATAATGTGAGTAAAAAATATTTGTAAATAATGAGACATTCAACCATTTATTTGCAATAGAAATTAATAATTATTAAATTAGAAATTTATATACTTTATGATGTATTGAAAAATCAATTATTTCATAATTTTTTTGCACATATTTTAAAAGAAACATTCAATGTTAACATAATTTTGTGACACTATTTACTACTCCCTCAGTTCCAATTCCAAAATAAGAAAAAAAAATTGTATAAATAAAAGAGAGAATAACAGTTTTACTAAATTATTTTTATTAATTATTTATACATTAATAATGTAATAAATATATAATAAAATATATTGCAATGAAAATAACACATAAAACAATTAGTATTAATTAGATGGTACACATAACACTTAATGTTTTTTTTGCACTCAGTTGTATTTATTCAAACAAAAATACTCATTTACGGACAAGACCAACATAATCAGTGGGCCCATATGGTTCAAATAGCTCTGCAAAATAACTCTTCTTCCTTCTTGGGTTACATTTCATGTCGCTGCACAATTGATCGTTATACCATATGTTACAAGTAACGATGCATGATCTCCAATGAAATTTTCTAGCATACTGCTTCATGTTGTGTTCCCATATTTTGACATCCTTTTCCATCTCTTTTATACTCGGCAATTCAATGTTTCCATCTAAAAAATGTGCTAGCCATTGACATCTCATTTCATTTGAACAAATATTTGATATACCTTCAGCGTATCCTACCACAGCCAATTGTGGGATTCGAGGATGAATTATTTGCCTAAAGTGGTAGAATAAAGATTAGATTTGGAGATCTATAAAATTTACATAATAGTCCCTAAAAATATAAGAATTTTGCTTTTAATCTTTAAAAGTTTTAATTTTTATGGATTTCTTATATTTTCATAATGGCCTCCTTTTAGTTGTCATTTTCATTTTCATTTTCATTTTCATTTTACATTTAGACATGTCACGTTGGACTTAAAGCAAAATGTCTTGAATATGACTAAAAACATATACTTTATTTGTCTCTATTAATGTCATTTTAGTAATAAAAAAAATTATCTCAAAATAAATGTCATTCATAATTTTCTATGCAAATTTAATTATTTTTTCATATACTAACCTTCAATGATTACTATGTACAAAACTTCTGAAATATTATTATACTTTGTATTGATAATAGTGAAAAATTTTACGAATAACTAAGATATAAAATTTGGTAGTTATTACATTTCTTCTTTCTAATTATTATATTTCTTAGCATGTGCACAAAAACCTTAAACGACATTCATTGTGAAACAAATGGAGAATAAACATTCAAGTAGTTATTTTTATAAAAGATAGTTGGGTTAAAACTTAATCAACAAAAATTGATATATTAGGTTCATATTATAAACCTAAATATTACTAGTTCATATTACAAACTAGATATATTCATTTTTGTTGATAAAATTTTAACCGACCTTTTCTTTTATAAAAATGACAGAATAGAGTATACAGAAATATCTTGTAAAAAAAAATATTAAGAGAGAAAAATGTATCGAATGTAATAACCTGTAGAGGGGAATTATTGGACTTGTTGACATGTTAATGTAATTTTGGAATATTTCAGATTTGAATATGCTTCTAAGTTTTTGGTCACCTTTATATCCCGTGGCAAGAATAACTAGATCTGTATCTAGAGGTTTAACTTCATCATTAATGATCAAACCTTCTTCGCAGAAACTAAAGCTTTGTGATTTCTTTATCACAATGGATCCTTCTTTTACTTTGTCAAAAAAGGTTTCAGGAACCACACCAATTTGACATGCAGAGATTTCTTGAAGAAAGCTATGATTAGGTACCAGTCCATACTCTTTTAGTGGCAGCTTCCGTTTTAGATATGTTTCAACAACTTTCGAAATTCCCCATCTCTAAAAATCAAAAGTTGAGTTATATATGACTTATGCAACATTGTTCAATCTTACAAATATAATTATTTGGTTAATATTACCATACAAGATAATACAATAATATAGCAAATCTTACCAATGGTGAGAGTAAAGTGGCCACAAGGCTAAGAAAAAAGTGTTCTCCGGGCTTGTGAACTAAAAGCTCTGCGAAACGATTGAAATAGAAGTATCCAAGACTAATACCCCAGACGTTGAAATCAGGGATAAACCAGTGTGCGGTTCTATGAATAATTGTGCAAGGATGGGTCACTCCTATTGAAATTAATGGTATTATACCAAGAGGTGTGTAACACTAAAAATAAAGGAGAAACAGTAATTAATAATGTAAAGTTTTAAACAAATATTTTCATACCATTTGCATCTGCACATTCAACAGCTACATCAAGAGCAGATTTCCCTGAGCCTACTACTGTAACACTCTTGTTTTTTATCAATTCAGCTGCAGTCTCATTGTCCAAGGCAGAGTAATCCATAGAATGCATAACTTTACCTTTAAAAATACTTGGGCCTTTTCCAAGGGGGAACTCAGGAATGTTTGGAAAACCACTATATTTTCCAATACAAAGAATAACAAATTCAGCCTTGTACACCTGGTTTTATAAATATTTAGTCTAGTTTAATATATTATTGTAGACCAAAAGCAAACATTTTACATTAGAAAAGTATAATGTGTCAAAATCTTACTTTTTCCTTATTTAATATTTGTACTTAAGCTAATATTCCATATCATTCTAAAACTTCAAAATTTATGCGGATACACATGTATAACAAGTTGTTAGATAAGGTAAATTTTTTGCATAAATATAGTTTTCAAAATTTTACAAAATTACATTATTTATATACATAACTTAGCCGGCTCCTCCTTATTAAGGTCATTTTTTTTTGGAATCAATCTTTTATATATTTTTTATTTAATTTAAATAAGTGATTTTTACACATATTTTGTTATCTCATTGTCTTATTACAGAGTTGTTTTATTCTTCGTCTAACACAACATTTTTTGAATTCCCATTTTAGATGATGTTTGATATAATGCATATTCAATGAATAACTTGAGCGTCGTCAATGCTATAACTCCGGATACATGGTTATTAGAGATACTTCAATTTTGTCTTATTTGTAGATTTCGTCATATTTATACACATTTTGTTGTTTTATGCTATTAACTTGAGTGATTTGAATTTGTTCCCAGATTCCTCGTTTTTAATCTATATAATTTCTAGAATAACATTTTTTAATAAAAAAAATATACATACCTCAGTTGAGAAATTCTTAGTATCTTCGACAGTGATATGCCATGTTCCTTTAGAGCCAAAAGGACTATTATTACCATTCCATAATTCCCATGACTTGATATCTTCATGAGACTCTCCAACATAATCTATATTGATGACTTTGGAATTGAATCTGATGTAAGGAATTAATGAAAAATGTTGAGCATAGGAGTTAACATAATCTAGCACTTGTTGACTACTTGGACAATCTTCTTTTACAGAAGAATCCCATGGAAATTCTGAAAATTGATAGGCTTGTTTGGGGTTTTGGAGTTTGGTAGACTGAATAGTATGTCTCCACAGTCCTCCAACGCCATCGTCAGCTTCATAGACAACAGGATGAAAACCAATCTGTAGAACGTATTTGCAAGCAAGTAAGCCACTAATTCCAGCACCAACAATTGCAACTCTTTTTTCCATTTCGTATATATAATTACACCAATTGCTGGAATATAACTATTTGCTGTGATATGAATACGACTATGAGAAAAGTCTCTTCAATATAAACAATATAAATTCTAATTTGGTCAGGAGAAACAAACAAAGATACATCTAGAGAGATCACGAGGAGTTAGATTTGCAAATAATGACAAAACCGAAATTATTTTAATGATAACCCAACTTGACCAAGAAATGGTTTATTATGGGTCTACATCGATTCTTTTACGGTGGTTTGGAACCGTTAATCTCTTGAGGAGATAAGAGATATGATCAGTAAAGGATATTAAATTCAATTATTATAGTGTTCCAAGCCTTACAAACTTGATAACTACAACGTGATGGGCCATGTGGCAACTTTCATAAATTCCAAAAGAATGAAATATTTAAAACGCCTCAAGACTACTTATTAGGTAACTAACGTAAAAACTATAATTTTAAAGTGGTGCATTAAAAAAGAATTTTAAAAATTAATTTTTTCACACTAAAATTTATTTTTTAATAAGTATTATTAGGAAAATTGTTAGCATAATTTTAATTTAATTAAAACTAAACATTTAACAATTCATAAATATTATCAGTCTCCTAAACAAACTCATAATTATGTATTCATTCAAACATAAAAAATAAAAATAAAAACTCTAGTTGTAAGTTAAATAAAGAATTTTAAGCCTTTAAATTTTAACTAAATTGATAAAAATACTGATACTATTTATTAAGTCGAAGATCATACCTCAAATTAAATAAATAATTTTTATGTGCCAATATTTGAGTTTTAACATGTTTTTCAGTAAAAACTTAAAATACAAGATATTATATAATAGAATTAATATTTCAACTATGTTAGAAGTTTTAACCTTAAATATAGTATAAATTGATTTTAATATGAGTATTAACTAGTTATCTCTGTAAAACTTATTTGTAATCTTTCATACTTTATAATTCAATTGAAATGTTATAATTAAAAATTTATTTTATGGATAGCATCATTTATTCTATTTTTATTAGTGCATATAAAATTTCTTAGACATCTATAACCTTAATAAAGAAAACAAAATTTCGTTGTAGATTTTAAAACCATTATCCACCATTTTAATTTCATTAACTTTTACCCAATTGACAACTATTGGCTATTGTAGGCTCTTCCTAATGTCGGACGAGTCCCAAAGAGAATAAATAACCTACCAGCCTAAGGTGAAAAGCAACTCAACGCCTCCCATTTTTTTCACTTAATAAATGTGATTTAAAGTTAATTTTTGGGTTAGGATAAATGTTTAAAATTATTTTTTTCTCTTTTATCTAAATAAATAATATTTCTATACATATAGTTTTTTTAAAAACAAGTTTTTTATTTTATTTTGTCGCCAAAGTACGACATTGTTTTATTTGTCGTTTTGATGCAACATTATTTTGGTTTTCTGTTTTGTTGCGGTCTTCCTAAATTCAGATTTATAAGATTTATAGATAAATTGTGATCTAGTATAAATTCAATAAATGACTTTGGTGTCATCATTGTCGTAGACTTTGCTGCATTTGTGAGTAAAATTTCTTCTTCACTTGGAGTTCTTGGGCTCCTTCTTTCCCTTTTATTTGTATGTATGGAAATAAAAATAATTTAGGGTCCAGTAAACATGAAAAGGGTTGTGGTATAAATTGAGGGTTTTTGTTGATTCATACATGAATTCCTATTTTGAATTGGTCTTAAATATCTGTAGTGTTGTTTATTTCAAATTAGCTTTGTTGGCCGGCACATCCAAACATGTATAGAGAGATACAAACAAAATCCTGCACCAACATATTAAATATGCAACAGATTTTCGTTATTCGTTATTTCCCAGAACACGACTTTTTGTTATATTCAAAATCAAGTTGAATATATCCAAACAAATAAAACAACATTTATAAGAATCAAACTTAGGACTTTTCATTTAGAGAAGTAACCTGCAACAACTAAATCAACAATATTTTGGTTTCCTGTTTTGTTGTGGTCTTCGTGCATTCAGATTTATAGATAAATTGTGATTTAGTATAAATTCAATAAATGACTTTGGTGTCATCATTGTCATAGACTTTATTGAATTTGTGACCATTCTATCGTTTTATATTATTAACTTGTATATTATGAATTTGTTCACATATTTATAATTTTTAATTTTAACAATTTTAAATTATATTGATCTTGATTTTTGTAATTTTTTCAATTTAAATGAATAAATATCATTTTTCATAAATAAAAATAAATCCCCATTTCTTTTTTGCCGGAACAATATTTTCTTTTGACAAGAACGAGTTCCAATATTTAGAAACACCCATTTAAACCTATATAGAAAATATTCGGTTACTCATCCAACAAAAAATGCCTATTTTGAATTGGTCTTAAATATCTATAGTGTTGTTTATTTCAAATTAGCTTTGTTGGCCGGCACATCCAAACATGTATAGAGATACAAACAAAATCATGCACTAGCATATTAAATATGCAACATATTTTGGGTTTTTTTTTTCTTCTAAATAACCCTTTTAAAAAATAAAATTACTGAAATACTCCATTTTCAAATTTATATACTTAAATACTTCCTTTTTTCACTAAGTTACAAGTCGCCATTTGGAATGACGACTTTATTAAGGAAACCCACTTTTCAAATGGCAACTTCCCAAAAGGTTTTTTTTTAAAATATTTGAATTAATATTTTTATATCAAATAAAAACTATTTGAAATAAAAAAATTAGAATCTATTTTTGTGCTTATAGAGAACAGCATTCCATGTTATTAACATGGAAATCAAAAATATTTTTATTCAAATAACAAACATAATATATATATATATATATATATATATAATTAACATAATTCATAAAAATACATAAATACAAAATTTAAATTACATAGATTGACTAGAGTTGGCTGTAACATTTGGACAATGTTTTCGAGTATGGCCAGTTAACCGACTCTAAGCCGACGCGATCAAACAAAATAGAACATCCGACGCTAGTTATATCCGTTGCCACGTCATCAACAAAAAATTGTTGGCGTCGGACGGCTGACGCCAATGCAATCTTGCAAGAGGCGCCTCCAACTGCAATATAGATAAAAATCAAATCAATGTCACTTTAGCAATGTTGGAAAGTTAAGGAATCAAAATGTAATTAAAGGAATCAGAATGCTGGAAAGTAAAGGAATCAAAATGCTGCCATGTGCCAATTACTGCTGCGAAAAAAATCAAAAAAACTCAAACAAATCATGCTTATTACTACTGCCTAAAACTTAAACAAAATGCTGTCATGCCTATTACTACTGCCTAACTTAAACAAATCATCAACCTTTTTTTTGAAGAGAAAAACTTAAACAAATCATAAATCAATTAGTCTCACTTTAAATAAGAAAGTTTAATAATCTATAATAGTTAGTAACAGAAATAACAATAATCTTACATTCAAACGACGCACGCGAGCTTCAGTTTCAGCACTATTTTGTTCA
Organism: Cicer yamashitae; assembly: GCA_037974755.1. Taxonomy (NCBI): domain Eukaryota; kingdom Viridiplantae; phylum Streptophyta; class Magnoliopsida; order Fabales; family Fabaceae; genus Cicer; species Cicer yamashitae. The sequence goes on from JBBPBQ010000003.1 coordinate 20,675,117, forward strand.
TCTACTCCACAATGCGATATGCTGCATCAAAACCAATTTCTACAATCAAAAAACGATATTTATTTACCTTATCACAAACTGCCCATTAATTCTACCCTATCACAAACTGCCATTAATCATGCCCCTCCTTTTATACAATATTTATATACTAATAATAAATAGTCTAGCAAACAACTAGAAGGAATCTAGAATAACTTTTGAAAATGACACAGAAGTGGTCCAAACTATTTATAAAATTTGGCATGGCCGACGCTAAATATAGCAGCTAAAATGAGTTTTTCTAGTAGTGAGATGTTAAATACATTAACAACCTTGTACACGTCAGGTAGAAGCACTAAATAGTTTTGACGAGCGTAAGAAGATGTAGCTATGACATGAGAACAAGGAACATGTATAGTTTGAAAATTTTCACAATCACACCATTTTCTTTGGAGGTTGACTTCAAAATGACCAATTGGTCGCACCTCTCTTGGGTTTACTGTTTCATGCACCATGCAATCGTATGTGTATACTTGACCAGAAGCTAATGATGCCTGATGTTGTTGTCCCCTTTCTGCATATAAAACTCCCAATCTATAGTATGTTGATTGTATCAAAGCAGTGATTGGGAGATTGCGTGTACCCTTGAGCACTGTGTTGATTGACTCGGAAATGTTTGTTGTCATGTGCCCATCGTCGACCTTGAGAATAAGCCATAGTCCATTGTTCTGGGGGGATATTATTGATCAATCTTAAAGCCTCTGGATTTGCCATCCTGTTTTCATTGCGGTAATATTTAAATGATGGCTCATTTAATGCATATCCTATTATAAATGATGTAAAAAGTATCAAATATGATAAAGTGATAAGTGGAAAATATACTAACAAGAATTAGATCATTACCCATACAAACAAGTTTTCTTTGAAGTTCCTTGTCCTTGAACTCTCTCATGAAATTTTGTGAAATGTGTCGGATGCAGTACACATGTGTTGACGGAGGATCATGCCAACCATTATTTGGATTATTATAAGTACTTTTAATGGATTCATGTCTATCTGAAATCAAACAAACATCGACTTGAAGTGTTACATACCTTCTTAGATTTTTTCAAAAAAAAGCTCCAAGCACCCCCTGTCTCACCTTCCACAAGTGCATAAGCAATGAGAATTGTATTTTTGTTTCCATCTTGTGCAATATCAAGCAAAAAAGTCCCTTTGTACTTGTCGTACAACCAAGTTCCATCCACTGAGAAAAATGGTTTACAAAATTTAAACCCAGATATTCACGGAGGGAAAGCCCAGAATAGTCGTTTGAAAATTTTTGACCCCTGTAACAGAGTATTATCAGAATATGCAAGTGATACTTCCATTTCCACAATAGTTCCTGGAAGAAATTTATACATAGCCAACAACCACCTAAAACGTTTTGATAGCTTTGTTCTTTGCCATCCATGCCTTTCTATAGGTGATTGTGTAGTTGTATTGTTCTCAAATATGTGCAATGATCACCTTCACTTTAATTGATGGATCAACTTTCAAAAGCGACTTTATGCTTTCGCATATGATGTTAGAGTCAAGCTTGGTAGGATCCTGTGACATAGAGGAATTTGCGCAATTGTGAGGCCCCTTCAAACGACCAATCACCCATTGCTTACTTTTTTGGCTTAACGAAGCCCAACATTTGAACAAACATTCTGAATTCACACATTTAATTACATACCTGTATTGATCAGATTGCACTACACGGTAATTGAGGGAGTGTTTCATGTGATAATGCTTAATTGCAAGTTGACAATATGGTTTGCTATTAAACTTCATTCCAATCTCAAGAGATGCATCTAATGGAGGTGGTTCATTAGATGGAATATCAAATTCGGAGAATTGGTAAGCATAATCCAAGTTTAGATTACGCATATGGAATGGTGGATAATATGTCGTTGCAATTACATGAGGTTATGGCTCTAGATCGTCGCCATTGTGATCGTCCTCCTCCTCGTCAAAGTATGTTTCTTCTTCACTCTCCTCACTTATTTCTTGTTGATCGAAATTGGCCACCTCACCTAGTGGAATATACGGTTCAGGTTGAGATAGTTCAGGTTTAGATGTTTCGGCCTGGTCAAAGTATGGTTCAGGTTGGTAAGATTCATAATTTTGAAAAGAATAAGTGTTTTGTGTTTGAAAATGGTATCCAGGGTGAGGTGTGGTTAAGGATGATGGTTGACCAACATCGTATAATGGATTACCATCCTCAAACGTGACATATAACTCGATAGATCCGAGTTGCGGCCACTGTTTTTGAACATCAAACATGAGTTCAACATCTTCGTCGTCTTCAACATTTAACAATTCATAATGAACTATGCCTTGTCCAAATGAGAGAGGGTGTCAAAAAGTTATATTAGACACCTTCTTATTTTCTAACTTCAACTTTTCTTCAATTTTTTTCTTCAAGTAAGTAAGGTTGCATCCAAAATGAGCTCGAATATCTTGTCTTTCACATATTTCACCATTGTAATAAATCAGAAAAACTATATTTTTTGGTGCCATTGATATGAAAATGAGATATTGAGATTGAGATGAAATGCAATGAAAATAATATATCATACTTATACGCAACCAATTGTGATACATGTGTTCCTGCCAACTTTTTGATACACTGCCAATATACGGACCCGCATGCATGACATCCTTGCAAGTCGCCTTTCCTAAAGGCGACCTCGTGACACATCCTTTGGCAAGTCGCCATTCCAAAAGGGGACCTGGTGACAACCTACTGCAAGTCGCCATTCCGAAAGGCGACCTTGAATGGTGCTTTAAGAAATCGTCTTTCTAAATGGTGATTTAGATGGCAATCAGAATATATTCCCACGTTGGGAAGTTGCAAAAATGTGATAATGTCTCAGTCCAGTCTAAGCCTCTCCCTCGTGTTCAGTCTTCTCCGTCCATAAGTGTTTATTTTCAATCTTACGGGTTCACGCCAGGGGAACAATTTAATTTTGACAGCCATCAACCACATCAAGAAGACAATTGTCGACTATCCTTTACATCAAGCGAAGAGGAATTGTTGTATAACATGTTCAACACTCGTCATAGTACATCTGAGTCCGCTACCCAGTTACTGAATAATATGTGTCAACAAAACTTTCAAACTCCAAGCTTTGGGATTGCATATACTCTGTTGAATCAAATATCCAACTGGACTCAAGGTGGAAGTAGTTCTTCTGCAGCACTTCCTCCTAGACATCCTTAACAACAAGAAGACGAAGATCAAGAAGAAAAACAAACTCGTGATGTACCAAGACGTCGTCAAAATCCCGTACGTGTGAGAAAACCTCGGCAATGTGGTACTGGAGGCCACCTTCGACATTAATTTTATCGTAATTTTTGTAAAATTTGTGATGTTTTTTATGAATGAATTATGTAATTTAAAATTTTATCGTAATTTAAAATTTGTATTTATGTATTTTTATGAATTATATTAGTTATATATATATATATATATTAATTTTGTTATTTGAATAAAAATTGAAAAAAAATTGATTTTTTATTTTTATTTTTAAAAACTCTTTGGGAAGTCGCCATTTGGAAAGTGGGCTTCCTTAAGGAAGTCGCCATTCCAAATGGAAACTTGTAACTTAGAAAAAAAAAAGAGGGTATTTAGGTATATAATTTTGAAAAGGGAGTATTTAGGTAATTTTTTTTGGAAAAGGGGTATTGAAAAAAAACCACATATTTTCGTTATTCGTTATTTCCCAGGATGCGACTTTTTGTTATATTCAAAATCAAGTTGAATATATCCAAAAAAAAAAAAATAACAACATTCTTAAGAATCAAACTTAGGACTTTTCATTTAAAAAAGTAACCTGCAACCACTAAATCAACAATTCAATCATGTTAATAAAAAAAAAAGTTTATACTTACATATATTCACTAATATTTTGAAAATATCTCACAATCCCCCACCATTTTCAAAATATAATTAGTCCCATAATTTTGAAAAAATCGTGGTTTAAGATAATGGTATCTTCAATTTGAACCACTACTTAGTACTCTATAGTTTTCACTCATCTGGAATAGATTGGTAGACAAGCTTTGAACCAATTATTTATTAGAACAAGTGGTACAACTTACACATGAAATCTCGGTACTATCGAAAGAATTATAAAGATGACACATTTGATAAGGTCTTGTGTCATGTACCCTTTTGATGAGAATTTAAGAGTCAAGCCCTTTAACTCTTTGTAGCGGCCTCACTTCATCCACACATAGGTAAACTATATCAAAAATACACACATAATATGTATTTCAACAAATTCATGCTATATGTCTATTAAGAGAAAAACTCAAACTTCTAACTTTATACTTATGGTCCAAGTACTTTTAACCTTTGAGATGTATCTATATTCAAGTACTTGCAATCACTCTAATAGTGTACTTTCATCATTGATTTTCCACAATTCGTGATCAATTAGATATCAGCTTGAGTCCGATCCCTAATGATGTCTTCAACACCATGTCCTTTGTTAGACCTTTCGTCAAAGGATTTGCAAGATTCTTTTCAGTTCTTTCAAACACTATGGATATTACTTTTATTTAAAATTAAATCCTTTACATAGCTATGTCTTAAACCAATATGTCTAGATTTTCCATTATATACTTGGCTATATGCTTTGGATAGTGTGGATTGACTATCACAATGTATGGATACTGGTGCCATTGGCTTTAGCCAAATTGGTATCTCATACAACAACTTTCTTAGCCATTCAACCTCTTTACTACTTGAAGCTAGAGCAATAAACTCTACAACCATGGTGGAGTCGACGATGGAAGTTTGTTTCTATGATCCTCAAGAAACTGCACCTCCACCAAGGTTGAAGATCGATCAACTTGTGGAAGCATGATCCTCAACATAAGTTACCCAACTAACATCTGTATATCCTTCCAAAATTGAAGGATATCCATTATAGACTAAACTATAGTTAATTGTTCCTTTCAAATATTTTAATACTCTATTAACAACATGTCAATGTTCTTTACTTGGATGACTTGTATACCAACTTAATCTACTACCAACATATGGTATATCAGGTCCGGTACTAGTCATGGCATACATCAAACATCTGATTACCTTTGAATAATTTAGTTGTCCCACAGGACATCCTTTATGTGGTTGTAAACTAAAAATTTGATCAAATGGGGTAGAAACATATTTGCAATTAAAATGGTCAAATTTCTTTAGCACTTTCACAATATAGTAAGATTGGGATAAACCAATATTTACACCATCTCTTATGATTTTAATTCCTAAAATCACATCTACTTCACCTAAATCTTTCATATCAAAATTATTTGATATGAAAGTTTTAGTTTTTTCTACCTCATCTAAATTGGTGCCGAAGATTAACATATCATCCACATATAAAAAAAATCATAATACCATTTCCATTGTGAAATTTACTATAAATACTCTTGTTATATTCATTTATTTTGCATCCATTAGAAAGCACAACTGGATTAAACTTTTGGTGCCATTGTTTGGGTGCTTATTTTAACCCATATAAAGATTTAGTCAATTTACACACTTTATGTTCTTGTTCTTTGATGGCAAATCCTTCAGGTTGTTTCATATACACCTCTTAATCTAACTCTCCGTTTAGGAAAGCAATTTTAACATTCATTTGATAGATTACAAACTTATAGATAGAAGCTAATGCCAAAAGCACTTTATGTATGTAATTCTTGCAACAGATGCATAAGTATCAAAGTAGTCAATACCTTTTTTTTTGTGTAAATCCTTTTGCAGCAAGTCTAGCTATGAATTTATCAATGGTACCATTAACTTTCATTTTCTTCTGAAAGATACATTTACAGCCTATTTGTTTGGATCCAAGTGGGAGGTCTACTAATTTCCAAGTTTTATTCCCCCATAATTGAGTCCATTTTCTCTTGGATGTCTTCTTTCCAAAAAGCAAAGTCTTGAGACTTTATTGCTTCTTTAGACTTTATTGTCTCTTCATATGTGTCTTGGTCACTCTCTAAATTATAGCAAATTGGTCCATAACTGTTAATGAAATCATTTGTGTCTTGTACAAGGAACATAAAGAAGTCTATTCCATAACTTTTCTCTTTTATAACTCTTTTACTTCTTCTAGGTTCTGAACATGTCAAAGTATCATTATTAGATACATTATTTTCAAGACTTTGTACATTAGAACGAACAATTTCCTTTGGATGTGGAATTCAATTAAATCTATTTTCTTGAAAAATTGCATCTCTTGACTCAATCATTGTGTTGATAGGATATGCATCATTAGATTGAATAACCATGAATCTATATGCCTTGCTATTTTCATCATAGCCCAGAAATACATTTTCAATTCCTCTTTCTCCCAATTTCTTTCTTTTTGGTCCAAGAACCTTAACAATTTCTCTACAACCCCAAACTTATATAATTAAGAATGGGTTTTCTTTTCTTCCAAAGTTCATATGAGGTTATCTTCTTCCTTTAATTAGGAACTCTATTCAACAAATAACATCCAGTTAGCATGGCTACACCCAATTGAAGTTCATGTTGAAGTTTTACTTGTGCTTTAAATATTTTAAATTTATCTAAAACTTTATTCTTAGAGTGCATTAAATAAACATAATATAATCTAGTGCAATCATCAATAAAAGTGACAAAATACTTTTACCACCAATTGTAGGTCAACCATGTAAATCGCATACATCAGAGTGAATTAAATATAATACCTTAGAACTTCTTTCAACTCTTTTAAAAGGTTGTCTTGTGATTTTAATTATCATGCAAGTAGTACATGAATTTGATCTTTTGTCAAAAGTCGGAATTAAATTTGATTTCATCATGTCATTCAATTTTCTAAAGTTAACATATCCTAGTTGCATATGCCATAAATCGCAAGACTTAATTATATAAGCAGTAATCATATTATTATTATAGTTACAAACAACATTACATTTGAACATATTCTCACAAAGGTAACCCTTCCCTACAAACATACCCGCTTTAGAGAGAATAGATTTATCTCCCTCAAATATACATTTGAAACCAAACTTATTAAGTAAAGGTACATAAATCAAGTTCTTCCTAACTTCAAGATCATAAAACACATCTTTAAGAGTAAGTGTTGTTCCAGAAGTGAATTCAATCTATATTGTTCCTTTTCTTTTGACTTGGACAGTTGAGGCATTTCTAAGTCTATCCACCAAGATTCAACATCTTCAATCATGTTGAGTTCAAAAATGACAACAAAATTTATCTTTTGTTGCACTTGAATCTTCTCTTTATTCATCCTTTTCAAGAACCTGCACTCATTTTTAAAGTGTCCTAGTTTTCCAGTATGAGAACAACTTCATTTTCTTTCTTTTTTCATTATTACCATTGTGTTTTTCATGAGATTTATTAAAATCTCGATTTCTTTTCTTAAAAGTTTTGCCAGAATTTCCTTCCTCCATTACATGGACCTTTTTGTTGGAACCAAGTTGGTTTTATATATTGAGTTTTGATGTTAACAAAAGTATTTTATGAGAACAATATATTTGACTTCAAAGAGTATGAAAGAAGATTCATGTTTTTGAAGAAAATCTAAAATAAGATTTGATTCAAATTTATAATTGAAGAAAATCTTAAATAAGATTTGATTCAAAACTATAATTGATGAAAATCTAAAATAAGATTTGATTCAAATTTATAATTGAAGAAAATCTTTGACCAAGTTGAAAAGAAAATATGGTCAAGATTTGAAGAAGATTTGAAGAATATTTTGAAGAAGATTTGAAGAATATTTGATCAACATTTAATTGAAGATTTGAAGAATATTTGATCAACTTTTAATGAAGATTTGAAGAATATTTGATCTACATTTAATGAAGATTTGAAGAATATTTGATCAACACTTTAATGAATATTTGAAGAATATTTGATCAACATTTAATGAAGATTTGAAGAATATTTGATATGAAGAATTTACAAAGTCAATCTACAAAAAATTGGAACAGAATCATTCTGAAGAATTTACAAAGTCAATCTACACAAAATAGGAACAAAATCAATTTGAAGAATTTACAAACACAATCTAAACAAGATACAATTCAGAATTAAATAAGGACTAAATTGAAGTCCAAATTTTCACTATAAATAGACACTCAAGGCTGAAGGAGAAAAGCATCAAAAAGTAGAAAAAAGTATAAGAACTCAAGCTCAAAAGTTCTCAATTCATCTTAGAGTTCAAAGAGAGAAACACTTGTTCAGGTTAGAAATATTTTTTGAGTGTTCTTTTCTTAAAGTGTGAGAGTTATTATTATTATCAGCTTTGTTAGAAGCAACTACTCAAGTTTCAATCTCTTGTATCCAACCCGATAGTGGTTTAGTTCCTTCTTCAATCTGGGGTCGTCAAGTTGTTAGGAGAAGACTTGGCTTGTAGGGTCAAGGTGGTTAGTTCCTAAAAAGTCTGGGGTTGTCCGGCTGTTTGGGAAGACTGGCTTGGAGGGTCAGGTGCTTTGTAATTCAAGGTTTTTGAATTAGTCGATTAAAGCCTTCTGAATGAGGGGACTGGATGTAGCCAAGTTAGTGGTGAACCAGGATAATTCTACGCGTCAAATTATTTATGCTTTCATTGCTTGCTACCTCTAAATTCGATTGCTTCTACTCCAAGTAAGTCACCAAAACCAAACTAATTTTAATTATTTATCAATTATAAAAAAGTTATCAACTTTGTGCAAACAAAATTCAACCCCCCTTCTCGTGTTCGCACCTTCAATTGGCATCAGAGCTCGGTCTCAAGGCTGAGCACTTTATAGTGTTTGAGAAAAGATCCAAGGGTTTAATATATCTAGATTCAGTGAAGAAGCTGCTGGAGGAAATATCAACAGACCACCTCTGTTTGATGGAGAACGTTTTGAGTATTGGAAAGACAGGCTAAGAAGTTTCTATATTTCACAAGATCCTGAACTTTGGGACTTGGTGGAAGATGGTTATATTGCTCCGAAGAAAACTGATGGTATTGAAATTTCAAGAAAGGAGATGAATGCTGATCAGAAGAAGATGTACAAGATGCATCATAAGTCCAGAACATTCATGATAAATGCAATCACCTTCAAGGAGTTTGACATGTGCACCAACAAAGAGACAACAAAGAGTATTTATGATAGTCTGATTATAACCTATGAAGGAAGCAAACAAGTTCAAGAAGCAAAGGCCAACCTCCTAGTCAAAAAGTATAAGTTGTTCAAGATGGAAGAAGATGAAGACATTGAACTCAGAGGAAGAGGAGATTGCTTTCATAACCAGAAAAGTTCGAAAGATGTGGCACAACAGAAAGAAGAATCTGAATCAGAGGAAGAGGAGATTGCTTTCATAACCAGAAAAGTTCGAAAGATGTGGCACAACAGAAAGAAGAAATTTCCCTAAAGATATTCCAAGCAATCCAACAAAGGAAATGATGATAAAAGCATCATCTGCTATGGATGCAATGAACCTAGACATATCAAGTCAGAATGTCCAAATATGGAGAAAGGAAAAAGGAAAGATTCCAGACCCAAGAAGAAGAGTATGATAGCTACATGGGATATATCTCAGGAATCCTCTGATGATGAACAAGTAGATTTGGGTATGATGGCTCATACCAACTCTACCTTTGGATCCAACACAGATTCTGACTCTGAAGGTGAATCAATAGATGAAGAAAGTGAGGTATTTTCTGAATTTACTCGATCTGATTTAATTACTGCTATAAATGATTTTTTAAATATTAATCACAAATTGTCTTTAAAACTAAAAACACTTAGGAAAGAAAATACAAATCTAATTGAAAATGTCAATGTTTTCAAGAATGAAAGTACTGAATTTAAAACAGAAAATACAAATCTGAAAACTGATATTACTGAACTTAAAATAGAGAATACAAATCTGAAAACTGATATTACTGAACTTAAGACAGATAATGCAACTCTGAAAACTGATATTATTGAACTTAAAACAGAAAATGCAAATCTGAAAACTGACATTGCTGAACATAAGGCTGAAAATCTAACTCTGAAAAGTAATTATAGTTCAACATCAATTGAAAATACCACATGTAACTCTGATAAGCATGAAGAAGTATTTCAAGATTTTATTGATAATGGTATGGAAAGAAGCAAGTATGCATCTATGATTTATGGGGTTAGTAGGAATGGTAAAAGAGGAATAGGATTTCAAGAAAAAGTAATTGAATCTAAGTTTATTCCCTCTGATGATTTATGTATTATTTGCTATAAGAAAGGTCACAATAAAATATCTTGTCCTATGTTAACCACATGGAAAGACAAGAAATCTTTAAGATCTAACAAACCAGGACCCAACCAAATTTGGGTACCAAAAGATAAAATTATTTATGTTGCAGATGTTCTAAGCAATCAAATTGAAACACCAGTCATGGTGCCTGGTCAATGGATGCTTGCAATATATGAAGGCAAAAAGGTCTATGTTCCAAGCTCTACCAAACAGAAGCCAACTGACTCTGTTGGAAGAAGGACTGGTCAACACAATACTTATCAGAACTAGAACCATATGATGAATCAGAAATATCAGAAATATCTGGAGTATCAAGAGACTCAAAACTGGCAGAGAAATCACACATATCAACAAAACTGGAACTACCAAAAGAATTAGAATTACCATCAAAGAAAGCCGATGCATCAGCAGAAACAAAAGTGACAGATTAAAAGTCAGAATTAGGAGACTTCTTTGAACACTCCAATCAAATTCATGAAGATTACAAACCTGGATGGGAATTCAAATCCCTTCATCCAGACTCTTTAATCAGAGAATATACAAACTTTGAATCTGAAAACCAGAAAAGAAGAACTAAGAGGGTTTTCATAGTGAAACTGAAATTGTTAACATATAGGTGATATCTTTCTTTAAATTTAATTATTGTCTGATATTATGTTTACTGTGATAACAAGAAGCTTGATTATAAAAATCAAAGCTAGATAAGTATTTTGCAGGTTCTCAAGAATTTAAGAGGAATGATGTTTGGGATCTAGTACCTAGACTAAAGAAGAACATTATTGGAACCAAGTGGGTTTTCAGAAACCAGTGAAGTGGTCAAAAACAAGGCAAAACTTGTCACACAAGGCTACAGTCAGAAATAGGGCATTGATTACACTGAGAGATTTTCTCCAGTGGCCAGGTTAGAAGCTATTCGTATTCTACTTTCTTTTGCTGCAAATAATAACATTACATTATTTCAAATGGATGTTAAAAGTGATTTTCCAAATGATTATATAAGTGAAGAAGTTTATGTTAAACAACCCCTAGGTTTTGAAAGTTCTTAATTTCCAAATCATGTTTTGAAACTTAGGAAATCCTTGTATGGTCTAAAACAAGCACCTAGTGCATGATATGATACACTTAGTAACTTCTTGTTTCAAAATAACTTTGAAAGAGGACAAGTTGAAAATACACTCTTTAGATGACACTCTTATTATTCAAATTTATGTTATTGACATTATTTTTGGATCTACTAATGGCACTCTTTGCCAAGAATTTTCTAAATTGATGCAGCTTGAATTTCAATTGAGTATGATGGGAGAACTTAAGTTCTTCTTAGGGATACAAATTCAGCAAAGTCAAAAAGGTATATACATTCATCAAACTAAATATACAAAAGAGCTTCTTAGGAAGTTTAAGATGAGTAATTGCAAACCTATGGCTACACCAATGCACCCTACTTTACCTTACCGCTTCCAGACC
>JBBPBQ010000003.1:20686860-20809118 GCA_037974755.1 Cicer yamashitae
CCAAATTTTCACTATAAATAGACACTCAAGGCTGAAGGAGAAAAGCATCAAAAAGTAGAAAAAAGTATAAGAACTCAAGCTCAAAAGTTCTCAATTCATCTTAGAGTTCAAAGAGAGAAACACTTGTTCAGGTTAGAAATATTTTTTGAGTGTTCTTTTCTTAAAGTGTGAGAGTTATTATTATTATCAGCTTTGTTAGAAGCAACTACTCAAGTTTCAATCTCTTGTATCCAACCCGATAGTGGTTTAGTTCCTTCTTCAATCTGGGATCGTCAGGTTGTTAGGAGAAGACTTGGCTTGTAGGGTCAAGGTGGTTAGTTCCTCAAAAGTCTGGAGTTGTCAGGCTGTTTGGGAAGACTGGCTTGGAGGGTCAGGTGCTTTGTAATTCAAGCTTTTTGAATTAGTGGATTAAAGCCTTCTGAATGAGGGGACTGGATGTAGCCAAGTTAGTGGTGAACCAGAATAATTCTACGCGTCAAATTATTTATGCTTTCATTGATTGATGCCTCTAAATTCGATTTCTTCTACTCCAAGTAACTCACCAAAACCAAACTAATTTTTAATTATGTATAAATTATCAAAAAGTTATCAACTTTGTGCAAACACAATTCAACCCCCCTTCTCGTGTTCGCACCTTCAATTGGCATCAGAGCTCGGTCTCAAGGCTGAGCACTTTACAGTGTTTGAGAAAAGATCCAAGGGTTTAATATGTCTGGATTCAATGAAGAAGCTGTTGGAGGAAATATCAACAGACCACCTCTGTTTGATGGAGAACATTTTGAGTATTGGAAAGACAGGATGAGAAGTTTCTATATTTCACAAGATCCTGAACTTTGGGACTTGGTGGAAGATGGTTATATTGCTCCGAAGAAAACTGATGGTATTGAAATTTCAAGAAAGGAGATGAATGCTGATCAGAAGAAGATGTACAAGATGCATCATAAGTCCAGAACATTCATGATAAATGCAATCACCTTCAAGGAGTTTGACATGTGCACCAACAAAGAGACAACAAAGAGTATTTATGATAGTCTGATTATAACCTATGAAGGAAGCAAACAAGTTCAAGAAGCAAAGGCCAACCTCCTAGTCAAAAAGTATAAGTTGTTCAAGATGGAAGAAGATGAAGACATTGAACTCAGAGGAAGAGGAGATTGCTTTCATAACCAGAAAAGTTCGAAAGATGTGGCACAACAGAAAGAAGAATCTGAATCAGAGGAAGAGGAGATTGCTTTCATAACCAGAAAAGTTCGAAAGATGTGGCACAACAGAAAGAAGAAATTTCCCTAAAGATATTCCAAGCAATCCAACAAAGGAAATGATGATAAAAGCATCATCTGCTATGGATGCAATGAACCTAGACATATCAAGTCAGAATGTCCAAATATGGAGAAAGGAAAAAGGAAAGATTCCAGACCCAAGAAGAAGAGTATGATAGCTACATGGGATATATCTCAGGAATCCTCTGATGATGAACAAGTAGATTTGGGTATGATGGCTCATACCAACTCTACCTTTGGATCCAACACAGATTCTGACTCTGAAGGTGAATCAATAGATGAAGAAAGTGAGGTATTTTCTGAATTTACTCGATCTGATTTAATTACTGCTATAAATGATTTTTTAAATATTAATCACAAATTGTCTTTAAAACTAAAAACACTTAGGAAAGAAAATACAAATCTAATTGAAAATGTCAATGTTTTCAAGAATGAAAGTACTGAATTTAAAACAGAAAATACAAATCTGAAAACTGATATTACTGAACTTAAAATAGAGAATACAAATCTGAAAACTGATATTACTGAACTTAAGACAGATAATGCAACTCTGAAAACTGATATTATTGAACTTAAAACAGAAAATGCAAATCTGAAAACTGACATTGCTGAACATAAGGCTGAAAATCTAACTCTGAAAAGTAATTATAGTTCAACATCAATTGAAAATACCACATGTAACTCTGATAAGCATGAAGAAGTATTTCAAGATTTTATTGATAATGGTATGGAAAGAAGCAAGTATGCATCTATGATTTATGGGGTTAGTAGGAATGGTAAAAGAGGAATAGGATTTCAAGAAAAAGTAATTGAATCTAAGTTTATTCCCTCTGATGATTTATGTATTATTTGCTATAAGAAAGGTCACAATAAAATATCTTGTCCTATGCTAACCACATGGAAAGACAAGAAATCTTTAAGATCTAACAAACCAGGACCTAACCAAATTTGGGTACCAAAAGATAAAATTGTTTAGGTTGCAGATGTTCTAAGCAATCAAATTGAAACACCAGTCATGATGCCTGGTCAATGGATGTTTGCAATATATGAAGGCAAAAAGGTTTATGTTCCAAGCTCTACCAAACAGAAGCCAACTGACTCTATTGAAAGAAGGACTGGTCAACACAATACTTATCAGAACCAGAACCATATGATGAATCAGAAATATCTGGAGTATCAACAGACTCAAAACTGGCAGAGAAATCACACATATCAACAGAACTGGAACTACCATAAGAATCAGAATTACCATCAGAGAAACCCGATGCATCGGCAGAAACAGAAGTGGCAGATTAAAAGTCAGAATCAAGAGACTTCTTTGAACACTCCAATCAAATTCATGAAGACTACAAACCTGGATGGGAATTCAAATCCCTTCATCCAGACTCTCTAATCAGAGAATATACAAACTCAGAATCTGAAAACCAGAAAAGAAGAACTAAGAGGGTTTTCATAGTGAAACTGAAATTGTTAACATATAGGTGATATCTATCTTTAAATTTAATTATTGTCTCATATTATGTTTACTGTGATAACAAGAAGCTTGATCATAAAAATCAAAGCTAGATAAGTATTTTGCAGGTTCTCAAGAATTTAAGAGGAATGTTGTTTGGGTTCTAGTACCTAGACCAAAGAAGAACATTATTGGAACCAAGTGGGTTTTCAGAAACCAGTGAAGTGGTCAGAAACAAGGCAAAACTTGTGACACAAGGCTATAGTCAGAAAAAGGGCATTGATTACACTGAGAGATTTGCTATAGTGGCCAGGTTAAAAGCTATTCGTATCCTACTTTCTTTTGCTGCAAATAAAAACATCACATTATTTCAAATGGATGTTATAAGTGCTTTTCTAAATGGTTATATAAGTGATTAAGTCTATGTTAAACAACCCTCAGGTTTTGAAAGTTTTGAATTTCCAAATCATGTTTTTAAACTTAGGAAATCCTTGTATGGTCTAAAACAAGCACCTAGTGCATGGTATGATAGACTTAGTAACTTCTTGTTTAAAAATAACTTTGAAAGAGGACAAGTTGAAAATACACTCTTTAGATGACATTCTTATTATTCAAATTTATGTTGATGACATTATTTTTGGATCTACTAATGGCACTCTTTGCCAAGAATTTTCTAAATTGATGCAGCTTGAATTTCAATTGAGTATGATGGGAGAACTTAAGTTCTTCTTAGGGATACAAATTCAGCAAAGTCAAAAAGGTATATACATTCATCAAACTAAATATACAAAAGAGCTTCTTAGGAAGTTTAAGATGAGTAATTGCAAACCTATGGCTACACCAATGCACCCTACTTTACCTTACCGCTTCCAGACCAAACATAATGTTTAGTGTATGTGTATGTGCAAGATTTCAAGCTGACCCTAGAGAATCACATTTAACTGTTGTTAAGAGAATCCTTAGATACCTAAAAGGCACTACAAACCTTACCTTGTTCTACAAGAAATCTCATAAGTACAAACTTAGTGGATACTGAGATTCTGATTATGCTGGAGATAAACTTGAAAGAAAGAGCACCAGTGGCAACTGCACATTTTTAGGTGACAACTTAATATCTTGGTCAAGTAAGAGACAAAACACCATTGCAATGTCAACAGCAGAGGCGGAGTACATTTCAGCAGCTGGCTGCAGTTCTCAACTACTTTGGATGAAACATCAATTTGAAGACTACAACATCCTAGAATCCAACATTCCCATCTATTGTGATAACACTTCTGCCATTTGTCTAGCCAAAAACCCTATATTACATTCTAGAGCTAAACACATAGAGATCAAACACCACTTCATTAGGGACTTTGTTCAAAAAGGGGTACTAAACATTCAATTTATAAACACTGAACACCAATGGGCTGACATATTCACCAAACCACTACCTGAAGATAGGTTTGACTTCATCAAGAAAAACCTAAACCTTACATTCATACCTGACTGATGTTGTGATCACTTCAAAGTAGTTTAGTTTTACAATAGTTATTATATTTTCTTATATTATGTTATATTTATTTTATTCAAAAAAAAAAGAAGAAACAAAAAAAAAAACAAAAAAAAGGGAAAACAAAAAAAAAGGAAAGAGGCAAAGTTTCACATTCCAATCTTTTTGTCTGATGACAAAAGGGGGAGAAAGATATTTGATAAAGTGGAGAGAAAATGATACTAAGACTTAGGGGGAGCCCTAAGTTAGGGGGAGTTAAAGAAATATAAAGAAAAGTTGTTATCAAAAATACAAGTTTTGGCATCATCAAAAAGGGGGAGATTGTTGGAACCAAGTTGGTTTTATATATTGAGTTTTGATGTTAACAAAAGTATTTTATGAGAACAATATATTTGACTTCAAAGAGTATGAAAGAAGATTCATGTTTTTGAAGAAAATCTAAAATAAGATTTGATTCAAATTTATAATTGAAGAAAATCTTAAATAAGATTTGATTCAAAATTATAATTGACGAAAATCTAAAATAAGATTTGATTCAAATTTATAATTGAAGAAAATCTTTGACCAAGTTTAAAAGAAAATATGGTCAAGATTTGAAGAAGATTTGAAGAAGATTTCAAGAAGATTTGAAGAAGATTTGAAGAATATTTGAAGAAGATTTGAAGAATATTTGATCAACATTTAATTGAAGATTTGAAGAATATTTGATCAACTTTTAATGAAGATTTGAAGAATATTTGATCTACATTTAATGACGATTTGAAGAAGATTTGAAGAATATTTGATCAAAACTTTATTGAAGATTTGAAGAATATTTGATCAACATTTAATGAAGATTTGAAGAATATTTGATATGAAGAATTTACAAAGTCAATCTACACAAAATTGGAACAGAATCATTCTGAAGAATTTACAAAGTCAATCTACACAAAATAGGAACAGAATCAATTTGAAGAATTTACAAACTCAATCTAAACAAGATACAATTCAGAATTAAATAAGGACTAAATTGAAGCCCAAATTTTCACTATAAATAGACACTCAAGGCTGAAGGAGAAAAGCATCAAAAAGTAGAAAAAAGTATAAGAACTCAAGCTCAAAAGTTCTCAATTCATCTTAGAGTTCAAAGAGAGAAACACTTGTTCAGGTTAGAAATATTTTTTGAGTGTTCTTTTCTTAAAGTGTGAGAGTTATTATTATTATCAGCTTTGTTAGAAGCAACTACTCAAGTTTCAATCTCTTGTATCCAACCCGATAGTGGTTTAGTTCCTTCTTCAATCTGGGATCGTCAAGTTGTTAGGAGAAGACTTGGCTTGTAGGGTCAAGGTGGTTAGTTCCTCAAAAGTCTGGGGTTGTCCGGTTGTTTGGGAAGACTGGCTATGAGGGTCAGGTGCTTTGTAATTCAAGGTTTTTGAATTAGTGGATTAAAGTCTTCTGAATGAGGGGACTGGATGTAGCCAAGTTAGTGGTGAACCAGGATAATTCTACGCGTCAAATTATTTATGCTTTCATTGCTTGCTACCTCTAAATTCGATTGCTTCTACTCCAAGTAAGTCACCAAAACCAAACTAATTTTAATTATTTATAAATTATCAAAAAGTTATCAACTTTGTGCAAACACAATTCAACCCCCCTTCTCGTGTTCGCACCTTCACTTTTCATGAGAAAATTAGTTTTTAGTATCCTCTTGTTTACGGTACTATTCTTCTAAACGAAGGTGATTACCCAATTGCTTAAGATATATGTTATCTTTCTTATGTTTCATGGTTTTTTTGAAATCTTTCCACAAAGGTGGAAGTTTGTCTATTATGGAGGATAGAATAATCGTTTCATCCATGTGCATCTAATGTTGTTTGTAGTTATAAAAATGTTTTCAATCTCGTGCATTTGTTCTATTATTGATTTATTATATACTATTTTATAATTATTGAATTGAGAAACAAGAAACTTCTTACTTGTGACGTCTTCTTGCATGTATCTTGACTCTAATTTCTCCCATAGCTCCTTTGTACAAATGCTTCTTTGATATATATCGAACAAGGAGTCAGACATACCGTTGAGAATATGTCCGATGCATATATAGTCATCATTATCCAACTTATGTTTTCTCTTGTTTCTGCTAATGGCCTTGTGGTGTTCAGAACATACAGCAGCTTCAAATTTGAGAGAAGGAATTTCATCTTTTTCTGCCAATGGATCAAGTTTCCACCATCGAATTTCTCCAAGTATGTTACAAAAGAATGTTTCCTATACTTCATTCATGCATTAGAGAAGAATAGGACGAATTCGAATATAAAATGGATAAGACAAAGTGGATAGCAATGGCCAAATTTTCGTATTCCATTATGTCCCAAATGACACAATTTATAGAAAAATAATGTCACTTGAGGAAGAGATACAACTCTTGGAAAAAGGGTTTCTGCCAATCTGTTTGCGAATTGTTGTAACAATCTGGTGGTAGAAGGAATGTACATTTTCACGCATGACTTGGTTTCGAATCCCTTTCCCTGAACACACCAAGTTGAATACTATCCAAAAACCAACAAGAAGCAACATTTCAAAGGAATCAAACTTGGGACCTTTCATTTTAAGAAGCAACATGCAACCACTAAACCAACAATTCAATCATGTTAATGAAAAACGTTTATAGATACGTATATTCACCCATATTTTAGAAATATCTCATAGATACTAGATGAGTAGCTTAACCGATACCCACAAATAAAATAAACGAGTAATTAGAGTATCCGTAAATTAATATAGCTTAACCGATACCCACAAATAAAATAAACGAGTAATTAGATTATCCGTAAATTAATAAGGGTTTGTGGGTAGTGAAGTACGTAACCGTCCCGTAGATAAATGTAATCTTTAACATATGTACTTAATTAATCTTATGTGTGTACATAGTTTTAAAAAACACTAAAAACCATATTTATAACTTATTTCATATGTATAACTTTTTAATTGTTTTTTAATCTCTTATCATAGTTTCTTGGATACTATTTATTTATTAAGTTGTTACTTTGAAGGTTATTTTTATTGTCATTTTTTTTTATCTCCTTTCATTAACTACTATAAGCTCACAAATACATGATAAGATAAATACCTAATTTTTTTATATGAATAAAAAAACAGACTTAAAAAATTTAATTTAGTGTGGAATTCATTTTTTAGTTTATAAAATAAATTTGTGTTAATTTAATAAATAACTATGGGTATTTGCCGGTACCCATGAGAAGATAATATCCGCAAAGGAAATCACACGGTTACCTGCATGGGTATGGGTACACATATCCTAAATAAATGCACTTAATTACCCTTATATTTATACATAATTTAAAAAAAAAAAACTCTACAAACCATATTTATAGTGTTGAGGCAAAATCCCAAATCAATATTTTGAAAATAATTAAACAAAGTTAATTAATTTCTAATTATGATTCCAAATTGTGTTGCTATTTAACTTGTGCTTTTGAGTGTGCTATTCGAAGATAGGTAATCATATACAACAACACAAGATCATTCTGGTTCACAAGAACAACAGTCTAGACAAGCCAAGATCATTCTGGATTGCAAAAGTTTCAGCCATTTTATACAATATCATTCTGGACTATTGGTTTTAAAGATAAAAATGAAATGAACCAACTCTAGATCTTAAGTGAATTAAAAAGGCAACTTAGAACCATGATCAAGCACAAAAGTTTAAAAGAAGCAAAAACATCAAGAACCATAAACAAGATCAATCTCCAGATTGATCGCATATGAAACAAGTACAACTAGGACAACAAGGATAAAGAGGACACTGATGTTGCACCTTTGCAAAAAGACAACTTGCGTACAAAACAGAAACACTGATACCAAAACAACTGTCAAACGATCTCAGTCACAGTACTCACTCAAAGTAAAAACGAAGAACGTTCTAGTTATAAAGTAAGAACATTTTTGATAAAATAAAACTCATGTATATTAAAAGACCAATCTGAACAACTGATAATTAACGGCTACATGAGCTGTCATGAACCTTCATCACGCCTATAAAAAGAACCTCGAGGTCAAGATAACAACAAGAGTTTCAAGTGCAATCAATTAATCACCTAAACAAACATACTTGAGAAATCAAAGCTCTTCAATCAAGCAAAAACTCCAATTCTCTTTCACTAGATTCAAGGATCTCTTTACTGAGTTTTCTACTGAAATCAATCTCAAACAAGTGTTGAGTAGATTATGATCCATCAACCTTCTCCCAATATTTCATTTGAAACTCAAGACTATACTCTTAAAAATAGTTTGAGTGGTTTGTAAAAATCATTTTTGTGATTAAAAGGTGACATGTAAAAACCCTTTATGGACTGAAAGGTAATTGTAAGAAATCCTTTTAAGGTTGAAAGGTGAACATTGTAACTGATCAACAGTGATCAAGAAAATTTGTGTGAAAGCAAGAACATTCTTGTCAAAGCACATTAGTGGAAAAACTCACAAATTGTGAGGACTGGACGTAACCCACCTTTGGTGAACCTAGATACATCATTGTGTGATTCTCTCATTCCTTGTGATTGACATTGTTACTTCATAAAATACCTTATTCGATTGTTATTTTATCTTAATTTTTTGGATAATGTTTATTAAGTTGTTATTTGAAAAGTTTCCTTTTATCATCTTGTTTTTGTGTGTTTTTTTAACTCTTTCATTAACTACTATAAGCTCATAAATACATGATAAGATAACACACAACAAAATGTCTAATTTTCTTATACGAACAAAAAAATAGTTTTAAAATAATTAATTTTGTGTGAAATAATTCATTTTTTATTTTGTAGAAAAATATGCGTTAATTTAATAAATATTCGACGGTATTAACGTGTTTTAGAGATATAGAAAATTATAGATCAAAAGTTAGTTAGTTACATATTAGTTAGCTATATAAAGACTTTATGTAATAATTTTTAATTACTTTTGTTGTTTATAATTTTGACTTTCATCAATAATAAATAGTTTATTTGTAAGACCTTGTTCAACAGATAAATGTCAATATTGTTTGGCTGTATATCATGTCACAGGTTCGAATCTGAGACTTCGTAATTGTACGAGAATTTATTTACCATTCTATCTATAGACAAGAAAAAATTCTCTCTTATCCTTCAAAAGATGACATTTTTCTTAACATAGTATCATTGCTTTTGTTGTGACATGCAATTAGAGCGATGTTTTTGCGCCATAACTCACAGTGATTTTGAAAATCAAGATTATGGTTTGAAATACAGTGAAAAAAATTTCAGCGAATAAGATGGAGAATGTTCTTCATAATCTTTGGAGCAAAGCTTGTTAATTCAAGAAAAATTTCGCGTAAAGGATGATAGGAACTCAATACAAGAAATACATCTATCTGTGGAGGACAAAAGTCCCCACAACAAAGGGGGGTAAACGACCACAAATGTTTAATTTATGGCGGCCTAAAGAAGCCACAATTCAGTTAGTCACAACCATTTGTGGCGACTAAAATAGCCACAAATGTGGATTTTTTGTTTCCCATTTGTGAGACCTAAAGCCGTCACAAATTTGTGACAAAAAAAGCAGTCAGTAATTTCCAGCGGCGTAGACCGTCAGAAAGGCCAATTGAAGCACTGAAAAAAAATACACAGTTTGTGGCAGTTTAGACCGCCACAAATGAGTAATTTTATTAAATACAAAATTTATACTAAAAAAATATAACATTCCTCAGAAAATTAATATTAATAAAATTTTAAAAAATATAATATATTTTAAAATAAAAATATAATTTTAATATTAATTAAATTGTCATCAATTAATTTAATTACTATTACTATAAAAAATAAAACACCAAAATTAATAAATTATAGCATACCAACCAAAATTAAAAAATTCCATAATTAAACATAATATTTAAATTATTCATACAAACCAAAAATAAAAATACAAAAAAAATTTCGAAATTAAAATAATTCATCAATCATCATAATAATTTCTATCATTAGCTCATCTCCCTCCATCATCATTATTTGGTGGAATATTAGTCGACAACAAAAGTCCTTCAAAAGTAAGTGGTAATGACATCATGTTTTGAAATTGGATGTCATCTTCAAGTTCACCAATACTAGTCGACGATGCCATAGCTGGTTGTGGTTTTTTTAAATCTGGTATGATCAAACCAGTTGGCACAGTTGATCGATATAGAGTTTGATCAGCTAGAGGTTGATTGATATATATATATATAACACGCTTCTCTCTACTATTGGTTTCCCTAGTAGGTCTTGTACACTACAAGCTAATTCCATTTTTTAATTCAATAATTATTTAATTCAATAATATTTTTATTAAATATTTACTTTCCGATTAAATTGTTCTATCATGTGACCCTATAATCTCACACTTAATTGATCGTAATATAAATATTAAAATAATATTACATTAATAAGAAAATTAGTGATACAGTTTTAACCTTACCACAACAATTATTTATCGTGCAGTAATTGTCCCTTTATCTATGTCTTAATTGAATACAAGACATAAAAAGTAAAAAGTGTCATACTCGTTAGGTCCAATAGTTTCTTTATTGATTCCCGAGTATACGTGCAATTACTAATGAACCAAATATCTTATATTGGTCCATTTTGGAATGACTACACATACCTCACCTATCACTCTATCGACAAGCCTAAGACATAACTCTTGTTATGCACGAGGGTGATTCCTATATATATCACTCACATCACTTTACATGATTTATTGTAGATTCAATAACCACCATTATAATTCTCTTGTTACAAACAATGTTTGATGGCTTTATAGTCTACAACTCTCCAATAGGAATCACAGTGAGATCAAGTCGAAAGACTACTCACTATGGTCACATGAGGATCAATAATGACACTTGCATAACTTTCTGGCAGCGTTCTTTTAGAGGGTCAACCTAGTAGAATTATTAATCCTAATATTTGTACCTATGTAAACACTTGATATGTTATATGCATGACCCATGAGTTGTGGTAATCAATCTACTTGCATAATAGTCTATATGAATTATTGTTGTCTCATTTTACTTTAAAACTTGACTACGGTTATTTTAAGAGTAGTGCCATTATGTTTAGTAGGGTCTCAAAATTAAGTCACACTTCATGTTCCAATAAATAAACTGTCTATTCTAAGGACTTTATTATTCATTAAATAAATCAACATAATAAATAAAATGTATCACATTAGTATATAAATAATAGTAAATGTTATGACACAAATAATAGCCTATGTAAAACTGTTAACCTGATATGGATAACTCTAAAAATCTCCCACTAGCACTAAAGCCAATCACGCTTACTCCTAATACCCTTCAATTTGGTGGGACCATCCCACTTCTGTTGAACAATTGGTTTCGTAAGTGGGTCAACAATGTTATCCAAGCTATCAACTCTACATATCTTCACATCTCTTCTTTTGACGATCTCTCAAATAAGAATATGTTTGGTTCTTTGATGAGATTTGGGTTCTTTAGGTTACACAATTTAGCCAATATTATCATAGTAAAAATCAACATATCCACAATGATACGAACTATATCAAGCTTAGTAATGAACTTTATGATAACCTCCTTTGTTGATTAGCTGCAACAATATACTTGACCTATGTAGTAGAATCAACGAGTGTTTCCTGGTTTGAACCCTTCCATCTCACAACACCACCATTCCATCAAAACACATAGCTATGCTACAATCTTTAGTTATATTTATTAGTTAAGAAGCTAACATCAGTGTAACCCTTTATAACGAGCTCTTCCTCCCCAACATAGATTAAGAACGAATCCTTAGTCCTTCCTAGGTACTTAAATGTGTTCTTGATTGTAGTCGAATGACCTTCATCGTGATCTGATTGGTACCTACTCATCTTGATCAATGCATAGTGACATTTGGTCTAGTACATATCACAGCATACACGATAAATACTATTGCCAAGGCATATGACATTTTATTGATGTGTTCCCTATCATCCTATGAAGTAGGGCATTGTCCTTTGGTCGTGTATATGCCATGTGACATAAACAAAAGTCCTTTCTTAGAGTTATGCATACTAAAGCAGCTAATCACCTTGTCAACATATGTACTTTGACTCAAGCCAAGTAGCTTCATTGATATTTCTCAAAGTCCTTCATCGAGAAACCATTCCCTAACCATGTTTTCACGTTTTGTAATGTAGGCATATAATTCCCAATTTGTAGTATAACATTCACATACAACACTAAAAACATTATTTTACTCCCATTATCCTTCTTTTAGACACAAGGTTCATCTTCGTTCTTAATGAATCCAAATTATCGTACAACTTCATGAAGTTGAAGATTCCAGTTTCTTGAAGTTTGCTTCAACCCATAAATGGATCTTTGTAGTTTGTATATTTTTCCATCATCCTTTGAATTGGGAAAACCTTCAAGTAGTGTCATATACACATCCTCAAGAAGATTCCCATTAAGGAATGCAGTCTTGACATCCATTTGCTATATTTCATAATTATGGCATGTAACAGTAGCAAGCAATATCCGAATAGATTTAAGCATTGCTATTGCAGAGAAGGTTTCATCATTTCTCCACTAGTCTTGCCTTAAAGGTATTTTACCTTACCATCCATGCTAGTCTTCTTCTTGAAGACCCATTTGCACTCTATGGGTCTTATCCCTTTAGGTGCATCAAGCAAGGTCCATACGTTGCTTGTGATCAAGGATTCCATATTGGACCCTATACCTTCACGTCATTTCTTAGATTATGGACCAATCATGGCTTCCCGTTAGGTTGTGGGCTCATCTGCTGGAACCAAATTGGTCCCAGGAACAATTCCTCTTTGTGATTTTGATGTTAACAACGGTATTTTGCGAGAACACTTTATTGCACTAATGGCTTCGTTAAGTATGCAAGAATTAGAACAGGAAAATAGAAGGAAATGACCAGAGGATACAATCAGAGGATATCACCAGAGGAAGTCACAAAAGATATCACCAGAGGAAGTAAAGAGGTCAGAGGAAATGAAATCAAATCAGCCAACGAAATCCTCATTATCGGATAAATGCACATTATGGAAAAGTACGCACATTTGCCTCTAATAACGTGTTTTTGTGTCTGCCTCTGAAGACTGAAGCGTGCTTCTACTTAGCATGCCTCCAATGAGTCTGCGCATGTGCCTCTGAAAGAATTTTGTGCCTCTGAAGATTTAACGTATTTCTAGAGTTTCCATGCCTCTGATTAACAATAATTGTTCTATGCCTCGAAGAAACAATAACTTTAGCATGTCTCTAATGAACAGTAACTTTAGCATGACTCTGATGAATAGTAACTATAGCATGGCTCTGATGAATAGTAACAGTTCTATGCCTCTGGTGAACAATAACTTTGTATGCCTCTGAAGTCTAAAGCCACTGTTCAAGTCTACATCTGAAGCATATATTTTGTTGACTCTAAAGACTGCAACACGTTCTAAATGTTGCCTCTAAAGTTGCAATGACTCTGATAAAGCAACAAATGTGAAGTTTCCAAAGCCACTAATTATAAGTCATGCGGCTTTGCATCTGCCTCTAACTATAATTATTCATGCTACACAGTATCAAACTCCAACAATCAAATCAATGATTTTGATGGAGAAAAGTCAATGACTTTGATGGAAGATCCAAAGCTCTGATAGATTGAGAAAAATACTGAATTGGACTTAGCCATATTCTTACCTCTGAAGGTCCAAGAACAAGCCCATATTTTGTTCCAGCCCAAATCCAATCAAGTGTATGAAGGAAGACTTAAGTGAATCAATTTGCAAACGTAATCTGAACAAATACGCACAATAACTTTCTAGAAGAATTGCTCAGATTAGATTGGAAAATAAAAATTGCCTAATGGTCAAATTATCAAGATCATATCAATCAAAATTATATTTGCATGATATCTATGTTGACCAAGGGGAATTTGAGATACGATTTAGAAACTCAGCCATAATTTCATGAACACTAATTTCATCTATAAATAGTGGATCAAGGCTGAAAAAGATAAGACACACAACAAACAACAAACTCAAAAATCCTAAAAAAACAAAGTTATTCAGAAAAACCTCAAGAGCTAAATTTTTCTAAGTATTCAGAGTTTATGGTTTTAACTTCCAGCAAAAAACTCGTTTAAAGAAAAATACTCTAAGTGTTGTAGGGTGAAAAAATCATTGTATCAAATCTGCTTAGCAGAAGCTAAACTAAAAAAGTATTCCAACTCATTGTAATCCGACCCAAAGTGGCTTTAGTGTGCCTCAAGCAATCTATGGATCTCCGGTTGTGTTGAGAAGACTTGATTGCAGGGTCAAGTGGGTAGTTTGCTTCTAACAATCTGTAGGTTTCAGGTTGTGTAATTCAAGGTTTTGAATTAGTGGATAAATCCTTCTATGTGAAGGGATTGGACGTATCTACCAAGTCGGTAGTGAATCAGGATAAAATCATGTGTTGTTTTTACATCTGCAGTATATGTCTTGCTGTTGCCTCTAATCAGTAAAAATGATCAAGTCACTAAAATTAGAATTAAGAAAAGAGTTTTAAAATTAGACAAACACAATGCAACCCCTCTTCTCGTGTTTGCGCACCTTCATCATCTTGATCTATCAGTAACATGTCAACTTCTTGAGTCAAGATAAGTCCATATCTCTCAGGTTGATGGTGTGGTATCTCACGGGCGGTGTAATAGTTTTTGGATCTTGGACTTCTCCAAGTTTTATATTCTTCCCACTAATTTCTTTAGAGATGAACTCTTTTCCATGAATACACTAGATCTCCCGACGAACACTTTGTCGTCAAAGGAAAGATAGATAATATGAGTATAGAAATCAATTTTTTGAATATTGTTTAACCTTTATAAAGGTTTATGTACTACTTGATTCATTTTGGTTTGTTAAAATGTTATACTATCTTCTAGTAAGTAGTTACTTGTTGTATATGCTACTTCAAATCTCAGTTTCAGTTTGTTTTAATTGATAAATGTAAGACCCTTAATTTTAAACTCTAAATTATGCAATTTTAGTATATTTGGTGTTAAATTGCTGAGGCATTTAGCCCAATTTTAATTCATTTCGTGAATTAAGTACCAAAAGCATATTTTGTTAGAGTTTGTAATATGTTTATATATATATATATATATATCTTGATACCGGTGAAAATTATTTGTCGAAGAATAATTTATTTACGTTACGAAGAATTTATTACTGGACAGTTTTGTTTAAAATATCTTTGATTGCTGAAAATTTTACCTGTCAATTGAGTTGCAACGAGAGTAGATATTTTTATCAAAATAGTTGAGATGTGAGTGAAGTGATGTGTGTATATGTATATATATGTTAGTGTGTTAGTAATATATATATATACATATATATATATATATATATATATATATATTAACTTACTTTTCAAAACAAAATATATATATATATATATATATATATATATATATATATATAAACCAAACCAACAAAAATCAACATACCCATACACATATCACGTTACTCACATCTCCAACTATTTTAATAAAAATATCTCCCATTGTTGCAACTCAATTGACAGGTAAAATCTTTAGCAACTAGAGATATTTTTAACAAAACAGTCCGGTAATAAATTCTCCGTAACCTAAATAAATTATTTTTCGCCAAATAATTTTCACCGGATCTAAATATATATATATATATATATAAATATATATAATAAACATATAACAAACTCTAATAAAATATATTTTTGGTATTTAATTCACCAAATGAATTAAAATTTGGCTAAATGCATCAGCAATTTAACACCAAATATACTAAAATTGTAAAAATTAGAGTTTGAAATTTAGGGTCTTACATAGAAAAGACATAATGAATTAAATAAAAAGTGTTTCTCTTTGAAAATCGGGATTGAGATTTTCTCTTCTTTGAGTTATTAGATTGAAACTTGTTTCAATTTTATCAATGGCTTTCTTACCGTTGTAGCGATTCTACTTGACTTATCAATCATCTTGATTGTTGCGCCTTTCTTCACCATTCCTTTCCCCAAATCCACGTTTTATTTATATATTTATTTTAATTTCTTCCCATATTTTATCATAATATTTTTTGTCGTCATCATTTGATAATCAACAAAAAAATGTGCATCTTTCTTAGATATTGTTTGCAAAGTTTGGATTTTTTTTTTCGTTCATCATGGAAGACAAACCAAAAAATATATTTTCTTTACTAAATTTCTTTTGAAAAGTAAGAAATGTAGTTTTTCCATCGATAGAAAATATTTGATCAATATAACTAGTACAATCATGAATGAAAAATTGAGACTTCCAATTTTTGAACATCCTCAACCATACTTGTAACAGCCCGTTTTTATTTTTTAAACAAACTAAAATTCATAAATCAAGAAGGAAATACTTTTGGATAAAATATTTAAGTCGTAACTCAACGACAAAGTCAACAATATTTACAAACAGCGGAAACGGTTTTGAAATGAAAATCCAAAGTATTTAAAACAGAAAAATACACCTGGGCTATGAGACCTATCCAACGTAGCTCATACCCCTGGGGTATTCTCGGAAGACACCTGTACAAAAGCACTGCCCCAAGAATTTTAACTTCCCCACGTCACATCAAAAAGTGGTACAAGGACCCATCAAAATAAAAGTCAAGCTGACAATATATGGTATACGTACAGTCTTCCAAAATGAAATAAATACAACCACAAAAGAAAGACATCTAGCCCCTATACAACCCTCTAATCTGATAATGCTAGAAAAAAACTATAACCCAGGTGATCTCCACGCGCCCCGCAGAAATCCTTCTATAAACAACAGTGGTCAGGTAAGTCTAACTCCGCTCCCATCTCCAGAGTACTAACCGGTAGGACGATCCTGATTCTCATCTAAGGGCAAAGCCCAGGTTTCCACAATAATTGTAAAGGGCCACCAACCAAAAATAACAAATATCACATAGCATATCAATTTTAAATGCACAAAATAACCTTTCAACTTGGCATACATCTAGAAAGGGTTTTCATATGCCAAACAAGCATAATCAAAGTTGAAAAATGCAGTTTTTAACAAAACTGCACTGTCGTATTCGAATACAGCATCCTTGTATTCGAATACAGCTGCTAAAATAGCAGAATTTCAGTTTTGAAGACGTTTTGAAATCATTCAACGCTTACCACATAAAGTCAATAAATAACACTCATCAAATACGGCACAATCACAAACCACAATCGAGTATGTATATACAACCATTACGATATATCAAACATGACTCGCGTGCCAAGCACCCTAATGCAATGCGTATATGCCAATGCACATGATTCTGGAATTTCAAACCAAAACATAATTGTACGGTCTCTCACAAGCCAGTAGTAATTACCGAGGTGCAGTCTCTCACAGACTAGCACAATTTACTAAAGTGTCGCCACTCATAGGCCTTACACTGATTTCTAAAGTGCAATCACTCACAGATCAGCACATTCAAGAGTGCAATCTCTCACATATCAGCACGATGCGATAATCCTCGTAAGGATAAGATGAACCAACAATTCCCATGGCATCATCCCGTGGCCCATCCAGTCACCACTATCACCATGGCCCATCCGATCACCATGTACTATGAAAATGCATGGGCATACTTTGACTCTTTTCACCACAACCATTAAGTAAATGCAACTATTAAAAGATTCCCCATTTTTAATACTCATTTAACACTAATGATTTTTCAAATTCAACACAGAGCATACTCAAACATATTTACTCATAATCCCGCAATTCACATCAAACCACATCAATTCAGCTTTACACACAATCCACACATAAAACACATCTCAAAAATTCATAATATTAATTATGAACACATTAATCACACCAAACATTAATCACCACAACCCACACCTCAAAACACATGAAATTCAACTTCCACCATTTCACCCATAAACACATTAAATTCATTTTCCACCAATCTACACATAAAATACATCTAAAAAATTTATAATATTAATTATGAACACATCAATCACATCAAACATGAATCACCACAACAACATTAATATATCAGAGTTCTCCCCCCCACTAACTCGGTGCCAACGGTCTCGATTCCTTTTCGAGACTTAAGGAGCTAACTACATAAACATAAATATTTATAACAATTTGTTCACAACTAAAATTTATCCAACCACAACAAAATTCCCAAAATTATATCTTCTTCACACACCAATGTTTTACAACCAAATAATCTACATTAATTCAAAACTCCACATTCCAAACATAAACCACCAAATTAAATCTCCAAACTTTCAACCATAAATCACCAATTTAAATCTCCAAATTTTCAACCATAAATCACCAATTTAAATTTCCAAATTAACAACCATAAATCACCAATTTAAATCTCCCAAATTTCAACCATAAACACATTAAATTAATTTTCCTAAATCTACACCTCAAATACATCAAATTTATTCTCTACAAAATCACATATAAGGTCCTAAATGCAAACTAAAAGTTTGGAATAAGCCATTACCTCAACGGTAGCTCTAACAATCGACTACGGCCCCGCGATTAATTCTGGTAAAAACTTTGTTCGCGACGTCACTTCCAAAGTTAGTTCACTAGCACCGTAGCGTGGAGGTGAGCCACTTTCTCTTCTGTCACTTCTCAAGATGGAGCTTAGATCTAGGTGAGAAGTGGGGTTTTGTGTTTGAAAAACAAAAACAAAAACTTGTTTGCTTTGGTAACAGAGAGAGAAGAACGATGGGCGGACATGAAACAAAAACAAAATGGTTTTCTTTCTCTCATATATATATATATTATAATTAAACCAAACCAACAAATATCTAAATATTCTTACACATATCACTTCACTCACATCTTAAACTATTTTGATAAGAATATCTATTCTCGTCGAAACTCAATTCACAAATAAGATTTTCAGCAACCAGAGATATTTTTAACAAAATTGTTCGGTATTAAATTTTCCGTAACGTAAATAAATTATTTCTCGCCAAATAATTTTCAACGGTCTTAAAAAGATATTTCTGGCATTTAACACACAAAATACCATTAAAATTGGCTAAAAAGCCTCAGAATTCAACACCAAAAATATACTAAAACTTCATAAATTAGTATTTAAAACTAAGGGTCTTACAATACTATCCCCCCTAAATTTAGTTTCATCCTCAAAACTACGCGTCGATAAACAAATCAGGGTGTTGTTCCTTCATCTTGCTCTCCAATTCCCAAGTCGCATCCCCAGTAGTTGGGTTCAAAATCACCTTGACCAGCGAAACATCTTTGTCCCTTAAATCTCAATCGCTTAATCTTCTTGTCATCAATTCTCACAGGTAGTACTTCGAATGACAAATTCTCCTTTAGCTGTATTGTGTCCGGTTCAATCACATGTGACGGATCTGGAAGGTATTTCCTTAATTGCGACACATGAAACACGTCGTGAATATTGGACAGTATCGGAGGCAAAGCAATCCGATAAGCTACCGGTCCAATTCGTGCAGAAATCTGATATGATCCAATAAATTTAGGAGTCAATTTCTTCGATTTCAATGCTCTACCAACTCCAGTCATAGGCGTGACTCTCAGAAACACATGGTCACCCTGCTCGAATACTAGAAGTCTGCGACGCTTGTCTGCATAACTATTTTGACGATCTTGTGAAGTCTTCATTTTCTCCTTTATCTTCTTTACCATATCTGTAGTTTGTTGCACCATCTCAGGTCCTACAATCATACTTTCAAAGTCCATATACCAACACAAAGGCGTTTGACACTTGCGTCCATATAAAACCTCATATGGTGCCATTCCAATACTTGCATGAAAACTATTGTTGTAGGTAAACTCAACCAATGGTAGCACATCATCCCAGCTTCCTCTATCATTCAATACACAAGCTCCCAAAAGATCTTCCAAGGACTGATTTTTTCTCTTAGTCTGTCCGCCAGTTTGCGGATGGTAAGCTGAACTCAACCTTAGTTTCGTTCCCAATGCATCATGCAATGCTCCCCAAAAGTGTGACGTGAATTTCGGATCACGGTCTGATACAATACTCGCAGTACTCCGTGTAATCTCACAATCTCAGCAATGGAGATCTCAGTTAGCTGTTCTACCTTATATGTGATCTTTACTAGTAAAAAGTGTGCGGATTTAGTCAATCGATCCACTATCACCCATATAGAATCATTCTTTCTCCTTGTTTTTGGAAATCCAGTTATAAAGTCCATCGAAATGTTGTCCCACTTCCACTTCGGTATATCTAAAGGTTGCAACATTCCAGCAGGTCGCTGATGTTCCACTTTCACTTTCTGGCAAGTTAAACAAGTTGACACATACTCCGCTACATGCCTCTTCATTCTTGGCCACCAATAATTCTGCCTCAAATCGTGATACATCTTTGTTGCTCCAAGATGAATACTCAATTTACTATTATGAGCCTCGTCTAAAATTGTTTTCCTCAGATCTGCAACTTCTGGTACACAAACTCTCCCATTACATCTCAAAATATTATATGGTCCAATCTTGAACTCAGTCATTTTCCCTTGCACTATTAGGTTCCTCTTCTCTTGAATTAAAGTGTCATTTTGAAAATTCACAATGTCTTCAGGTAGTCCACTCGAAATCTTAATCATTCCGAATTTCAAAATTCCCGGTGCAAACTCTACGTTCAAGTGTAGGTCTCTGAATGCTTCCTGCAACTCTTGTTGTCTAGCCATCACTGTTGAAGACACTGATACACTCCGTCTACTCAACGCATCAGACACTACATTGGCCTTCCTAGGGTGGTACTATAGTGTGAAATCAAAATCCTTGAGATTCTCCATCCATCTTCTCTGACGCATGTTCAATTCCTTCTGATCAAACAGATATTTCAAACATTTATGGTCACTGAACACTGTGAACGTGCAAACATATAAATAGTGCCTCCACATCTTCAATGCGAATACTACAGCAGCAAGCTCTAAATCATAGGTAGGATAGTTCCTTTCATGAATCTTCAATTGCCTTGAGGCGTAAGCTACAACTTTCTTGTGTTGCATCAGAACACATCCCAAACCTTGGTGAGACGCATCACAATAAACTTCTTACGGTTCTTCTAGTTGCGGTAAGATCAAAACTAGTGAGGTTGTCAACTTCTTCTTTAGTAACTGAAAATTCTCCTCACACTTCTCCATCCATGAAAACGGTTGATCTTTTCTAGTAAGTTGCGTCAATGGAGCCACAATCTTCGCAAAACCTTCAATAAACCTCCTGTAGTAACCTGCTAGCCCTACAAAACTTCGTATGTCAGTGACAGTCTGAGGTTGTTTCCAAGAAGGAACTGACTCAATCTTTGCCGGATCCACAACGATTCCTTCCTTAGTTATCACATGACCTAAGAAATTCACTTCTTCCAGCCAAAACTCACACTTCGACAAATTGGCATACAATTGCTTCTCGCGTAAGATTTCAAGAACTTGGCGCAAATGCTCTTCATGTTCTTCCTCAGTCCTTGAATAAATCAATATATCACCATGGGAAGCTCTTGGGTGCAAAACAATGAAAAACTGCACTTCTCTTACCGGTGGTAATCCTGGAATTTCTGTTGGAAATACATCCGGGTACTCCTGAACAAGCACCACGTCTTTTATCTTCACATTTATCTTTGCCTCCACGTTAGCCAAAGACAAAAACTCATGAGTTCCTTCTCTTAGTGACACTCCGAGTTTGTTAGCAGCTAGATACTTAACAACTTCTGGTTCAGGAAAAATAACCAGTTTGCAAGCACAATCCAAGATCACATAATGATACGACATCCAATCCATACCGAGAATGACCTCGAGTGATTGTAGAGGTAAACAAATCAAAATAATCAAGAAATTCCTATTCTGAATAGTCACTTGACACTGTAAACATGTAGTATTTACTGTCAACGTCTTAGCAGGTGTGGAAACAACTAAATCAAAAGGTTGTGGCGACACAGATAACTTCAAACGATTCACACAATCCATAGAAATGAAGGAATGGGTTGCCCCCGAATCAAAAAGTGCAATTAGAGTTTTACCTGCAATCGCACAGTCACATTGAATCAGATTGCTAGATGGATTTCCAGCTTCAGCACTCACGCAATAAACGCGTCCTTTAGCAGTAGGACGAGTAGCCCTAGTTGCATTCACAACCGGTTCCACCTTCGGAGCTTTACAATCCCTTGAAATATGCCTTGATTTCTAGCAATTGTAGCAAATGGGACTCTTAGAGTTACAAGCATTAGCATAATGCCCCTCCTCCCCACATCGGAAACATCGAGTCACTTGCCCCACTTGTCTTCCAAGGTTCTGGTTCCCCGGGTGACTCTGACCCCTATTGTTGTTCTGCGGTCCGTTATAGGGCTTAGCAACTTGTTTCCCTTTGTTGCCCTGATAACTCACCCGACTAGGCCCCCCTAAACAAAAGTTCCCTCCACAGTTGGCCCTTCTATTCTTCATATCCTCCACCTCTCTACGTTTTTCCACAAGAACTTGGAAACGTTGAATTCCCAAGGGCAAGACAAAATCCTGAATCTCATACTTCAATCCGGCTTGGATACGATGACACATGAATGGTTCATCAACCTTTTCACAGAAAAACCTGAAATGCCTCGACAACAATTCAAACTTAGTGGCATATTCGCCCACGGTCATACTACTCTGATGAAGTTTTAGAAAATCATCACCC
This sequence comes from Cicer yamashitae, assembly GCA_037974755.1. Classification (NCBI taxonomy): domain Eukaryota; kingdom Viridiplantae; phylum Streptophyta; class Magnoliopsida; order Fabales; family Fabaceae; genus Cicer; species Cicer yamashitae. The sequence goes on from JBBPBQ010000003.1 coordinate 20,709,802, forward strand.
AGCTTAGTCCTGGTACTCATCGAGAAGTATTTGTCTAAAAACTTCCTTTTGAACGACTCTCAGTTCACCTACTCATGAGCTGGTCCCATCAACAATGTTGTACTCCTCCACCAATACTCAGCATCCCCTAGCAGCAGATAAGTGGCATAGTTGACCTTCACTCCCTCCTGACAGTTAATCATCTCACAGATCTTTTCCACTTCTTGGATCCACTGATCCGCTTTCTCTGAATTCTCATCACCCATAAACTTGGGAGGATTGTAACGACGAAAGTCCTCTAATCCCCTTGACTCAGCAGCACGAATCTCTCTTTCCCTCTTCTCCAGATCCCGCAGAGTCTTTGCAGCTGTCTGTGCAGCAACATAAGCAGCCATGTTATTCATTTCTTCAGCCATTTGATCATCCCTGTTGACGTTGACTCTTGCAGCGTCGTTCCTTCTTGGCGGCATTGTTTCCTATAAAACCAACATCAATAAGAAATTTTAACACACTTTAGAAGAATTTCAAAAGACATCTTTTGACCTCAACAACTCTGTAACACCCAAATTTTATAATAAAGTATTTTAATAATGAAATATGATTTTAAATAATTAATTTGGTGTTAAAATTATTTTAGAATACATGTGATAAATTTCGTGATTAGTTTGCGTTATATGGGTGCTTTAGATGATGTGCTACTGTTATACATATTGGACTACATGAGTAATCTAAATAACACATATTATATTTTATATATTTTTCTAAATAGTATTTTAGTGTAAAATTTTAAAGAATAAGATTTTAGAAGATTTTACGTGTATATACTTATACCAAATTAATGTAATATTTCTCTGTGCGTTTAACTGATATTAAGTATGCACGTAGTTATATTTCAACTATCTATAACTATTTTCTATTTTTAGTTATTTATTTTATAAATCATTATCTCGGAATAGTAGTGATATATTGTGTTTGATTTCCTTTATTTTTATATACTTGTTATGACATTGTGATTTTATATATATTTATTATGATATAGTAATTAATATAGACTTTTGATGTTATATTTTTTTATTGTCATTTTAACTATTCTCATAATATAATAATCTTTTAATTTGATATTTTTAATGATATTATTATTTTAGTGGCACATAAATAAATTAAAATAAATATTTAATTAGTTGGACCTTGTGAAAAAATAAAATAAAATGGAGTTCAATGAGTTAGGTTAACAATAACTAATATGTTAAAAAAATAAATAAATCAAATATACCCTAATATGAAAGCGCTACAGTAGAAAGATATTAGAAAGAGAGAGAAAAGGCAGCAGCCGTACTAAGAGAAAAGAAAAGAAAATCAGTTCCGGCGATCGACAACTGTCCAGAAAAACTTCTTCCGTTTTCGTCCAAATTTCACTATGTTATTTAATTTATTGAGTTAGTCAATTAAACATACTTTTTCAGATTTTCAACCATCCCAACTTCTCCCTAAAATACCCGACTTCTCCGTTTGTAGAATTCGTTATTTTGCACCGTTCTTCACCGTAAGTCCGATTTGAGTGAAACCAACGCCAAAACGATGGTGTGAAAAGTGGCGATATTATCCACTAATTGGTTTTCTGATTTATGGTAAGATTCCTTGACCGAATTTCGAAATTAATTTTAGAGTGCCTCCTCATAATTTATTTTTAACGTTTATCCATAAATTTTCGAGTTAGATCGATAGAAGGACAAAGAGCCAACAAACAAAGACTGTTTGCTCGTGGAATCGTATTCTTGTGGAAAGCGTTGAAATAAGGTAAGGGGTGAGAGAGCATTTGTATTCATGAGTATAATATATTGTGAGATGAACGGGAAAACCGTATTTCCCAACGATTCATCCAGGGCTCGCTACGTACGGCAGTAGCCCTTTGAGGGATAAATTAATTAATGTGCAAATATGGAAATTGTAAGATTAAAATATAGAATAGAAATATTTGTAAGGTGTTAATTGATTTAATTTCTTTAAATGTGTGGTATTTGATGTTATTGTGATATTGAGTGTCGAATTAATTTTATGTATATGTTTGATTAGATGAGTTTATGTGATCTGATAATAAAAAATGGATGTGTTGTGATAATTTTATGTGATGATGATGATGTATGAATAATAATTGTGATTTTATAAATTTGTGATAAGTTTATGTGATGAGGTACGATCGATGATAATGATGCTCTAAATTGTGATGAATTATGTAATGAGGATGATGTGTGATTTATAATAGTGAAGTTATGAATTTGTGATGAAAATATTGAAGTAACCCCTAACGAAATAATTGTGATTCCAATTCGTGTTTGAGATGACGGTCTTAATGGAGTATCATAGGCCAACGAGGAGAGAAAATAAATATTGAGAATTTGTGAAGTGGAGAATATTTTGTCATCATATAGGAAGGGCCTGACAAGCCTAGTGATTCCGGGGAAGTACAACTGAATTGAGCCTGATCGTGGCGGTCTACTGTTGAGCCTTAAGGCAAGATTGTTAGACTTTGGAGGTATTCGGGTGAGGAATTCCTAAATGACTTGGAGGTAGCACTCCAAATATCGAGAGCTACCATGCAACACATGTTTACCTCGACTGTCGCGTATATGTGTCTCGGGTTGAGTTTAGGGGATCTATGAGGACAGGGCCAATTTGAATTGTCCGTCCACCAGGATGGTGGCATAGTATCAAGCCTCCTAACCAAGTACTTTAGATTTAGAATGGTACCACATTGTGAAGTAAAGTCTAAGCTCATGCATAACATTGCATTTTATTGTGATTGATTTGTTGTGATTAATGTGTATCGCATGTGATTATAATTTCTCTTAGATGATTTGATGTTATAGTGAAATGTATTGATTTTCCTAGATTTTGATTTTGACTTTATTACGTGATTTTATTCCTTGAATAATGTTTGTTTAATGGTACGGTTTATTTATGATCAAATGCGTGTTCTTCTTGCTTATATTATACTATTAACATGATTTCAAAACTCACCTCCTTCGTTGTTTGTGTTTGACTGGCTTGGCCCTGCGTTTGCGAAATCGCAGTTATTACAGGTTAATGAGTCTTGAAGTTCAAGTTGGGAGGAACCCCGCTCTGATAGGTGATACTGGGAATAAGGGTTGTAATTTGTATTTTACTTATTTAATTTGAAAAGACTTTTTGTATGAAAACCTTATAAGTACCAGTAAGTTTTTAGAATTAAATCAAGTAATTATAATTAAATCAAGCTCATTGAGATTGCACTATTTTAATTGAGGAACAAAGTTGAATTGTTACATGTGTATTTAGAGAAACATAATATCCTAAATTAGATATAAAAGTTTTTATTTTCTTGAGCAAATTTTTTTTATCTGCTGTGAGTGTTGTTCAAATAATTTAGTATAAATTATTATTATAAATAATATTTATAATAATCGGGTAAGTCTAACTCGAACACTACACCGAACCCGACACTCGAACAAATCCCCCCGACACATGAAATCAGGTAAGTCTAACTTTGTTCTCATCTCCAGAGTACTAATCGGTAGGATGATCCTGATTCTCATCTGAGGACAAAGCCCAGGTTTCCACAATAATTGTATAGGGTCACCAACCGAAATTAACAAATATCACAAAGCATATCAATTTTAAATGCACAAAATAACCTTTCAACTTGGCATACATCTAGAAAGGGTTTTCATATGACAAACATGCATAATCAAAGTTGAAAAACGAAGTTTTTAACAAAACTACACTGTCGTATTCAAATACAGCATCCTTGTATTCGAATACAACTGTGAAAATAGCAGAATTTCAGTTTTGAAAACGTTTCGAAATCATTCAATGCTTACCACATAAAGTCAATCAATAACACTCATCAAATACGGCACAATCACAAACCACAATCGAGTATTTATATACAACCATTACAATATATAAAACATGACTCGCGTGCCAAGCACCCTAATGCAATGCGTATATGCCAATGCACATGATTCCGGAATTTCAAACCAAAACCCTCCTCGAAGGGGCGTAAATCATAATTGTAAGGTCTCTCACAGACCAGTACTAATTACCGAGGTGCAGTCTCTCACAGGCTAGCACAATTTACTAAAGTGTCGCCTCTCACAGGCCTTACACTGATTTCTAAAGTGCAATCGCTCACAGATCAGCACATTCTAGAGTGCAATCTCTCACATATCAGCACGACGCGATAATCCTCGTAAGGATAAGATGAACCAACAATTCACATGGAATCATCCCGTGGCCCATCCGGTCACCACTATCACCATGGCCCATCCGGTCACCATGTACTATGAAAAAGCATGAGCATACTCTCACTCTTCTCACCACAACCATTAAGTAAAGGTAGCTATTAAAAGATTCCCCATTTTTAATACTCATTTAACACTAATGATTTTTCAAATTCAACACAGAGCATACTCAAACATATTTACTCATAATCCTGCAATTCACATCAAACCACATCAATTCATTTTTCCACACAATCCACACATAAAACACATCTAAAAAATTCATAATATTAATTATGAACACATTAATCACACCAAACATGAATCACCACAACCCACACCTCAAAACACATGAAATTCAACTTCCACCATTTCACCCATAAACACATTAAATTCATTTTCCACCAATCTACACATAAAATACATCTAAAAAATTCATAATATTAATTATGAACACATCAATCACACCAAACATGAATCACCACAACAACATTAATATATCAGAGTTCTCTCCACCACTAACTCGGTGCCAACGGTCTCGATTCCTTTTCGAGAATCAAGGAGCTAACTACATAAACATAAATATTTATAACAATTTGTTCAAAACTAAAATCTATCCAACCACAACAAAATTCCCAAAATTATATCTTTTTCACACACCAAACTTTTACAACCAAATAATCTACATTAATTCAAAACTCCACATTTTCAAACATAAACCACCAATTTAAATCTCCAAATTTTCAACCATAAATCACCAATTTAAATCTCCAAATTTTCAACCATAAATCACCAATTTAAATCTCCAAAATTTCAACCATAAACATATTAAATTCATTTTCCACAAATCTACACCTCAAACACATCAAATTTATTCTCCACAAAATCACATATAAGGTCCTAAATGCAAACTAAAAGTTTGGAAGGAGCACTTACCTCAACAGTAGCTCTAACAACCGATTACGGCACCGCGATTAATTCCGGTAAAAACTTTGTTCGCGACGTCGCTTCCAAAGTTTGTTCACTAGCACCGTAGCGTGGAGTGAGCAACTTTCTCTTCTGTCACTTCTCGAGATGGAGGTTAGATCTAAGTGAGAAGTGAGGTTTTTTATTTGAAAAAAAAAACAAAAACTTGTTTGCTTTGGTAACAGATGGAGAAGAACGAAGAAGAATGATGGGCAGACGTAGAACAGAAACAAAATAGTTTTCTTTCTCTCACATATACATATATATGAACTTACTAAATAATATATATATATATATATATATATATATATATATATATTATAAGTTCGTGGCAATTAGTATATATATATATATATATATACTTACTTACGCTATACATATATATATATATATATTACTTATACTAACTTGCTTAATAATATATATATTACTTACAATCATAATATTATATATATATATATATATATTATAATTAAACCAAACAAACAAATATCTAAATATTCTTACACACATCACTTCGCTCACATCTAAAACTATTTTAATAAAAATATCTACTCTCGTTGCAACTCAATTGACAGATAAAATTGTCAGCAAACAGAGATATTTTTAACAAAATTGTCTGATATTAAATTTCTTGTAACGTAAATAAATTATTTCTTGCCAAATAATTTTAAACGGTCTCAAAAAGATATTTTTGGCATTTAACACACAAAATACCATTAAAATTGGCTAAAAAACCTCAGAATTCAACACCAAAAATATACTAAAATTGCATAAATTAGAATTTAAAACTAAGGGTCTTACAATACTTACTTAAAAGCCTTGAGGATCTAGCGTTCAAAGATATGTGTGATGTGATGGTGATCAAATTAGTACAAGTATCATTCAAGATTGATAGACATGAAGATGACGTGTTACGTGATGTGGTCCCAACAAAATGAAGCACTTGCAACTTAGATGGCCATCGACGTGTGAACGACCAACACAACATAATGTCAACACCAACAAATGCTCATTTTCATATAACAATCGCAAATTTATCCATGTACCCTTAGAAAAAGAAAAGGTGAATGAAGATATAATGAAGAGAGAGGGTGATGAAAAACAAGAGTGTGACATCAAATATGAAGAAAATAAAGAGGAAAGAAAAAAGGTTGAAAAGAAAATCTGAAAAAGAAGAGAGAAAAGAAAGTGTGAGAAAGAAGTAAAGAGGAAAGAAAATTGTGAGAGAAAAGAAGAGGAAAAACTAGAGCAAAAGAATATAGAGAAAGACAAGGTAGAGAAAAAATAAGACCGATGAGAGAAAAATAGAAGAAAAAGAAAAGGAGGATGAAAGAGTTAAATATAAAAGAAAAGGTAGAGAACAAAATGGAAAGATATTTCAACAAAACTAACTATCATTTTTGCAGGTTTGGATTTGGGGAAAAATTCTTTTGAAGAGGGGAAGAATGATGAGATCATGAGTTCATTAAACATGTGAAAGGAAACCTATAAATAAATCATCCACAAATGATGAACCTGAATTGTTTTAGCAATATCTTGAGTTTTTGATGTCCAATTGAGGTGTTCTTTAATGCATTGAAAAGATAACAACATTTTCTACAATTTATAGTTGACACATCATGACCAAATATAATATCTAAAATGATTAAAAATGGGCTATAAGTTGATGAAAAATTTGTGGTGTTTTTAATTATTGCTTTATGAGGTTCATTAAAATAATATTTAAATAAAATAAATAGAGACAAACAATAAGGGTTATTGAAAAAATATGTCTTGGCTTTCCTTTGATTGTTTTGTAACTATTTTCAAATTAAGATTAGACAATTATTAAGAAGTTAATCTAACCAATATGATTAATGTTAATTTATTGTGACTTTTCTTTTCTTCAATCATTCAACTCATTGGTCTATGTATATATATATGCACCTCACATATGTAGAAAAGACAAATTGGATTAAAAGAAAAATATTTCCTTTTGAAAATTGTGAGTGAGATTTTCCTCTCTTTAAATTCTTGAATTGAAACTTATTTAAATTTTATAATGAACTTTTTTACCATTATAATGAAATTTTATAATGAACTTATCAATCATCTTGAATATGATGCATTTCTTCTCTATCACCTTCCCTAAATCCACCTTTTGTTTATTTATATAAATTTCTTCCCATATTTTATCATAATATTTTTGGAACGTTATCAAAAACCCTGGAAAAAAAAAACGGCTTCTATAAATCAGGTACTAGTTCAGAGACCCAAATACCTATTGTTTATTCAATTTCCTCATTAAGTTTATTACATGAACTAGTTGTTTACATTTTAAATTACCAAAAATTGATTAATATTTTTTTAGTTTAATTTTCATGTTGTCAGTGTAAAAAGCTTTACACGCGACAAATGATAATCAATTATATGAGTGATTTTATAAATAATTATCATAAAAATTAATTTTATTAATGATTTTACGATTGTGATTGATTGAGATGTAAAAATTCTTCAGAGTAACATAATATATAAATTAAATTAATTTTTTTTAATAAATTTTAGAATGAGAGGATATTTGACTCAGATCAAGGTAGAATAGATCATCTAGTTCAAAGACCTCTGAGTCAAAAAATTCGTCAATAGACCAAACTCTTAGAGTTGACAATTGATTAAATTTAAATACATGATATGTAGTGGTTGTTGTTATTTCATACTTTGAGCTATTTGCTTCACAATAAATATAATTTTAATAAAAAATCTCAAAATGAATGTTATTTTTAATATAAGATTAATCATTTTTGTAATTGCACTCTCTAGTTGATATTATATATATAAAATAGACATATAATATGAGAGATGAAAGTATTAATTTTTAACATTTGAATTAAAACTAATGACTTATTTAAAATGTCTACTAAAATATTTACGTGTATTTCTTTGTCAATTCACGCCTTTAATGTCCATGAAGCAAAGTCATTCACGAACAACATTCTTTTTTTTAAACAAATGTCGACAAAATAGTAAACATTACAAAGGCAAACATGAAGTTCAAACATTCTTCTTCGTCTCGGGGTATATTTAATTCACCATAGATATTTGTAAGTAATTAAATAATTTTTCATGTTAATAAAAATATTAACTAAATATTTAAATATTTATCATAAACACGCACTCACACATGAAGTTCAAAAGAAAAATCTATCTATTTAATATAATCTTGTTTCAACATTTTGCAATGAACCAAAACACCGAAAAAATCATCATTTGTGACTATTGCAAAAAAGGTACCTCTATCAAAATATGTATTATTGACTACATAGTAAAATGAAAAAAGATTGTGTTTCTGAATATGAATTTTTAATTTGAGTCGAAAAAAATATGGATTGTTAGTGAGGTTTATCTTGTAAGTCAAAAATAAAGACACATAAATTTTTTATTGGACATTTTAATCTCAACCATTAATTTTAATCAATGGCTGAAAATTGATACTCTCATCTCTCGCATTAAAGAACTCTCCCACTATATATATATATTAAAGGATTATATTCCACTTTATTATTATGATGACAGAAAACACACAAATTATTGAGAAATATAATTCGATAAAATTATTATTTTATAATTTAAATATAATATTTTTTTTTAAATGTGTGAAATGAAAAAAAAAAATATTTATTGTGAGACTATGGGAGAAATAAGTTTCACAAATGGGATTCTCAATTTGCAAATCATCCATTACTAATTTGGTCAAAATTCATCACATCATCCAACCAAGTTTCGAACAAATTAATTTAGACAAGGAAAAGTAATATCTAGAGGGAAAGAATAGTAGTTCTGCAGCATGGACAGTGTGAATTATTTTCTAACCAAGGTTTCAAGCATGTGGAATGAAACTTGTGTGCACAAGGCAGAGGAATCAATTTCTCTCCAATCTTAAATGATTCCAAACACACAGCACAATCCTCTTGTTCTGATGCCTTCCAACTCAATTTGCTCCAACGGAATTTCCTTGGACCACTTTTCTTTGAACCATATACCTCAATTTGCAACTCTTCTATGCTTTCTTTTCTAGCCTCCACACACATCATGCTCTTTTGCCTTGTAATTCATATAACAGGTTTCACAATAAGCTAAATAAAAATTAAAAAAAATTGGTTTTTTATTCCCTTATCTTAGATTCATTCGGATAATCAGATCTGAGTTGTAGACGTCATCAATAATGATAATAAGACAAAATAAAAATAAAAATAAAAATAAAAATTTGGTTTTTTTTATACCTTGTGTTTTCTGATACCCTTTTTGATCTGAACTTGTTATCCAATCTTTGTTTGGCTTCTCTGGCTACTCCTACCATATTCTCATCTGCGTGTGTTTGCTGGTATAATATGCTTCTTTGCTGTTAAAATTCAAATCCATAAATAAAATTAATACATACCAATTAAAATTGATAATGATTAACAAACAATTATAAGAACAGAAACAAAAAGGGAAATAATTAATTTCTCAAAGTTGAAGAGAACAAACCAGTGAAGAGGATGAGGAAAAACGAGATTCATTGTTACTTGCATACAAACAGAAAGAAGAGCGTCTTGAGGTGAAATTATTGGAAGCTAAGGATTGTGAAGAATCAGAAATTCCTCCAACCTTATGGAGTCTTCTTCTTCTAGCAGATTCAACTCCAGGAAGCATTCCTGCCATTTGGTCTTTTTTTTCTTTATGTGTTCGTCGAACAAAGCACAAATGTGGTGTTGTGTTTTTTAGTTTCTTGTCCTGTCTTTGGTAGTGCTTTCTTTGGTGTCAGGTGAATGAATGATAGGAAGTGTTGAGTCTTTGTTATTGCTTTGTTCCAATTCCAATTTTGAGATAAAAAATAAGAGATGATAAGATTGTTTTGGTGGATTAATAATAGAAAAGTAGATTGTGTTGTTTCTGTCCAAACCAAAAAAGGATGTATTCCCTTATAAGAGAAACGGTGGACAAAATTGGACCATCCATTTCAAAGATTTTTATGTATCATTTTTAGTTATCAATTAGAGTAATCATTATAATATTAAAATATATTTAAAAACAAAATATAATTTATTATAAAAAGTGAAACTATTTAAGTATACATTTTTATACTTTCAAGTAAAATACTTATACATATTAGTAAAAGATTAAAGATACTTTCAAGAAAGATCCAATTAATATACACTTGTGTAATTAATACTTAGCACCATTTTATGGATTGATAACTTCTTTACTTATTTTGGTCTAATGGAAACAGAGTTGGTCCCTATTTAATTTATAATAAGTAATTAAGACAGAGTAATTTCGTGCTTAAATAATATAATAAGGTAAAATGCAATTTTTATTCCTTTTTTAGTCCTTTATTTTAATAATCTTTTCAAGTTTATTTAAAATATTTTTTTATTTTTCTTTCTTTTAATCTCTACTTTTATAATAATTAAATAATATATTTTTAAAATAATTAAATAATATATAGTTTTATATCTATTTAAACAATTTTTTATTTGAAATTGTAACTATGTAAGTATTTCCCTATCAAAATTGCAATTAAACAGACAATTTAAACGTAATTTAGTCTTTGAATTTAATGGAAATTATTGAAAGTGTAGTTATCCAATAACTATTTATCCTATTGCCAAGCAAATGTTTTTAAAAAATAACTGTGAAAAACTTGGTTTATTAGTATCCCCTATTTACTTTTGATCTTTTCTCTATTCCCACAACATGTTTATCAAATTGACTCTAGAAATAAATTTACAAGTTAGGCATAATAGGTTGACCAAATGCATGAAATAAAGTTTCAAAGGAAGAAGCTTCGGAGAAGGTCCCCGTAAAGTCGTAAACGACCTAGAAACTTCAAATTCAATTCCTATGGGGCCATGCGGTGAGGATATCAACAAAACAAAAAAAACTATTTTAAAATTTAATGCAGTGAGAATATGCAGAGAAAAAATAAAAAATAAAAAATAACACTCGCGTGACTTACCCACCAACCACCCCGGTATTAAAAATTTCTTATTGCTTCCAATTGCAACGCTTTTATATGAATCTATGATCTTGTTCTCAAATATTTATACTAACGATTAATTATAATTATTGATTTTGATATTATATTTTTGTAATTGTTTGAAATAATAACTACATCATAAATAATTGTAATTTATTATCTATATAAAATAATTTTAATTTGATAATGGACATTTGTTAATCTCTTAATTGTTCTGCATTTCAAAAAAAATATTAATTATTCTATTATAAGTGTAGAGAAATTACAAAATAAAATACATCTCAATGATATGCAATTCAATTCCTAACAATCATTTCATTAAAAAAATTAGAGTGAAATAGTTATGCATTAACGTTGCAAAATAATTTTACATCGTTCAATATGAACCAATTATATTGTCATGTGATTATATATTGTAACAGTCTTTTCTTTTAAAAAAATAACTATCTCTTGTTCAAATTTTATTGGACATCAATATAAAATCATTGACGATGCATTTTTTTTCCTTAAAAATTTATTATTAATAAATAAAGAAAAGAACATAACATAAGAGATTAGACCAAAACATGTTGGATTTTGTGTTAGGGATATACTGTAAATCTTGATTAAGAAGATGATGAAAGTGATGATGATGAAGGTTAAACAAATAAATTCTAAATCGTGTGTATTACACTAAGTTTTAGGTTCGATTTGCTTCCACCAATCTATGTATATTGGATGCAGCATATTAACCGACGAATCTCTTTCAAGATACTTTAGAATCCTTGATATGAATTCTATATTCACATCAAACATATCAATCAATAATATTTTACATAATAAATTTTTTTCAATTACTCTCGTGCAATAGAGAAAAGAAGAAATGACTTAGAAACATCTTTGATATAATTTTAACTCATGTAAACATGATTTTCGGATTCTTTTTATGCCTTTAGAGTGTCTCTATTTATAGAGAAACTCATATCATTTAGTGTAGAGAAGCACCTTTTCATTTGAAGCATTGTTAAATCTAAACGTTATATATCACTAACGTCAGAACTTGAATGTATGCAATGGTTCGATCAAGTGGTGTTCAACGCTCCCCTTCATCTGTTAAACACTTTCCAAATATATTTTGGACAAATCTCTCACAATCTCCACTATCTTTAAAATATATCAAAAATCTATTATTCCACAAATCTCATTATTTTAGATAAATATATCTTACGATTTGAACCAACTATTTATTAGAATAAGTGTGTATAACTAACACATGAAATCTCAGTACAATTGATTGAATTATAAATATGACACGTTTGATAAGACCTTTTGTCTCATATCATTTCATGAGAATTTAAGATTCAAACCCTTTGTCTCATATCATTTTCATGAGAATTTAATAGTTAAGCCATTGAACTCTATGAAGTGTCCCACTTCATTCTCAAATTGGTAGATTATATTAAATTTGCACCAATAATTATGCATTCTAACAAATATATGTTATATGTCTATTAAGAGAAAACCTCATCCTACCACTTTTATTCTTAGGGTCCAAGTTCTTTTATCCCTTTGAGATGTATCTATTGTCAAATACTTCAATCATTCTAATAGTATACTTTCATCATTGAACTAAAGACTCAATTCTACTCATGTGAGTTGATTTTTTTCACGATTTATAATTTATTAGATATGAGCTTGTATCACATCCCTAATGATTTCTTTAAAATCATATTGGTGTTGATACTTTCGTCAAAGAATTGCAAGATTCATTTCAACTTTAGTAAACTTGGAATATTCAATTATTCACATAGTTACACCTTTTATATATTATTGATAGTTTTTACCAACTATCACAAAACCATGACACTCTTGTCATTTAGTCATATTAGATTATATCACATACACAAACTTTTATGCCATTTTACCTTTTACCATATTTAGTAAATATCTCAATTTAAAATTTTAATTCTCTTTTAATATATCTAAGATATAATACATTAAATATATATTACAACAAGCAAACAAAAACATGATCATAAAAAGTTTCTCATAATCAAATATCATAAGGTGAGTCCAAATATGTAAGTCATCTACTCCTTAACAAATAAGAATTCATTTTATTTCTATTAAAGAAACAATTTCTTCTTAGTTATCTTATAACTAATACATTATGCCAAAAAAAAGGAATAGACAACTCTTTTCTTGGCCTTTAATCGCACATAAAAGCACAGTCTATTTCAACATTGTTGTATGTTTAGATAGCACTTTTAAACCATGTAAAAGCACGGTCTTATGGAGTCATTAGACAACAATTTTAGAATAAAACACTTTCTAAAGGGATTATTTGACAACACTTTTTGCGTTGAAGCGTTGTCTAATGGCACCTTTAGACAATGCTTTATTCTATATGCATTGTTTTGTTTTTAAATGTCCTTAGATAGTGTGCTTTTTATTTAGAACCGTTGTCAAACATTATCTTTACATAACGCTTTTTTCCTTTAAGTGTCGTCTTATAATAGTTTATAACAACACTTTATAAATAAAAATGCTATTAAAGATGTTAAGACAAAATCCCAAATTAATGTTTTGATGATAATTAAACAAAAGGTTAATTAAGAATTCTAATTATGATTCTAAGTGTTTTGGTATTTAACATGTGTATTTGAGTGTATTAAAACAGGTTAGGTACCAAGCATTTCAAAGCAGATCTCATTAAAATTAAGAAAGCAAAAACAGTAAAACGAAGATTGTTCTTGACACATGCCAGAAAAACGAAGAACGTTCTTCACTTCTGTCATAAATAAGAATGATTAGTTTCGTTGTGAAAGATTGAATCTTGGAATCTTTATTCATCTCATATCTTCATCAAAGATAAGCATGGATAAATCTAAGTCAGAATGATTCCAGTATTCGAAGGATCTAAGACATACTTCATGAAAAGTATAAAGCAAGATCATTCTTCATGTGAGGCAAATGCAAGTACATATGTACAGGCTGTAAAGTACACTGCAAATGTACTTTCAAATCAAGACATGCAAACTTCACTTAAAGCTAGCAAATCATCTCAGAAAACTGACAAGATCAAGTACAAGTCAGATCATCTCCAACTAATTCGAGGAACGATATTGGATGTCAAGAACGTTCTTGGATTCAGCATGATCTCTATTGCTTTTAGTTTGATCTAATCCACCTACTTTCTCATGACAGCTGGCCTCATTTCAACGGATATATGAGTTGTCCTAAACTCTCTTGAAGCCTATAAATACAGCTTCAAGATGAAGAACAAAACACAACTCAAAGTGCCAAGCAAAGCATCAATCATTCAATCATATTCGAGTTCTCTCAATATCATTCTCTAGCTTGCAATTCCATTCTTTATGTTGTGTTAGAATTAGTAATAACTGAGTTCTAACTTATAGAATCTATTTCTCAAACAAGAGTTGAGCAATACTCAGATTCTAACATTCTCAAAATCATTACTTTGTAACTCAAGGCTATTGTGTTAACATAGCTTAAGAAGTGTGTAAAAATCCTTTTATGTTGTGAAAGGTAGCTTGCAAAATCCTTTCTGAAATAGTGTAAGATAAACCTGTGGAAATCCTTTCTAGGTAGAAAGGTGGAAACTATGTAAAGATCAAGATTGATCTGTGCAAAGTTGTGTGACAACCAAGAACAATCTTGCCTTGAGCACTTAGTGGAAAATCTCACATTTGTGAGGGCTGGACGTAACCCGTGTTTGGGTGAATCAGGATATATGCTTGTGTGATCTATCTATCTCTATCTCTATTTATTATATGCTTTACAATCATCTTTTATATTGATAAAATTGATATTGTTGTTTTTTTTTTCACTAACCAAGATCTTTCCTTGTTTATAACCAAGACCAATCTTGAGTAAAACTTTCAGTTTTTAAACAGGAATTTTAAAAAAGGGCAATTATAATTCAAACCCCCCTTCCTTATAATTGACATTGTTACTTCAATTGGCATCAGAACCAGTCTCTAAAGGATTAAACACCCAAAAAGTGTTAGAGCAAAAGATTCAGAAAGATAATGTCAAAAGCTAAATACATTGCTGAAGGAGGGTCTTCAAACAAACCACCATACTTCGATGGCTCAGATTATTATTTCTGGAAGAGCAAAATGCAATTGTTTCTAAAATCACAAGATACTGGTATGTGGAGAATCATCACAGATGGAGACTTCATACCAAGAGTGGATCAAAATGATTCAACATCTGCTAAAAAGAAAGAAGCAGATTGGACAGCAGATGAGAAATCTAAGGTACTTCTAAACTCAAAAGCTCAATTATTTTTATCATGTGCTTTAAGCATGGAAGAAAGTGAAAGAGTAGATGAATGTGATACGGCCAAGAAAGTATGGAACACATTGAAAACTCACCATTAGGGAACAAGCCATGTTAAGGAAACAAGAATTGACATTGGCATTCGAAAGTTCGAATTGTTTGAAATGAATGAAGGAGAGACAATCGATGAAATGTACTCAAGATTCACAACTATAGTGAATGAAATGCGCTCCCTTGACAAATCTTATTCAGTACAAGACAAGGTAAGAAACATCATGAGATGTCTTCCAATCATGTGGA
This sequence comes from Cicer yamashitae, assembly GCA_037974755.1. NCBI lineage: Eukaryota > Viridiplantae > Streptophyta > Magnoliopsida > Fabales > Fabaceae > Cicer > Cicer yamashitae. The sequence goes on from JBBPBQ010000003.1 coordinate 20,725,591, forward strand.
GACCAATGGTGACAGCTATAAGCCAAGCCAAGAATCTTGAAGTACTAGGCTTGGAAGAACTGATTGGAACTCTAAGGGCGCATGAAGTGCTATTACTGGAAGATAAACCTATAAAGAAAGGCAAAGTAATAGCCTTAAAAGCATCTCAAAGCTCACCAAGTATTCAACAAACAAATGAGAAAAGTGATTCAGAAGATGGCCAAGAAGATGTTGACAAAGAGATTGCTCTCCTCACAAGAAAGATACAAAGAATGATGAGGAGAAGATATCAGATCAAAGAGGGATCCCTAGATAAAAAGGACTTCAAGACTAAAATAGATAAAAGCAAAATCACTTGCTTTGGATGCAACAACAAGGACATTACAAAACTGAATGTCCATTAAACAAAAAGGTTGCAAAGAAATTTCCCTTCAAGAAGAAATCAATGATGGCAACCTGGGATGATTATGATGAATTAGAAACAAATGAACTTGAAGAAGCAAACCTGTGTTTGATGGCAAACATTGAAGATACATAGGTAACAAATTCTGAACCATGTCTTGTGTGTAAACAAATGGAAACTGAATTTGATAATTTGCTCAATGATTCAAACTTTCTCATTCAAAAATGTAGTTCCTTTAAAGAAAAATTTCATAAGGAAAAAGAAGAGAAAGAGAAAGTTCAGGCTAAGAATGATAAACTTAAAGAGATCATTCAAAATCTGAAAGAGTCTCAACTCAAAAATTTTGAATCTGAAAGTTCTGAAAGTCAAGAATGATCTTCACCTCAGACGAATAACGATCTTCTCAAGGCTGAAGTTGAAATTCTTAAAAATGATTTACAAACTTCATTAAAGTACTGAGACTTTTCAAAAAATCATGGGATCCCAAGTAGGGATATTTGATAAAGCTGGGCTTGGTTTTGATAAAACTAAAAAAACCAGAATGTATGAAAACTTTTTTGTTCCTGAAAGGAAAGAGGGAAATTGCAAAATCAAATGTTCATACTGTAACAAAATTGGGCATTTAGAGTTTGCATGCTATTTTAAAAAAAGGGATGAAAAAATAAAGAACAAAAAGATCTTCAAAAAGGAAGAACAATTTAGAGCAAAAGCAAAATTTTCTTAAAATCTGAAAAACGAAGAACGTTCTTCAGCTAATGTAAAAAACGAAGAATGTTCTAGAGCTTTATCAAAATCAGCAAAAACTCAGTTTTTCAAACCTTTTCAAAAACAAACAACTAGACATTCCTCCTGGTCCAAGATTAGTCACTCTGAGACTACTTTTAACACCAAGAAGGAATCATATTTTAAAACTAACTCCTCAGGACCCAAAATCAAGTGGGTACCTAAAAATGATATAACTAATCATGCAGGATGGATCTCAAGATGTCAAGAAAGGCCATGGTTTTTGGACAATGGCTGTTCAAGGCATATGACGGGTGACAAGAACTGCTTCGTGTCATTTATCAAAAAAGATGGAGGATCCGTAACATTTGGAAACAATGATCAAGCCAAGATCAAAGGCAATGGAACCATAGGTAAAATAAATTCTGCCAAAATCAATGATGTTCAATATGTTGAAGGATTAAAACAAGATCTTCTCAGAATTAGTCAACTCTGTGATAATGGCTTTGAAGTTATTTTTAAACCAAACATATGTGAAGTGAGAATGGCAACTTCTGGTGAAATCATATTTTCTGCATCCAGAAAGAAAAACCTTTACATTTTATACATTGAAGAATTACCAGTTGAATCTTGCCTCATGTCCATGAATAAAGACAAATGGATATGGCATAAGAGAACTGGACATGTAAGTATGAAAACAATTTCAATTTTGTCAAAATTAGATCTTGTTAGAGGACTTCCTAAAATCAACTTTGAAAAAGATAAAATATGTGAAGCATGTGCAAAAGGAAAACAAGTTAAAAGTAGTTTTCATGCAAAAGAGTTTATATCAACTAAAAAATCTCTTGAACTGCTTCACATTGATCTTTTTGGTTCCATCAAAACCACCAGCTTAGGAGGTATGAAATATGGATTTGTAATTGTTGATGATTTTTCTAGATACACATGGGTGTTATTTTTAAAACAAAAAGATGATGCATTTGATGCCTTCAAAAACTTTTGTAAAAAAGTTCAAAATGAAAAAGAATCCAATATCATCACTGTTAGAAGTTATCATGGAGGTGAATTCATAAATGCATCTTTCAAAACATTTTTTGAAGAACTTGGCATCTCTCATAATCTATCTTGTGCAAGAACTCCTCAACAAAATGGAGTTGTTGAAAGAAAGAATAGAACTTTGCAAGAGATGGCAAGAACGATCTTGGAAGAATCCAATGTTGAAAAGTATTTATGGGCTGAAGCCATAAATACCTCTTGTTACATTTTGAATCGTGTTTCAATTAGAAAAATGATAAACAAAACACCCTATGAAATATGGAAAAATAGAAAACAAAATATTTCATATTTTCACATCTTTGGTTGTTATTGCTACATTTTAAACAATAAAGACAACTTGGGAAAATTTGATGCGAAATCGGAAAAGCCATATTTTTAGGATATTCCATAGAATCTAAAGGATATCGTATTTTTAATTTGAGAACTAAAACTGTTGAAATCAGTATGCACATTTTATTTGATGAGTTTGATGATCTTGAGTTAAAAAAAGAAAGATGAGGAGGAGGAAGAACAATCAAGGCTAACGTAGAAGATCGTTCTCCAGGAAAACAAGATTGATAAACAATCTCCGTTTCAAACTCCTCCTAGAAGTTGGAAACTAGTAGGTGATCATCCTCCAAATCAAATAATTGGAGAAACAATTGATGGCATTCGAACAAAAAGGTAATTCAAAGATGATGCAAACAACAACATGGCAATGATATCTCAAGTAGAACCAAAATCCATCAAAGAAGCAATAATTGATCAATCTTGGATCGATGCGATGAAAGAAGAACTTCTTCAATTTGAGAAAAATGAAGTCTAGACTCTTGTCCCTGATCTACAAGATCAAACAATTATTGGAACACGATGGGTCTTTAGAAATAAGCTAGATGAAGAAGGAAAAGTGGTAAGAAACAAAGCAAGATTGGTTGCTCAAGGTTATAATCAACAAGAAGGAATAGATTATGATGAAACCTTTGCTCCAGTTGCAAGGTTAGAAGCCATTCGAATCCTTCTTGCATATGCATCACATAAAAACATCAAACTTTTTCAAATGGATGTTAAAAGTGCCTTTTTAAATGGATTTTTAAATGAATAAGTGTATGTTCGTCAACCTCCAGGCTTTGAAGATCAAAAGAAACCAAACCATGTTTTTAAACTCACCAAAGCCTTGTATGGTTTAAAACAAGCTCCTAGAGCTTGGTATGAAAGATTGAGTTCATTTTTGATCAAAAATAATTTTTCCTATGGAAACATTGACACAACACTTTTTAAGAAAACAAGTAAAAATGATTTACTCATTGTTCAAGTGTATGTTGATGATATTATTTTTGGATCAACAAATGAAAAAATGTGTGAGGAATTTTCAAATCAAACAATATACAAATGGAATTTTCATTTGTCAAGAAAAATATATCAAGGATCTTTTAAAGAAATACAAAATGAGTGAAGCCAAGATCATGACCACTCCCATGCATCCATAATCCTCATTGGATAAAGATGAAAATGGACAATCAATCTCCGAAAAAGAATAGAGGAATGATTGGCTCATTACTTTATCTAACTGCAAGTAGGCCTGACATTGTTTTTGCAGTAGGCTTATGTGCTAGATTTCAATCTTCACTAAAAGAGTCTCACTTAATAGCAGTCAAAAGAATTTTTCGTTATCTCGTAGGTACTACTGATCTTGGCCTTGGGTATAGCAAAGGTTCTCATTTTGATTTTGTAGCTTATTATGATGCCGATTATGCTGGTGATAAGATGGAAAGAAAAAGCACAAGTGGTGCATGTCAGTTCCTAGGAGAAGCCTTAATAAGCTGGTCATGTAGGAAGCAAAACACGATTGCAGTATCAACCACTGAAGCTGAATATGTCTCAGTAGCAAATTGTTGCTCTCAAGTCTTATGGATCAAGAATAAACTTGAAGATTTTTCAGTAAGGTATTCTCATATTCCAATATATTGTGACAATACTAGTGCTATTAATCTTTCTAAGAACCCTATTCAGCATTCAAGGTCAAAACATATTGAGATAAAGCAACATTTTATCAGCGATCATGTGAGTAAAAAGGAGGTTGAATTGATCTTTGTGGATACAAAGAATCAGTTAGCTGATATTTTTACAAAGCCTATTGTTGAAGATAGCTTCAATTCCATCAAAGAACGACTAAAAGTCGTTAAAAATCCTGGTCAAGATCGTTAATTTTGAAACAGGATCAATCTGGCCATAACGAAGAACGTTCTTCGTTTTTAGCTTGTTTTTCCAAGCCGCTCAAGAACGATCCTCATTCTTCATCATCACTAACTTTCAAAATCAGGCTTTTCATCTAAAACGTCTGCTGCTTTTTAAAAGTAACGGCTACCCATGCTTTTGCCGAGCCACATCATTTCTCTTTCCTCCTTCCCAAGGCTCAACTTCCCTATCAATCCAATCACACGCGTGGCACTCCTTAATCAACTGCAAACACATCAAAACGGTCACTTTGTTTCACTAAATTATAAATTCAAACTTTTTTTTTTGCACACTCATCTCTTGTCTTCTTCATCCTCAAGTTCTCATCTTTTTCTCAAAAACAAAAATGGCTCGCACAAAAACTGCTGCTCATAAAAATCCTTGATCACCAACACCATCATCATCTCCTTCACCATCACCATCTCTTGTTCGATCACCATTTCCTCCACCCAGACCAAAACCTCCTCATTCATCTTCTAAAAGAACATTCTCCGATCATATGTCTTTATCCCCTGAAACAAGTCCTCAACCAATCACTCTTGCTCCTCTCTCCACTGCGCTCCCTCCTTTATTTCAATCCCCTATTCCTTCCACCAGTCAAGCCCCACCACACCTTAAAAAACCTCAAAATCCTACTTCCAGCACCACCTCCTCCAGAAGAAGATCAATGCGCGTTCTAGCTGACATTGGTACCTCTAAAAACAAAAATATTAATACCACAATTTATACCATATCTGATGATGATGCTGATGAACCCTCACCATCTCAACTTATTCCCCAACCACAAGCTGCTACCACTTCACAACCATCCAAACCTATGTCCCCAGAAATCCCAAAATCCTCCAAAAATTCAAAATCCCCAAAAACTCATTAAACCCTAGAAATTCAAAAAACTCTGTCAAAATCCCCTTCCAAACGCCTTCAAACCAAAACCACACCCACTACATCTAAACCAAAAAACCCTAAATCTAAATCATCCTCAACATCCTTCAAGTAGAAGGAATCTCCATTAAGCATCATACTGATGCACTTGGCTAGACTGATTTCATAAAAATTTATGATCGCTATTACCCAAAAGTTATTCGAGCCTTCTACTGCAAAGCTGAAGCATTTGCAGATAAGTCTCTTATAGTCTCTACCTTGAAAGGTATTGAAATTTGACTTGACCCTCTGATTTTGGCTGAGATTCTGCAATTGCCATCTGAAGGCTTAACAATCTTTGGGAAAGATTGGTATACAACCTTAAACATCTCAAAAGAAGAGATGTTCCAAGAGCTGTTTACTGATGGTTCAACCAAAAATCTCTCAACTGATTTGAAACCCCTCCCAAAAATTTTCAACAACATAAGGCAACACAATATTTTACCCCATTGTGGCAGCCACGTATTTGTTTCAGATAATGATGCTCCAGTCATCTATCACCTTCTTCATCGTAAGAAGATCAATCTACCTTATATGATCATCCAACACATGATTGCTGCCATCCAAAAAGATTATAAGAGAAACACTGTCCCCTATGGCATGGTTCTCTCAAAAAATTTCAGGTACTTTTAGATTCCTCTTTTGACTGAATCCTCCAACATCAAAATTTCAAAATTCTCATCTAAGAATATCTCCCATATGAAACAGATTCCACCACAATCTGTTTTCAATCCATCTTCCACCAACAAAAGAAAAAGGTCTGTAAGAACTCCTGCTGAACAACAATCAACTGAACCTCAAGAACGTTCTTCACCACAACCAAATACTGAAGAACGTTCTCCGTTTCCTGATGTTTTCCAAAATTTGAATCCTACAGCTTCTACAAATCCACCTGTCTTTAATCCAACTTCTCAAGGTAGTTTATGCCCTACACTCCCTGTTCAACATACTTCCAAAATGTCTCCAATTTTTGTCTCACCCCAAAACACTACCACTTCATCACTCTTTGGAATAAGTCAATATTTTGCTTTTCCTGATTTGGATATTGCTGGCCCATCTATACCCCATTATTCCTCTCCCAACTCTATTCCTACCATTAATACTACTTTTGCTACCTTATCCATATTTTGCACGTCTGATGCTCCCTCCTAAAGCACTCCAGTTGATGACATCAGCGTCCCTAAAAAAGGACCAAGCTGGAAAAGGAATCCTCAAGAGCTTATAAGGACATTCCCAGAATTTTTCGCTTTTCTTCAGACAATCATTGCAAGACAAGCTCATCAATATAAAGAGCAAGCAATTCTGAGGGATTGGATGGAAAATCAGCTTGCCCCCAAGCTTGGAATCGAACCACCTATGCTAAATCCTCCTCCTATTTTTCCAGAAATTCCTCAGCCTTCATTATCTCCATCATCTGAAGGGTCTTCACCCTCATTGTCCTTTTAACTCACTGTTTTTAGTTGTGCTCTCTTGTTCCTTTTTGCTATGACAAAAGGGGAGAAGTGTCTTAGATTTTAAGTCTGATCTGTAGCGTTTTTTTTTATGTCTACTTGTAATTTTTTTGTTTTGAACCACCCTGTAATGCTCTAAGATCTTTTTGTGACATTAATGAAAAATAATTATTTGGTTCAAATATTTAGCACATATTGAGGGGGATTTTTTTTATTAAAAAGCTCTCTGAGTTATTATTAGAATCAAAATTAAAATCTAAATTAACATGTTTTGTCATCATCAAAAAGGGGGAGATTGTTAAGACAAAATCCCAAATTAATGTTTTGATGATAATTAAACAAAAGGTTAATTAAGAATTCTAATTATGATTCTAAGTGTTTTGGTATTTAACATGTGTATTTGAGTGTATTAAAACAAGTTAGGTACCAAGCATTTCAAAGCATATCTCATTAAAATCAAGAAAGCAAAAACAGTAAAACGAAGATCGTTCTTGACACATGCCAGAAAATTGAAGAACGTTCTTCACTTCTGTCATAAATAAGAATGATCAGTTTTGTTGTGAAAGATTGAATCCTGGAAGATTTATTCATCTCATATCTTGATCAAAGATTAGCATGGATAAATCTAAGTCAGAATGATTCCAGAATTCGAAGGATCAAAGACATACTTCATGAAAAGTATAAAGCAAGATCATTCTTCATGTGAGGCAAATGCAAGTACATATGTACAGGCTGTAAAGTACACTGCAAATGTACTTTCAAATCAAGACTTGCAAACTTGACTTAAAGCTAGCAAATCATCTCAGAAAACTGACAAGATCTTGGATGTTAAGAACATTCTTGGATGTCAAGAACTGACAAGATCACTTGCTTTTAGTCTGATCTAATCCACCTACTTTCTCATGACAGCTGGCCTCATTTCAACGGATATATGAGCTTTCCTAAACTCTCTTGATAGGTATATAATGTTGAATTGAAATTCTGATATGAATGAGTTTTGTATACAATATAAAGTGACTAATTTGGATAAAAGAGATAAGAGAAAAGTTTAATTCTACAATCTCGTATTGACACTCTATTAGTATTTTTTTTATGAAAAAAAGGAAGATGCATTGTCAGTGTAAACTAACTTGACACCAACAATAAATGATAACAATTGATTTCATCATCTCACTACATATTAATAACTTTCATTATCGAATAACCACTCAATCAATGACTTGTATTTGATTTTAGTGTAAAAATGTTTACACTGATAGTGTATGATCATTAAACCATTTGTTTATAATTTTCTCTATTGATATCATATCACAATGATTCGTAAATCATTATAAAATAGAGATAGTTCTCTTCAAAATAGACACTTAGATCATCAAATTTCACTAATTGTAGTAGGATAAATTCAGGTTACAAGCTGAATAATATTTGTGGTCTTGTTTTTGTTCCTTCATGTCTTATTTTAAGAAACTGAACCAATTGGTTATATATCTTGCAAAATATAAATTATATTAATAAATTAGACATCATAAGCTTTCTAAAGAGTTGTCGTTTACTCAAATCGGACTTGGTTTGATATTTTAATTAAATTGTCAAAGTTGATCTATGACTGAAGTTGTTTTGAGGAACATGTAATTTTGAGGCTGTTTTGGTTAAAGTCCTTCTAACTACGTTCTTTGGTTTTCTTTATGAAGTTTATGATTATTTTTGTTGTGAAATGCTTGATAATGGATGTTACTTCGTCTTGTAATTAAGTCTTGATTAGGAATGACAACACAACACGCATCTTTGGGTATCCAAATCTGTCTTGATTTTGGAGAAGAAATCCGTTTTGATTGGATACGGGTGTGAGCAGATTTTCCCTGAAATTAAAACTCAAGAGCGGAAACGGGTTTGGGAGTGTTGATATCCACCCTGCACTTGCGCCGAACCCACCTCGCTAGTAATATTATTGTCATTTTTAAATTTATATATATATATATATATATATATATATATAATAATTTTTTCAATATTAAAAATTATAATTTTCTCTTTAAAAAGTAAATTTTAATATTTTTTAAGTTTATTATATTAATTATAATAAATATAATTTCTAAATTTATTATTTTATATATATGAATAGGTGCATGTGCGGACGGTGTAATCCGAACTCCGTCATGGATAGAGATGAAGACTTAAATTTCACATCCAATAAAATAGGAACAAATGTAGATTTTTCGAATTAATTGGATGCGGGGGTGGAAGAAATAAAACCTGCTCCTGTTCCGTCCAATTGCAATACCTAGTTTTGATTATATGTTTTAAGTAATAGAAAGATGTAAAAGTTCAATGTACATTTAAGTTGATGTAGTTGAATGTACATTTAAGTTCATGTCATACATTAATGTAACATTAATCTACCCCATCTTTGTAGAATTATGTAGATGGAGTAGATAATTATTCAAATGTTATAATCAAATATATATATTATTTATTATGATAACTATAGATTAATATATAGATTTAATAATATTGTATTTTAGTGACATGTTCAAGTGTAATCCAACATAAACATTATGATTTCAAAAAAATAAAAACATTGAAAAAGGAAATTCACGTGGAGAAAAAATAATGCTAACTCTTTCAGTTTTTGACTCAGTTTTTTTAATCTCGTTTTCTGTTAAATATTGGATTTATTCATTACTTTTATTCATCTACCATTAAATCTTTTTCTTCTGATTTGGTTGAAGTTTTATGCTGCTTTTACCTACCAAGGGAATGAAGAGAAAAGGAAGGGATTTCATAATCATACAGCAAACTAGACTCTACATTCGGTTCAGTTGAAGTGAGAGAAGGGATCACGTGACTTGCATAATTGAAAAACTAGATTCAAAAGTACAATTAAATCTAATGTAGAGGGTTTTGGGTAACATTAATGTAGTCTTTAAAATTAATAGTCTTTATGACTTGTTAATTAGAGTTCAAATCATTAAATTACTCTTTGTGCCTTAATTTATTTGAAAAAATGTATGCTAGAGGTAGAAAAGGTATTTGAATATAACTTACAAAGAAATAGTATTTTATTAAATTGAACTATAGTTTATTGAGAGAATTTTTCATGCTTAACACACTAGCATGATTGAGAAACATCTGTAATAGTTCTTGTGAAATCTATGTTACTGAGTTTTATGTTCACTATGATGGGATGATGTTTTCCAGTCAATAGATAAACATTGGAAGAAGAATGAGAAGTATTCAAATTTGTTCACGAGTCCTTTAATGTCATAGTCATAGCTGGATCATATGTTAAGTCTAGATTAAAGTTTATAGTTTAATTAAGTCTCACTTTAAGGTTGTTTAAAAGTTGTAAATAATTTAGTATTCTTAAGTTATTTTAACAGTTAAATTTTTTTTTTATTTGTAAGCACTTAAAAAATATTAATTGAAAATTTAAGTTTCATCTTATTGTTTAAATTTTTTCTCTCTTAAGATTCATAGTTAAAATTTAGACATTTGAATAATAGTTCGAGTAAGAGAAATCTTACTGGTGGCAGTCTAAAGTAAAGAGAATTTCGATGATTTGGTTTTGGAAATAGTGCTCTTTAGGGGAAGTCAATTAGTTTGTGTTAGTGGATGACCTTAGTTTCAGTCGGCTTGAGAGTTGCCTTAGTGCTTCAGAACTTGATTGGCATGAACTTTATAATAAGTATTTGAGGATTTGAAGAATTTGGGTGAGAATTTATACCAGGATTTAACGTGAGAAAGATGAGATGTTTAGCATATGATTTCTTAGTATAGTACAATGTTTTTGGATAAGATAAACATCGGGATTTGAAGTCAGTATCTTATTGATCAAATAGCAAAGGAGTAAGAGTTGATTTGGGAGTTATATGGATCTGAGGTTGAATTTGGTAGAATCCAAACATGTTGGAAAAACTGATTAATTGCTGCAATTACATCACCCACAATGATATCCAATAACCTTGACAGAATCAACCTCCAAATCCATCAGGACCAAGGACCAAATCGCTATCCATAAAAAAAATAAAACATATTTTATCTCATCAAAGAGAGAAAATTTTAAAAGATCAATATTAACACCTATAGTGGCCAATCTGTCTAACATGATCTCTAATGAGAGAATTTGGAATGCAATAATAGTTAGAGGCAAAAAGATCAGAGAAATATTTATTGTTCCGGATTGGTCCAATATCCCATATTGCAACATCTTTTAGAATATACATTATATAACACTCCAAATTACTACTCTTAAATTTATTATTTATATTATTATTATTTTAAAACATAATGGAAATAGGGTGATATAATGAAATAATAATAATTATTTCAAAGCATTAGTAATTTTAGGAGGTCAGTGATATAGAGTGATACCTTGGAAGTATTTCATAAATAGTAAATGGTAGAAATTAGAAGGTGAAAATTAGAGGGCTTTATTTGAAACCTATACGCATGAAACCTCCAAAGCATTAAAGGCCTTCCAAAAAACCCAACGCAGCCACTTCTCTCATTCTTAATATTTCATCCAATCACATGACATGGAAATCCTTCACCTATTACACAATTTTCACTTAAAATAAAGGAAAGGAACAAAAGAAGAAGAAAAAAAAAGGAGAAGAGAGAGGGAATGAGAGAAATAAGAAAAAAGAGGAAAAGTAGAAAAAAAAAATATAGAAGAAGAAACCTCCCCTCCTTGGATGCCCTCTAAAAACTCCTACTTCTTTATTCTTCTCAAATGATTCATACACTCTTTAACCACTAGAATGTAGGGAGAAAGAGAGACGGCCAGAGAGAAGAAAAGAAAAAGGAAAGAAAGAAGTTAGAGTTCTTTGCATGAAGAAGATAGAGCATAGAGCTCAACAAAGCTCAACAATGAAGGACTTTTTCTTGCTTTAAATATCTCGAGATAACATAGAATCACTTCAAAAAATCTCTCTAGGGTGTTGAGGATTTTATTTGAGACTAATATGTTCTTGATATGTAATTTTTTAGTTGCGATTTTCCTTCCCCTTTCCTTGCATGCATTGTAAGAGTAGGAGTTTTATGAAGGTTTTGTTGAATTGAGAGATTACAAGAGGAAATAAGTTCAAATTATGTCGTCAGTTAATGTAGATCATTTAAGTTAGAACTTGCATGTGACTGATTGTATGGGTTACCTTTTGTTGCTCTTGTTTTGTTGAAATGTTACAAAAATTTGTGTTTTTAGAACTAAGGTTAGTTGCATGTTAAATGTGCATGAATAACTTTTATTTTGATGCGTTTGTGGGTGCGTGCACGTTTGTATGCTTAATTTTGGTTCACTGGGTATACTTTTCATTTGTACTGTGTTATGTTTGAATTGAGTGAAAATGACTTTGAAAAGTGATGAAATTGGTTTTTCTATTGCATGAATTGATTCATGAACTGTATTAATCGATTCACGGACATCTCAATTTGAGCATGAATCGAGTTGTGCAGTCTCAACGGCAATCTTTGAACCAGTTCAAGTAATTCATGAATCAAATCACACCCTATTTTTATGAGTAAGAGATATAAAAGGAAATAGAATATAAGAGAATATAAGAGAATATAAGAGAAATTCTTAATGAATTTTTTAGTTCTATATATAAGAAAAAGTTACGACTTTTAAAATGTATTTATTGTTTAAATTACTTTTATGCTCTTATTTAAGATTTTTGTCTTTTTAATATTCTTAGTGGTATTTAATGTCTCACTGTTTTCAATAAAGATATGTATATATGTGAAAATAATCAAAAAGTTAAAGCAATTAATAAGTACATTAGTTTTGATATTTTCTCTCTCTTATAAATAGCCAGAAGTAGTATTAATTTTGGTATGTGTTCCATTTGAAAATGTGTTTGTCCATGATAGATTAATATATCTAACAGTAATTGGCATTTATGTAATGATGCATGTTATGGTTAAGCATTCCTTATTATTACAAAATACGCTATTGATTAGGGTGACTAAATGGTTCATGTTAGCTAATTAGACTCTCCTTTTATATATGAAGGAACATGTAAGTGGTGTTAAGGAAAAATCCCTAATTTTTATTTTGAAAATAATCAAACAGTTAATTAAATTGTTAATTACGATTCTGATCATATTAACTTATATTTTTTGGGTGATTTATTCAAAGATCGAAAATCAAGCATAAGCTTGGATATTCATGCAAAAGTCATGTGGTCCTACACCATACCCTATCAAGACAAAAATCAACTTTTGTAAAGTCCAAGAGTGTTTGATGAATATTCAAAATGAATTATGGAAGAATGTGTAGAAGAGCGTTATGGTTTTTGAAGAATGTGTAGAAGAACATTCTAGTTGTTTGGAGAATGTTTAGAAGAACATTATGGTTGTCCTTTATAGAAGACAAAGATAAGACATATCCTTTTTGGAAGTCCACACTATAAGCTAAGAATGTCAAAATCGCACATAAAGTTGCTAAGATCCAATGGACAATTAAGTGAGTCAAATTGAAGGCCCATATGGTTAAAATAGTCTCTAGATTGATGAGATTTGAGCAAGGACATAAGTTCACAAGTACACTGTACACTGTACTAGCACTGTTCTGCTGAAAGCTATGCATGCTCATGATCAAACACAGTACCAAGTGACTTGTGACAACTCATTATCACACTTGTTCACATTTTCCTTCAGACTCAAAGAAAGAACGTTCTAGATAGCAATATGAACATGTGTTTAAATCAGATCTAACACTTGGCTAATGTGTGTAATTGTTATATTCAACTTTATCTAAATTTTCAAGTCTCTCTTCATCTATAAAAGTAAGATCAATCAGAAGACAAATACAAGAGTTTCCAAAGCAATCAATCTTCACTTGATCATTCAATTCTCAAGTTCAAAACTCTTCTTTTAAGCAAAACTCCAATTCTTCAGTTATATTTATGGATCAAGTTATTGAGTTATTGCTGTTAATCAATCTCAAACAAGAGTTGAAAAATATTTAATCCTTAACACTTTTTATCAAACACATCATTTGTAAATCAAGTCCATCTCTTAAGTTAGATTGAGGGTGTTGTAAAAATACTTTCTAGTTTGAAGGGTACTTGTAAAAATCCTTTTTGGATTAAAAGGCGGTTACAGAAATTCCTTTCAAGATTGTAACTATCAAGGTGTGATCAAGAAAGATACTACAAGGCATAATGTTTTGGTGTTGAGCACAATAATGGAAAATGTCACAGATTGTTAGGACTGAACGTGGTCCACCTTTGGGGAACCAAGATACATCCATGTTATCTTCTTATCCCTTATCTATATTTATCTTGCACTCAATAATCACATTTCCCTTATAAACTAATTTTTTTTTTAATTTAAACTAACATATCCAGAACGTTTTAAAGGTCTACTTGAATTGGCATCAAAGCTCTGCCTCTAAGGTTGAGCACTTATCAAGTGTTAGAGGAAAATATTCAGGAAGAAATAGCAATGTCAAAAGTCAAGTATATTATTGAAGGAGGATAATCAAATAGACCACCTTATTTTGATGGACGTTACTACTTCTAGAAAGGAAAGATGCAACTACTCCTTAAATCTCAAGATACAAGAATGTGGTGTATCATAACCATTGTAAACTTTGTATCAAAAGTAGATCAAAGTGATCCAACATCTGTTGAAAAGAATGAGGCACTATGGACAACAGAAGAAAAAGCCAAAGTACTTCTAAACTCTAAAGCTCAATTATTTCTATCTTGTGCTTTGAGTAGCGAGGTAAGTGAAAGAGTTGATGAATGCGACAGTACCAAGAAAATGTTGGATACACTACAAGATCATCATGAAGGAACAAGCATGTCAAAGAAACAAGGATTGATATTGGTGTGTGAATATTTGAACTATTTGAGATGAATGAAGAAGAAACTATTGATGAAATGTATTAAAGATTTACAACTATACTTAATGAAATGAGCTCCCTTGGAAAAGCCTACTTAGCCCAGGATTAAGTGAGAAAAATTCTAAGATGTCTCCCTACCATATGGAGACCAATGGTCATAGCCATAATTCAAGCTAAAAATATTAGAAGAACTAATTGGAACCCTGAGAGCTCATGAAGTGCTATTTCAAGAAGACAAACCAGCAAAGAAAGGTTAAGAAATAGTCTTGAAAGCATCACAAAACTCTCAAGATGGTTCATCCTCTCAAAAGGATGAAAAAGTGGAATTATAAGAGAAAAAAATTGGTTAAGAAGAAGCTGAAGAAGAAGTAGTTCTTATCACAAGAAAAATTCAAAGAATGATGAGAAGAAGAGATCAAATCAGAAGGAATTTCCCAAACAAAAGAGAAAATTATAAAACAGAGATAGATAAGAGTCAAGTTACTTGTTATGGGTGCAACAAACTATAGGATATTATAAAACTGAATGTTCTTCAACAAAAGGGCCCCAAGAAAATGATGAGGTAATTGTCTATGATTATTGTCTTTTATTTGAACAAATGGAAAAAGAATGTGACAATATTTTATATGACTCAAACTTCCTTGCTAAAAAATGTGGTTCATTAAAAGAACAACTTCATAAATAAAAGAGAAAGAAAAAGAGAAGACTCAAGCTATGAATAATGAATTCATAAAAATCATTCAAAGCTTGCAGGATTCCCACTTTAAAATATCTTAAAAACAAAAGATTTTACATGAACCCACTGAGAACAAGTCTCTAGAATGTTCTGCAATTCAAAAGGAAAACGTTATGCCAAAAATAGAAGTTGAAATTTTTGATAAAGCTAGACTTGGTTTTGACAAATCTCAAAAGCAAAAAATTTATGAAACAAAATGTTCTTATTGTAACAAAAGAAAAGAGAAGACAAATGCAAAACAAAATTTTCTTATTGTAACAAACATGAACATCTTAATTTTCCATGTTTTCACAAGAAAAAGGATGACAAAATCAAAGCAAATCGATTTTCCAAAAAGGGAAGAATATTATGGTCATATATCAGAATGTTCTCCAGGAACAAAATGAAAACGTTCTTACTATTCAAAGATTAGTTTTTCTGAAACAAACTGCTAACTTAGTTGATGTTTAATATGTTGAAGGTTTAAAATATAACCTACTAAGCATAAGTCAATTATGTGATAATGGTTTCGAAGTTATTTTTAAACCAAGCATATGTGAAGTTAAAAAAACATCTTTTGGAAAAAATATTTTTCTCTGGATCTAGAAAGAAAAATTTGTATGTGTTATATTTAAAGATAAATGGGCGTGACATAACTGTTTTGGGCACATAAGCATGAAAACAATATCAAAGTTATCTAAATTTGATCTTGTTAGAGGACTACCAAAAATTATTTTAACAAAGATAAAATTGTTGGAACCAAGTTGGTTTTTCACTTATAGTTTTTATGTTAACAAAAGTATTTTATGAGAATAATAAATTTGGAGTAATGGCTTCATTAAGTATGCAAAAATTGGAGGAAGAAAATCAGAGGAAGGTACTAGAGGAAGCGATCAAAGGAAAGTCACCAGAGGTAGTGACCAGGTGATGAGATAAGAGGAACATAAAGTATATGTGTCTACCTCCATATGTTTCTGAAAGTAGCGTGCGTCTGAAGGTTACAAAGATTGTTTATGATATCTGGCACTGATGTTTAGATATGATGTTTGGGTCTGAAGACTGCCTCTGAAGAATGGCTCTGAAATTGAGTTTGTAGACTGCCTCTAAAAGCTATCTAAATATTGAATTTGAAGCACGCCTCTGAAACCCTTGCATATCTCTAATGTGCACAAACTCAACATGCCTCCGAAGAGTTCATATCAATGTATAATTAAATCTAAAGAGATTGTTCAAATTATAAATTTAAAACTCACAATCTGTTGATTAAAATGGTGCAACACACTCCAAATGCTGCCTCTGATATGCAGTCTTTGATGTTGCACTTGAAGGTGCAAACACGAGAGAGGGGTTGAATTGTGTTTGACAAAGTTGATAACTTTTTTCTAATTTGATGAAGGATGGTTGGTTTTTATGAAATACTTAGATAAGAAGCAATTGGATTCAGAGGCAGCAAATAATAAAAGCATAAATAATTTGACACATAGATTTATCCTGCTTCACCACTAACTTGGCTACATCCAGTCTCCTCATTAGAAGACTTTAATCCATTAATTCAAATAACTTGAATTACAAAACACCTGACCCTCCAAGCAAGTCTTCCCAAACAGCCTGACAACTCCAGATTGAAGAAGGAACTAAACCACCATCAGGTTGGATACAAAAGATTGGAACTTTAAGTGTTTGTTTCTAACAAAGCTGATAATAATAATAACTCTCACACTCTAAGAAAAAAATACTCAGAAAATAATTCTCATTCGAACAAGTGTTTCTCTCTTTAAACTCTAATATGAATTTGGAATTTGAGCTTGATTTCTTCTACTCTTTTATGATTTTTTGATGATATTCTTCTTCAACCTGGAGTATCTATTTATAGTTAAAATTAGGGCTTCAATTTAGTCATTGTTTAATTATGAATTGTATCTTCATTCCTAGCTTGGTCAACAAAGATCTTATTCAAAAATAATTCTGAACAAGATGGTTTTTGATAATATGTTCTTTAGCCAATTCTTTAATTCTGAATCCAATCTGAGTATTTCTTCTAGATTGATTTTGTTCAGATTGAGTTTGTAAATTTTGCAGATTGATTCTGTTCATATTTTGTTGAAATTGAGTTTGTAAATTCTTCAGATTGATTCTGTTCATATTTTCAACTTCGTCAAAGATATTCATCAATTATAAATCTGAATCAAATTTTATTTTAGATTTTATTGAATTATAAATCTGAATCAAATCTTATTTTAGATTTTCTTCAATTATAAATCTAAATCAAATCTTATTTTAGATTTTCTTCAATTATAAATTTGAATCAAATCTTATTTTAGATTTTCTTCAAAAAACGTGGATTTTCTTATATACTCTTTGAAGTCAAATATATTGTTCTCATAAAATACTATTGTTATCATCAAAACTCTAACTATAAAACCAACTTGGTTCCAACAACACTAACTTTGAAGTTTTGACAAGGTTATTTGCCCAATGCCACCAATTCAAAGTCATGCAATTCTGCCTCTGAGTATAATTATTCAAGAAACACATCATCACACTCCAACAAGAAAGTCAATGCCTTTTATGGAAATCCAACGGCTAAAATTGAAAGAATTATGTATGAAAAGAAGACTTTTCCGAATACAAAATATGTGAAGATCTAAGAACAACCCGAATCCATTCCACCTCAAATCAAGCAAGAGTATGAAAAAAGATTTGTGGTTTTGAAGTAAATCTAAAATAACATTAGATTTATATTTATAATTGAAGAAAATATTTGATCATGTTGAAAAGAAAGATATAGTCTAGATTTGAAGAAGATATGATCAAGTTCTTATCAATGGAAGATATTAATTATTTACAAGAAGATTTGATCAAGATTTATCTACAAGAAGATATGAATTGTTTACAAGAAGATTTGATCAAGATTTATCACAAGAAGATATGAGTTATTTACAAGAAGATTTATTTAAGATTTATCGACAAGAAGATATGAATTATTTACAAGAAGATTTATTCAAGATTTATCTACAGTAAATATGAATTAGTTACAAGAAGATATGAATTATTTACAAGAAGATACGATCAAGAATTGTTTACAAGAAGAAACACTCACAAAAATACACATTTTTTATTTGCAAAGATATGATCCAGATTTTGCAAGGACAAAGGAGAAACACTAACTTATTCTATAAATAGATACTCAAGGCTGAAGAAGAAAATAAGAGAACTCATAAGCACCAAATTTCCTAATTCATTAGAGTTCATAAGGTTAAGATCTAGAGAAACACTTGCTCAAAAGAAATAATTTCTAGTGTAAGAGTCATTGATACAATCAAGTTGTTAAAAGCAAACCAATTTGTTCCAAACTCTTGACTTTGCAAGAAATGGCTATAACTATTTTGGAAGAATCAAATGTTGAGAAATTTTTTTGGGCTAAAGCAATCAACACTTCTTGCTACATTTTAAATCGTGCTACAATAAGAAAAATTCTCAACAAAATACCATATGAATTATGGAAAAACAGAAAGCCAAATATTTCATACTTTCATATTTTTTGTTGTTATTGTTATATTTTAAATAACAAAGATAATTAGGAAAGGTTATATAATCTATAATTTTAGAACAAAAAAAGTAGAAATAAGTACACATGTGTTTTGATGATTTTGATGAGGTAGTAGATCAATCCCAACAAAAACAACAGCATTAAGAGATCGTTCTTTAGAAAAACAAGATTTATCATCAATCTCTAATTCAAACACCTCCACGAAGTTGGAAAATTATAGGGGATCATCCACAAGATCAAATCATTGGAAACACATTTGATTCAATTAGAACAAGAATGTTAGTCAAAGATGATAACAAGCTACATTTGATTCAATTAGAACAAGAATGTTAGTCAAACATTTGACAATGATCTAACCAAAATCTATCAAACAAGCTATAGTTGATGAATCATGGGTTGAAGCTATACAAGAAGAACTTCTTCAATTTGAGAAAAACCAAGTTTGGAATCTTGTTTCAAATCATCAAACTCAAACTATCATCGGTACAAGATGGGTATTAAGAAAAAAAATTGGATGAATGAGGTAAAGTAATTAGAAATAAAACAAGACTTGTAGCTCAAAGTTATAATAAATAATAAGGTATTGATTATGATGAAACATTTGCTCTTGTTGCAAGGTTAGAAGCAATAAGAATTCTTCTTGCATATAAATCTCATAAACTTATTAAACTTTTTTCAAATGGATGTTCACAGTGCTTTTTCAAATGGTGTTTTAAATGAAGAAGTTTATGTTCATCAACCTTCTGGTTTTGAAGATAAAAAACAAAAAACAAAATAATTTCTTCAAACTCACCAAAGCTCTATATGGGCTTAAGCAAGCTCCTAGAGTTGGGTATGAAAGGTTAAGTTCATTGTTGAACAAAAATGGTTTTTCTAGAGGAAAGATTGATACTACACTTCTTAGAAAGATTAAAAAATCTAATTTATTAATAGTTCAAGTGTATGTTGATGATATCATCTTTGGTTCAACAAATAAAAAAATGTGTGGAGATTTTTCATATCTCATGCACAATGAAATTGAAATGAGCATGATGAGAGAATTAAAGATTTTTTCTTGGCTTACAAATCAAACAATATGAAAATGGCATTTCCATTTGAAAAGAAAAATAATTCAAAGATCTTCTCAAAAATACAAAATGAATGAAGCAAAAATTATGACTACTCTCATGCATCCATCTTCAAGAAAGAATATAGAGGAATGATTAGTTCCTTATTATATCTTACTACCAGTAGACCAAATATTGTTTTTATAGTTGTATTATGTGCTAGATTTCAATCTTCACATAGAGAATCTCATCTAATTGGAGTTAAAAGAGTTTTTAGATATCTCGTTGATACTACTAATCTTGACCTTTCGTATAGAAAAGGTTCACATTTTGATCTTGTAGCTTATTATGATGTTGATTATGCTAGGGACAAAATTGAAAGAAAAAACACAACTGGTGCATGCCAATTTCTTGGAAAAGCTCTTATAAGCTGGTCTTTTAGAAAACAAAATACAATTGCACTGTCAACAACTGAAGCTGAATATGTCTTAGCTGCAAATTGTTGCTCTCAAGTTCTTTGGATTTAAATCAACTTGAAGACTTTTATGTAAGTTTACTCAAATGTTCCAATTTATTGTGATAATACAAGTGGTATTAATTTGTCAAAAAATCCCATTAAGCATTCAAGATAAAAACACATTGAAATTAAACATTATTTTATTATAGATCATGTGACCCAAAAGGAGGTTGAATTAATTTTTGTTGATACTAAAAATCAACTTGTTGAAATCTTCACAAAACCCTTAGTATATGATTGTTTTGATTTTACTTAAGAAAAATTAAACATAATAAAATATCCAAATTTTTTTAAACGAGAATATTCTAGTATGTAGAAGAACGTTCTCCCTTTTCAAACTTTTAGTTCAATTTTTTTTCTCTCTCTTCGAACCTCCACTCAGTTTTCAATTTTTTTTAAAATCTAACAATTAATCAAAACGGTTACTCAATATTTTTTTGCAAAAAACAGCAAATTTTTAGCCTCATCATTTCTACCCTCTAGTTTTTCTTTTCCTATGTTTACAATCACATCCCAACCACTCACCTCTGCATCTTCCACACGCGTCCTTCACGTTCTCTTTCTCTATTCTTTCTTTTTTTTTTCAAAAACTTATCACTTATCATTCTTATTTCTATTTTATATTTGTTAGTGCACAAGTGATTTTAGCTACAATCCTCTAATTGATGTTTTGATTATAACAAATAAAGAACAATTATCCTCTAACTATATTTTCTAAGTGTGTAGATTAAGTTAGAAGACAAATGTTAATATTAATGAGTATCTATTTTAAGGCAGCATAAACTACAAGTAAATTAGATATAATAATCTAAGTGTTTCTAAAACAAGTAACTATGTCTACCAATAAAGCAAGTCTTAATATAGCAATAAGAAGTATTGCGATATGTAGTTCAAGTCAAAGTATTACTAGTTTGTGTTCTAATATAAGCTAGAATCTCTGATGAACATGGAAAAGAAAATCTACTAAACTAAGTTCTTAGTGACTCTGAAGAAGCTGTTAAAGTTGTGTCTGACTATGATAAAAGCACTCTCTAACACGCTTCCAATGAATCTGTTAATACAAGCAATGATTTGAATGTTCTTCCTCTAATAAAATGTATCAAGAAAAATGATTTTTTACCTCTGATAAAATGTATCAAGCAAAATGATCGTCTGCGTATGATAAAATGTATCAAGCAAAATGATCTTTTACCTCTGATAAAATGTATCAAGCAAAATGATCGTTTGCCTCTAATAAGTGTGTCAAGGAAAATGATCATTTGCTTCTGATAACTATGGCAAGTTATGTATCATCTTACTCTAATGAAACTCAACACTTTAGAAAGTCAACGATCTAAATAGTCAAACGCTCTAAAGAAGACAAATATGTTGATCCTCTGGTCAACATCTTGAATCTGTTTAATTGTCTAAAAGTCTGTGTAACATCCTTTGTGTAACATCTCTTAGATTTGCCCTATTAGAATTGAAGATACACATAATCAATCATGAAGATATATATGGATACATCTTAAAGACTGATTTGCCTTAAATGATAATCGAAGATCTCCAACGGTAATATTCTTAATAGACATTTCTTCTTCCTAGAACACAATGTGATGTATTAGAAAGAATGGAAAACACAATGTGTTAAGAAGAAATTCTGAAGAAAAAAAAATGAACACATCAAAAGAAAAGTATGGATAAAAAATCCTCTCAATAGGTAATTATTAGAATTAATGTAAATCAGTCAAAGTATTTTCACACACTTGTACTGATATAAGACTTGATATGTTACATCCTCTCAATGAGTGTTAGAATCCTAGAAACAAACTTTGTGTCAATTCAGACATAAACTAGAACTGATGTAAATCAACCCATAGTGGCTATAATTCTTTCACCCCTAGGAGGTACCTGAAAAGGTACAACAACACTCATGAACCTCAATGGCAGGTTGCCAATAATTTGAAGTAGGTTTTTGGCAATTACAGTCCAGAGAGGCTAGAGAAGAATACTCAAAGCATGATCAGGTAGAGTAAACAATACTTGTATGCTATTAATTGAAATAGTGGATTAAGTCCTCAACTGTCAATTTAGCATATGTCAAAACATGATAAGGTAGAGTAAACATATGATGAGGTAGAGTAAAACGCTTTAGCAGAACCTCTATTTCTCATATGTCAATTTCAACTCCCTTCCAAAGTATTTTTAAAAGAATTTTATCTACTTAAGGGAAATGGTATTTGTGTTAAAGTTGCTCTTATGCAAATTACTCTTCAATGACATTTTGAGTAGTAAAACAAAATCTCGGTATTGAGATAAGTGAATACCCAAAGAGAAGAATAGACATGAAAAATGATTTTTACTGTGTCCATTGAAACAAAGTAAACGTCTCAAAGTCTTATTTATATGAGAGATATTATCTTAGATTAAAATTATCTAAGGAAATACTTAATCGTGTGGTTAGTTTTTTTTTTTTTTTGAATAGCAAATTGAAACTTTTTTTGTATCTCTTCTTCTAAGATCTCTTTATATATGTTCTGAAAATTGTTTCCATTATATTTTGACTTATGACTGTCTCTTGAAACTCTTCAACGACAAATTGGACAAAACTCGTATGCCTCTATAAGGCATAGTGGGTTAATCAGTTAGAAGAGTCAATATGCTAATACTAAAACTTATCATATAATGGAAAAAGGTATTACTGGATACAACATAATTGTTAGTGAAAGTAATGGAAATGTTATAATTCATTTCAACAATGAACCTAACTAGTCAGGGAGAATTTTTCTAAAAAACATCAATGATCTAGGATGTGTGTTCAAATGTGCAAGTAACCCTTTAGAAGAAATGGTCAGTAAAGCAACCTCTCACTTAACACCATATTTTTGGAAGGTTTAATGGCAAAAATTTAAAGATCCTTGTTAGAACAAATGTTGGAGGATACAATCAAGCATCCCTATTTAAAATCAAGTAAAATACCAATAATGCTTGAAAAGGGTAGGTTAAATAGAATCAATCATCTAATCAATATCCTCTTAGAAAAAGCAAGCATAAGTTCAATGTCGGAGTAAGCTGGAAGTTCATTCTTCTAGTGGAATAAATATCTTCAACTGATGTGATCCTAAGATGATATATTTGAAATAATTATGAAACAAGATTCTCCTCAAAGAAGCTTGAACTACAAAGCCAGAACATCAAGTGAAGGACCAAAGCTTTCTTATGGAAGACCATCATCTGATCTACCCACCATAGAAGTTTAAATATCTCCTAATCTAGTCAAACTCATGGTCATCTCTTAACCTAAAATAAGCCACTTTGGTAATCCTCTAATGATGACTCTTCATCATATGCATATTTTTCATTGTTTTTAGTCATATCTATCTTTAATCATTAGTTAATTTAAGGAGTTATTTGATATATTTTGTTGACTTTAGTTCTTGGATTTAATGAAATGTTTATGTTCTTATTTCCTTGATTAAGTAGAGATTTTTCGTAGTTTTACGTTGTTTGTTTGTTTTAGTGCAGTGGTGAATTTTGGTGAGAAATCAACATGACCTATGTGGATTATTGCAGCCATATCTGGAGTTGTAGATGTCCAATTGGAGTCAAACCAAGTTCAAATGACGTCAGATAGAAGAGATTTTCGCATGAAGCGCAAACACCTGCGCCTAGGGCGCATTTCTGCACCACTGTCACTATTCAGTTGCGCCTGATGTGAAAATTCCATGCCTGGGGCGTGTGGTGCGTTGCTGAATGTATAAAAACGCGTTTTTCTCACTTTCTAGTGATCTTTTTGACTATTGGGAAGTTGGGAGACTTGTGCCCTAGCAAAGAAACTCGGAGGCGGTTGTTGTTAACACCATTGGAGGAGTTTTATCGAGAATCATTCATGAACACTTCTTGTAATTCTTCTTTAATCCCTATCTTTTGTATCTCTGTCATGAGTAACTAAACCTTATTTGTTAGGGATGAGTGAAACAAGATGAAACCCTTATTTTTCTGATTTAATTTCTAGTTATATGAATAACTTTATTGAATGATTTTTCTCATCTCTTTGCTTAATGCTTTTTATTGCTTCATCAACTTTAAAATGTTCTACGATTCTTATTTTGAAACGGAAGTGGACTTTACGAATGCTTGAGATGAGAAATTCATGATTTAAAATGTTCTATGGATAGATGTAGGTCATGAAACCAATTAAATTTTTTTGAAAAAGCAGTAGTTTAAAAAGAGAATTCTTGTACCGTAAAGCTTAATTTTAATCTTAAATCCATAAGCAATTAGGGTTTACTTTAGAATTAAAGGTTTTGTCACTAAGACAATAGGGCAAGAATAATAAAGAGAATTCGGTAATAATTCAATAAAGGAATTTAGTAACTAGGATCAAATTAGAAACCAATGTTGGATTCGAAGTGAAACTCATCCCTAACATTTTTCTTGTTATAAAGGATCAATTTTATTAAAGTTGTTAATTTTAAATATTATTTTAATCAATTCAGAAACTTTTTGTTCAGTTTTAGTAATTAAATACAACTCGATAGTAAAACGCAATCCTTGAGTTCGACTGATGACTCTTCATCATATACATAGTTTTCATTGTTTTTAGTCTTATTTATCTTTTATTCATTAGTTAATTTAAGGAGTTATTTGATATATTTTGTTGATTTTAGTTCTTTAATTTAATGAAATATTTATGTTCTTATTTCCTTGATTAAGTAGATATCTTTCGTAGTTTTCCGTTGTTTCTTTGTTTTAGTGCAGTGCTAAATTTTGGTGAGAAATCAACATGACTTATGTGGAGTATTTCAGCCATATCTGGAGTTGTAGATGTCCAATTGGAGTCAAACCAAGTGCAAATGAAAGCTAAGCCCCATAGCGACAACTTTCATGAAGACATCAAAATCACATTCGAACTCAAAATAGGAGAAAAATGCACTAAACTCCAAGTAGAAGATGTTGTGCGCTGAAAGCGCGCCTAAAGCGCATTTCGCGCTGATGCCACTGTCATTGCACGCCTGCAGCGCGCGACGCGTAGCAGAATGTATAAAAATGCGTTTTTATCACTTTTTAGGCATCTTTTTGACTATTGGGAAGTGGAGAGACTTGTGCCTAAGCAGAGAAACTCAAAGACGACCGTTTCTAACATCATTGGAGCAGTTTTATAAAGAACTATTCATGAATCATTCTTGTAATTCTTGTTTAATCCCTATCTTTTCTATCTCTTTCATGAGTAACTAAACCCTATTTGTTAGGGATGAGTGTAACAAGATGAAACCCTTATTTTTCTGATTTGATTTCTAGTTATATGAATGAGTTTATTGAATTATTTTTCTCATCTCTATGCTTAATGTTTTTTATTGCTTGATCAACATTAAAGTGTTTTACGAATGCTTGAGATGAGAAATTCATGAATTTGTAGTCTAGGGATAGATGCAGGTCATGAAACCAATTAAATTAGTTGCAAAGGCAATTGTTTAACAAGAGAATTCTTGTACGGTAAGGCTACATTCTAATCTTAAATCCACTAAAGAATTACGGGTTACTTTGGAATTAAAGGTTCTGTGACTTAGAAATTAGGGCAAGAATAATAACGAAAATTCGGTAATAATTCAATAAAGGAATTCAGTAATTAGGAACAAATTAGACAACAAGGTCGGATTTGAAGTGAGACTCATCCCTGACATCTTTCTTATTATAAAGGATCAATTTTATTATTGTTGTTAATTTTAAATATTATTTCAATCAATTCGAAAACTTTTTGTTCAATTTAGTAATTAAATACAACTCGATAGTATAACGCAATCCTTGAGTTCGACATTCGGTACTACTGTTTTATTATTACTTGCAACAATTCAGTACACTTACGGAAACGCTATCAAGTTTTTAGCGCCGTTGCCAGCGATTGTCATATCACTATTGAATTTAATTTATTTACTTAATTGAAATTTTTTGCTCTGCCATAAAATATTTGCTTTTATTTTATTTTTATTTTTGAAGAAAAAATTTTTTTTCTTTTATTTTCTATTTTTATTTGTTGAGCTTGCTAATGTCATGTGCTAGTGGTTTGTCTCTTCTTTGTTTGAGATAACTATTCGCTGTAGAGCATGGAAGATTATAATGATGATATTCTACTACAATTATATGTAGAGTGTGATACTTGTTTTATATCTGGTATATGTCGCATGATTGAGGGACAAATCTTGGGAGATACATTTTTAAAACATCACCCTCAGATGCGGCCTCTTAGGTGTGACTTTTGCGGAGAAGGACATAGGAATGGAACTTGTTTTGATGACTAGGTCAAACTAATAGAATATGAAGAATTTTTGGTCAAAGACACAGAAAACAACGAGTGTTATATTAAAAACATCAATTGGGAACAAATTCTACCTCCTAAAATTCTATCCAAAGAATCAAATGACAAAGACTTTCACATTATGGACGTTTTGGTTAAATTCATGAAGAATAACATGGTTTCAATTGAAAGATTTGAAAGTCAATGTGAGAGGTTATTTGAGCAAGTGGTTAAGTTTGAGAAAATGGAGGAGAACTTGAAGATTGAAGATGATTTCATTGTTGTGGTAGAAGAAGATAAGCAAGAGGAAAAGATGAATGAGGAAAAGAAAAAAGAAGAGATTGATGAAGTTCGAGATTCAATCTATGCCTTGTTCATAAATGTACAATTGAAAAGGATATGAAAGCAACATAATTTATTTCTCAAGTTCATGGAATTTCAACCAAACAAAAAGAAGAAGAAGAAGGATGATGTGTTCTTTCTGTCATATATGTCACCTTGACAATGGTTGAGGCGTCAAGCTAATGACCATAAAGAAGCGCTTTGGGGTTGCTCATGGGATAGAAACCTTTTAAGTTTGGGGTGGTGGTTCTCAAAAAATAAAAAAATCAAAATCAAAACAAAAAGAAAGAAAAAAAAAAATCAGTTTGTGTACTTTGATAAATAACATCTTGGTTCTTTTGTCAATGTTTGAGAATCTCCACAATGAAAATGTGAAGAAAAAAAAGTTGTAGAATAATATGAAAATGTGTACTTAACTCCAAGTAGTAAAGCCTACTATCCCAAAATGTCCTACCATTACCTAAGCCCCATTACAACCCGAAAGTCCTCCAAAAGTGTATGTGTTTGGTGCGTTGTGTTTGCTAACTAGAATTTTTTCAAGCCTATGGTAGAGTGATGCATGTTCTAGGATTTGAGTGATAAATTCAAAACCCTTCTAAACACTTGAAAGAAATTTTGGTGAGATTGTGTGAAGAGAGAGTTGAACTTGATGAATGAATGCTAAAGTGTACAAATTGTGTTGTTTTTAGTAAGCAACCATGGAGCATGATGAATGTTGTGTAGTAGCTAAGACTTTGAGAATTGAGTTTGATTTTATTTGAGAAATTTAGTTTAAGTTTGATTTTAACTGTACCAAATCTGAAATTAATTGTTGCTTGGGGACAAGCATTAGATTAAGTTTGGGGTTGAAGGTTATGTCACTAAGACATTAGGGCAAGAATAATAAAGAGAATTCGGTAATAATTCAATAAAGGAATTTAGTAACTAGGATCAAATTAGAAACCAATGTTGGATTCGAAGTGAAACTCATCCCTGACATTTTTCTAGTTATAAAGGATCAATTTTATTAATGTTGTTAATTTTAAATATTATTTTAATCATTTCAAAAACTTTTTGTTCAGTTTAAGTAATTAAATACAACTCGATAGTAAAACGCAATCCTTGAGTTCGACTGATGACTCTTCATCATATGTATAGTTTTCATTGTTTTTAGTCTTATTTAACTTTTATTCATTAGTTAATTTAAGGAGTTATTTGATATATTTTGTTGACTTTAGTTCTTTGATTTAATGAAATATTTATGTTCTTATTTCCTTGATTAAGTAGATATCTTTCGTAGTTTTGCGTTGTTTCTTTGTTTTAGTGCAGTGCTGAATTTTGGTGAGAAATCAACATGACCTATGTGGAGAATTTCAGCCATATCTGTAGTTGTAGATGTCCAATTGGAGTCAAAGCAAGTGCAAATGAAATCTACCTTCCATAGCTAAACCTTTCATGCAGACATCAAAACCAAATTCGAACTCATAATAGGAGTAAAATGCACTAAACTCCAGACAGAAGATGTTGTGCGCTGGAAGTGTGCATGAAGCGCATTTCGCGCTGATGCCACTGTTGTTGCGCACCTGAAATGCACGACGCCCAGCAAAATGTATAAAAACATGTTTTTATCACTTTTTAGGCATCTATTTGACTATTGGGAAGTGGGGAGACTTGTGCCCTAGCAAAGAAACTCAAAGACGGTCGTTTCTAACTTTACCAAATATGAAATTAATTGTTGCTTAAGTTTGATTTTAACTGTACCAAATCTGAAATTAATTGTTTCTTGGGGACAAACAATAGATTAAGTTTGGAATTAAAGATTCTGCCACTAAAACATTAGGACAAGAATAATAAAGAGAATTCAGTAATAATTCAATAAAGGAATTTAGTAACTAGGATCAAATTAGAAACCAATGTTGGATTCGAAGTGAAACTCATCTATGACATTTTTCTTGTTATAAAGTATCAATTTTATTAACGTTGTTAATTTTAAATATTATTTTAATCAATTCAGAAAATTTTTGTTCAGTTTTAGTAATTAAATACAACTCGATAGTAAAACGCAATCCTTGAGTTCGACACTCGGTACTACCGTATTATTATTACTTGCAACGATTCAGTACACTTGCTGAAACGCTATCTTCTAACTACAAGGTTTAAAGCATGCTTGACTCTTTATCTAAGACTCACACATATGAAATCAAAGCACTAGAACAAAGGACTGCATCTGCTGATTTAGAAGAAAAATCATAATCAAGCTAACTCTACTTCTGGTTAGAAGTTCATCTGATAAAAAAATCTAACCAACTTTGGTAAGAAAGATCATAATCAAGCTAACTTTGTTTGTCGTACCTTATATGCTTTTGTTTTACGTGTTTGTGTTTTTCTTGTCTAACCTATCGTGTGTCTGTGTAGTCCTTTATGTGTGGGTCCGTGTTGTCATGTCATTGCTTGTATTGCCTATGTTTTTTTAAAAAAAAAATTCTTTGATCACTTTCAATAACATCTATGTTTTTTTATCTTTCTTCAATGCTTATTTTAACCTCTTCCTCTCTAGTGTTTTTTCAAAATCATCTTTTTTGTTAAAAACTTTTCTCTCCCAACCCAAATCCCTTTTTCCATCTAAAATGTTTTAAAGATGAAACCCTATAGGAAAAACAAGTTATATATCGCATTATTTATTAAGTCTTCATCTTCTTAAGTGATCCTTTTCTTACATCTGTGAAATGTTCACAAAACTTGAAATCATTACATCTGTGAACTACGGTCAACAAGATGGATTATACAAGAAGGTTCAAAAAATGCATTCAAAGGTTCACTCTATGGAACCCTTAGGTATCAATATCTCCTTCTTTCACTAAGTACCTTAAGTACAATGAGGAAGTAAGATAAAGAGCATCAAAAGGCTTGTGCATCATTTTGTATGAATCTTCTGGATTTGATGGAAATCTAAAAGCAATAACTAAGAAAGGTTGGAGCACATAAAATCTTATCAACATTTTATCTTTGGAAGATTATATCTCCAAATCTATATTTAGAGAAAGTCCCACCAGACAAGTCAAAATAATTAGAGAAAAGGGAAGACAACATCATCTCATTTTCCTTAGTTACGTCTGACAAGTCAGAAGGTAGGATCCTGAACATGAAAATTTCGTCATCACTCTATAGATGAAAATTCAAAGAAGAAAGACTATTACGGAAGAATATGTTAAATAAGGAAACTTCATTTATTTATGTATTAGAAATTGCTGATTGAAACCTAATATGTAATAAAATTAATGGATCTGGTTTAGATAGCCTTAGAAAGACCTTAGAATATTTTATTTTCCTTTTAAGCCCTTTTGTAACAAGTATTGATGTTGTAATGTAATATGTATGTGTTACAAGTGTAATATGAAAATTGAATCGAATAAATGTTATCATTTTTTTACCCTTCCTAGTTCTATCCTCTATTCTGTTTTGTTTTCTACTGACTTTTGTTTTTCCTTCCTCTCCTCTGTTTTTCAAAATTCTCTTCTTCTCCTCTACTTTTCTTTAAAAACTTTCTTCCTCTCTTTCTTTTCTGCTTCAAAATAAGTTTCTTTCTTCCTCAACCAACTCTTCATCTCGTTCATTTTTGCCTCGTGCCTTTAAATTGTCCCACATGTCCTAACATGTTTGTCACACTTTGGGTTCTTTCTCTGTCTCACTCTTCATTTTCCTCCACACCCTCATCATTTCTTCTCCTCTTTCCAAAAAAGTTTCATTTCCTTTCTCGAGAAATTTGGTTATTTATACCTCAATTATTTTCATCTCCCCTACTTGTTTCTCTTTAATCTTCTCTCAACTCCTTGTGTTTTTCTTTTTGTTCATCCTTTACGTTTCTCAAACTCAGTTTTTATGGATGTTAGTTCTTCTTCTGGTAGGAAAATGAAGTCACCTTTCTCTCTAGAAAAGAAGAAAATTCCACCATTTGAAGTGGCCTTGATGGTGAGTGAAATTCTTCTTGAACAACTAGAATCCCGAATTGCTCTACTAGAAGTCAACCACACGCTGGACCTTCTCACCTCTAAAATAGAGAAAGCAACTGAACTCTTGAGGTATGTCCTTAGATGTCTCTAGAACTTCTGTCTAAGATTAGGTATTCTTTAAGTTATCTCTTCTTTTCTTCTTATATCTGTGTTGTAATTGTGATCCTCATCTTAATGAAATGTTACCCTTTCTATACTATTGTTCTTTCATGTTTCTTTTAAAAACTTATTTATGCTAATCATTTGTCTGTTGTGTGACAATCTTTCTTGTGTGTGTTGTTGTGCAGGATTGCTTACTGTAAGTTCAATAATTTCACCCTTTTGATAATGACAAAGGGGGAGAAAAGTAGAAGATGTAGAATGAGGAAAACAAGAATTGGAGGTGTTTTAATTGTGTTTCTTTTTTAAATCTTTTTAACGTGACTAAACTAAATTAAAAGAATACATAGTAGATGATATAAAACAAAATCGAATACGAAATGAAGGATTGTCTATAAAGCAAAATAGTCGATTTATCTTTGGTTCACCACAAATACGGTAGATAGGTCCAGTCCCTTCAACCTGAAGGATTCAATCCACTAGTTCACCACATAATTACACTTTCACTGAACACCTACAGTTAGAACCAAGTTGGTTTGAAGAACTGTGACCCTTGTTTTTCTGATCACAAAATCAATTTGTGGGAACAATTTAATGCACTAATGCCTTGATTGAGTGTGTAGGTCCCAAATCAAGTGACTTTTATAGGTTTCTTATGTCATATTGATCAATGCATTTGAGCACATATTTCTAGCTTCGTATTGTTACATTTAAAAAGCTCTTTTCATCCTAGATTAACTTTTTAGCATGTTTATAAACTTTTTAGCATGTTTCTAGCTTTGAACACTTTAACAGTGCTTTCACTTTTAAGTTTGTGTATTTGTGCTCTAGAAGCATCTGCAAGTAGAGAAGATTGGGTTAGTCATCTTAAAAGATCACTCTATGGACTCAAGAAATCACCTAGACAGTGGTACTTGAGGTTTGATTTCTTCATATTGAAACACATTCTCAAATAGCCTAACAACCCCAGACTTTTGAGCAACACACAGACCTTGACTCTACCAGCCAAGTCTTTTCCACACAATTTGACAAACGCAAAGTGTTGAAAGCACACTAACACCACTATTGGGTTTGAATACAAAGGTTTGGAACTTTAATAGTTGCTTCTAGCAAGCTGATTATAATAATGACTATCACACTCTAAGAAAAACACTTAGAAAATATTTCATTCGAACAAGTGTTTCTCTATTTGAACTCTAAGATTAATTTGGAATTTTAAGCTTGAGTTCTTCTACTCTTTTTTGACTTTTCGATGATCTTCTTTTTCAGCATTGAGTGGCTGATGATTTGTGTTCTGCACATTTTATCTTTATGGTTGCCTAAGCGGCCGGTGATTAGTGTTTTTATCATTTTATCTTTTTAGTTACCTAAGTGGATAGTGACATGTACTTTTTAAGCATCATTATCATTATCATAACATATCATATGGGACTTCTGTGTGGACGCCTTAGTGGCTTGTTATATATGAATCATATACTTTTAGGAGCATGCATAACTTGCATATATTTAATTTTTATTTTGATCTAATTATTTTTTCTAAGGTGAGTTCCTACTTGATTTATTTAGAAACATTTTATGACTTTTGATACATCTATGTGAATTATTAAAAAACCAATTTCTTTAAGTATTTTATTACGAAAAGATTTTATATTCATATTTTATGGATGTTAACATATTATTTGGTTTAATTTTTGTCGTAGGATGAACTGACCCCTTACACCAACGTTTAGGTACTAATGATCTCGAAGGCTTGCATGAATGTTGTTTTCCTAGCGCACGCACGTGGGGGTTGTTTAACATAGACTTCTTCACTATATAACCATTTAGAAAAGAACTTTTAACATCCATAATGTATTGTCATTATTTCCAGCAAAAGAAAGTAGGATACGAATAGTTTCTAACTTGGCCACCGGAGCAAATGTCTCAGTGTAATCAATGTCTTCTTGTTGATTGTAGCCTTGTGCGATAAGTCTTGCCTTGTTCCTGACCTCTTCACCTTTTTTATTTAGCTTGTTCTAAAATCCCACTTTGTTCCAATACTTCTTTGGTCTAGGCACTAGATCCCAAACATCATTCCTCTTAAATTCATTTAACTCTTCTTGCATTGCAACAATCCATCCATCATCTGCCAATACTTCATCAACAGAGGTAGGCTCAATTGATGAGAGTAAGCCAAACAAAGTGGTACCTTTTTGTGATGATTTGGTCTTCAAAGGATCACTTGCATTTCCAATGATTAGAGTTTCTAGATGAGATTACTTGTACTTCCATCCAAATCTTCCTTCTGACTTATCTTGATTGTTGCTGACTCGATTAGATTCATCCTCTGAAGATTTGTCATTTGCTTCTTATTTTCTTGTATCCTTTGATTTTTCAGGTTTTTCTAGTTTGTTTGCATCTGCTTCCTCTAGTTCCAGTAAAGCTATTGATCCGTTGTCGCACACGAATCAAATACGATTTAAAATAAATGCAAAAATGGGTAATAACCTGAGTCGTTTCGCAAGGACTCCTGATATATTGATATTAACCGAGTGGAAATTCGAAATTGGGGGTTTTTATAATGATTTAGTTTTGGACAGATAAGCAAAACGATTAATCCACTTATTCGAGTTTCGGACCTATCACAGATTCTATCAATGAGTTTTAATTAATTTCTAATTCGTGATTCTATTCTTATTTGACTACAGAATTGATCAAACAAGCGTACAATCAATCCTACGTTCGGTTTCATTGACTGGATTAAGCATCACAATCATCAAAATATTACAATTAACGATCAAGCGTCGCAGAATTATAATTCAATTAAATTATAGATTGAAACCGAATTCTGTCAAATAAATTTAATCGATCTTATTGAAATTCAGTTTAAGCAATCAGAAAATCAATTTAATCAGATGAACGAAAATAGAATCATGAATCAAAAATCGACGGTATAACCTGAACCTCCAAGTGTGATGAAACTCTGAATTCGTGGATTAATCTGATAAAATTAGCCTTCCATGGAATTGAAAATAAAAATA
Source organism: Cicer yamashitae (assembly GCA_037974755.1). NCBI lineage: Eukaryota > Viridiplantae > Streptophyta > Magnoliopsida > Fabales > Fabaceae > Cicer > Cicer yamashitae. The sequence continues at coordinate 20,759,739 of JBBPBQ010000003.1, forward strand.
TGTTTATATTTCTGATTCTGTCCTAAAATAGTCTTCCCAAGAAAGGAAAGAAATCCCAAATATATAGTGTTCGGGTTTTTGGGCTTTTAAAACAAGTAGCCCGCTGTTTAAATTATTACAAAGGTCCAGATTACGAAATCTGTAATTCAGGCCAGTAGAGTTCGGCATTGAGATTTTAATCCAACACAAAAGTTGTAGCTTTGATTTTTAGCTTTCCAACGACTGCTCGCATGCTTCAATCTGATATCCAGAGCTCAAGTTTTGGCCTACAGAGCAAGCAGGGGTCAAAATGCAAATAATAAAATTATAATTCAATTTCAACCAAAAGTTTAGAAACAAACTAAAAAATTATTCTAAGCTATAAAGTGATTTTAAAAAAAAACAAATTAAAATGCTAGAAATATGTGTCCAAGTGCTATGATCACTGCAGTATTCTCAATTTACTTTGACCTTTTAAGGTCAAGCTATTTGTCATATAACATATATAAATTAGATAATTGAAGAGTGGAATCAACACAGCCAAAACATCAGTTTTCTTTTTGGTGGTTTCTGCTTGTTTCTGAAAAATAAACTTGTATTTTGCTTTTGCTGAACTGTTCAGGTTCTACGATTCTCCTGGTTCCTCTAAGTTTTGAGAACCTGCAAAATACTCATCTTGCTTTGATTTTGAAGATCAAGCTGCTTGTTATCATGGTAAACATAATATCAACCAGATAAATAAAGATTAGAGAAATACAACCTAGAAATCAGCTTGTTTCTGCACTACTCTGCAAAACCCTATTAGTTCTTTTTTTTTTCTTCTGGTTTTTATATTCTGAATTTCAAATCCTCTTATTAGAGGTTCTGGATGAGGGGATTTGAATTCCCATCCAGGTTTGTAGTCTTGATGAATTTGAATGGAGTGTTTAGAGAAGTCTTTTGATTGTGATTATTCATCTGACACTTCTGTTTATGCTAATGTATCAGGTTCTTCTAGTAACTCTAGAATTGATGGTAGTTTTGATTCTTCAAGTAGTTACATTTATGTTGATATGTGTAATTTCTCTGTCAGTTTTGCTTTTGTTGATATGTGTGATTTCTTTCCCAGTTTTGCTTATTTTGATACTCCAAATATTTCTGATATTTCTGGTTCATCTGATAGTTAAGGTTCCAATCATCTAGTCTTTCAGCTTTCTTCCAAGAGTCTTTTGGCTTCTGCTTGTTAGGTCTTGGAACATAGATTTTTTCCCTTCATATATTGCAAGCATCCATTGACCAGGCACCATGACTGGTGTTTCAATTTGGTTGCTTAGAACATCTGCAACATAAACAATTTTATTCTTTGGTGCCCAAATCAGGTTGGGTCCTGGTTTCTTAATTCTTAAAGGTTTCTTGTCTTTCCATGTGGTTAGCATAGGACAAGATATTTTAGTGTGACTTTTCTTAGACCAAATAGTACATAAATCATTAGAGGGAACAAACTTAGTTATAGTTTCTTCAAATCCAAGACCTCTTTTATTGTTTCTACTAACTCCATAAATCATAGATGCATACTTGCTTCTTTCCATACCATTAGCAAGAAAATCTTGAAATACTTCTTCATGATTATCAGAGTTACATGTGGTGTTTTCAATTCATGTTGAACTATTATTACTTTTCAGAGCTAAATTTTCAGCCTTAAGTTCAGCGATATCAGTTTTCGGAGTTTCATTTTCTGTTTTAACTTCAGCATTTTGATTTTTTTTAAATAATTTCTTCAGTTAGGTTTGCATTTTCTTTTTAAGTGTTTTAAGTTTTAAAGACAATTTGTGATTCTTGTTCAAGAAATCATTTATAACAGTAAGAAAATACCTCAATTTCTTCATTTGCTGATTCACTTCCAAAGTTAGAATCTATGTTGGATCCAGAGGCAAAGTTGGTATGATCTATCAAAGCCAAATATGCTTGCTCTTCATCATCAGAGAATTCATAAAAAGCATCCCATGTAGCCATAAGACTCTTCTTCTTGGGTCTGGAATCTTTCTTTTGATTTCTCTATATTTGGACATTCTGACTTGATATGTCCAAGTTCATTGCATCCATAGCAGATGATGCTTTTCTTGTTAGATTTATCATCCTTTCCTCTACTAGACTGCTTGATATATCGTTGGAGAAATTTCTTGTTTCTGTTTTCCCACATCTTTTGATTTTTTCTGGATATGGAAGTCAATTCTTCTTCCTCTTAGTCTCCATTCTGATCCTTTAAATCATCATCATCTGATTCTGTTGTTGCCTTCAAAACTTTCTTCTGCTTGGATTTCAAAGCCAAGGCTGGTTGCTTCTTCTTGGGCCCATCCTCTGTAAGTTCAATTTCATGTGATCAGAGAGAACTGATTAATTCTTCCAACTTGAGAGTATTCAGATCCTTTGCTTCCTAAATGGTAGGGATCTTAGGTCTCCACTTGCTTGGCAGACTTCTTACTACCCTTTTCACGTGATCAACAGTAGTATAACTCTTCTCAAGAATCTTTAATCCTGAGACCCGAGTCTAGAATCTGGGAAACATTGTTTAAATGTCTTCATTTTCTTCTATCTTAAACACTCATACTTTTTGACTAGAAGGTTGTCCTTTGCTTCTTGAACTTGTTTTCTTCCTTCATAGGTCACAATTAGACTCTCGTAAATACTCTTTGGTATCTCCTTGTTGGTGCACTTGTCAAACTCCTTGAAAGTGATTGCATTTTATCATGAATGTTCTGGACTTATGATGCATCTTGTACATCTTCTTTTGATCATCATCCATTTTTTTCTTTGGAATCTCAATACCATCAGTATTCCTTGGAGCAGTATAACCATCTTCCACCAAGTCCCAAAGTTCGGGATCTTGTGAAATAAAGAAACTTCTCAGCCTGTCCTTCCAGTATTCAAAACGTTCTCCATCAAATGGAGGTGGTATATTGATGTTTCCTCTAGCAACTTCTTCACTGAATCCAGACATGTTGAACCCTTGGAGCTTTCCTCAATTATTGTAAAGTGCTCAACCTTGAGACCGAGCTCTAATACTAATTGAAGGTGCAAACACGAGAATGGGGGGTTGAATTGTGTTTGACTAAATTGACAACCCCAGACTTTTGAGGAACACACATACCTTGACTCTACCAGCCAACTCTTCTCCATACAATCTAACAACCCCAGATTGCTGAAGGCACACTAACACCACTATCAGGTTTGAATACAGCGGTTTGGAACTTGAGTAGTTACTTCTAACAAGCTGATTATAACAATGACTATCACACTCTAAGAAAAACACTTAGATGAATTTCGAATTTTGAGCTCTAAGATGAATTTTGAATTTTGAGCTTGAGTTCTTCTATTCTTTTCTGATTTTTCAATGATCTTCTTCTTCAGCCTTGAGTTATCTATTTATAGATAAAATTATGGCTTCAATTTAGTCCTTGTTTAATTTTGAATTGTATCTTTATTCCTAGCTTTCTCAACAATAATCTTATTCAAAAATAATTTCAACAAGATGTTTTTGATAATATGTTATTTAGCAAATTCTTTATTTCTAAATCCTATCTGACCATTTCTTCTAGATTGATTTTGTTTATATTTTGTTTAGATTGAGTTTCTAAATTCTTCACATTGATTATGTTCTTATTTTGTTCAGATTGAGTTTATAAATTCTTCAGATTGATATTGTTCAAATTTTGTTGCAGATAAATCTTGATCAAATCTTCTTGTAAATAATTCATATCTTCTTGTGATAAATCTTGACCAGATCTTCTTCAAATCTTGACCATATCTTCTTTTCAACTTGGTCAAATATTTTCTTCATTCATAAATCAGAATCAAATCTTATTTTAGATTTTCTTCAAAAAAAAAATTGACCATATCTTATTTTCAACTTCATCAAAAATTTTCTTCAATCATAAATTTGAATCAAATCTTATTTTAAATTTTCTTCAAAAACATTTGACCATATCTTCTTTTCAACTTGGTAAAAGATTTTCTTCAATCATAAATCTGAATCAAATCTTATTTTAGATTGTCTTCAAAACCATGGACATTCTTTCATACTCTGTGAAGTCAAATATATTGTTCTGATAAAATATTTTTGTTAACATCAATACTCTCAGTATAAAACCAACTTGGTTCCAATAAAGAGTTTTCTAAGCTTTTGCGATCAAAGTTTGAAATGAGTATGATGATAGAACTAAACTTCTTTATGGGAATTCAAATTCAACAAAGCTTTGAAGGTTTCTACATTCATTAGACTAAGTATACAAAAGAGTTTCTTAAGAAGTTTCAGATGAATGAATGCAAACATATGCTCAATAAAGATGACATAGGTAAAAAGGTAGATCATAATGTATACAAAGGATGATAGGTTTCCTTCTCTTTCTCACTGCATCTAGACCCAATATTATGTTCAGTGTATGGGCATGATTTCAATCTAACCCCAAATAATCTAATTTAACTAATGTTAAGAGAATCTTTTGTTATTGGAAAGGTACTACCGATCTCGGTTTGTTTTATAAGAAATATTTTGAGTACAAGTTAGTAGGTTACTATGATGATAACTATGCTCGAGACAAACTTGAACGAAAAAGCATAAGTGGAAGTTGATCTTTCCTTAATGAAAATCTCATAGCATTACTGTCTTGCTCAAGACGTTAAACAAATGCTTTGTAGGAGACAACCCATATTTACAACTTTATTTTATTTTATTCTATTTTGAACCTATTATTTTGGTTTGTTTACATTTACTTTATGAAAATAAAAGGTCTGAATGTAAGTTCTCTCAACGAAGTTCCTTTTACTCTATACTTTTCTTTCTCTTGCATATTTTTTAGCATCGAAGATTATCCTTGTTTTAAGTGTAGAGGAAGAGAAAGTGTTTTGATTTATTAACTTATGCATTGTTTGCCTTGTTAAACTCTAATTTAAAAGAAGAGATTTTTGTCATGTTTGGAACCATAGAAAAACAGTTTCACTTCGATACACCTTAATCTAATTTTTCTTGGAAGTGTTCAATTGAAAGTTGATAACTAGCATGAAGTTTTGTGTATCATACATTTCTTAGATATTTTCTATTAAATGTGAGTGTTTAGCTTTTATAGTTGTTGGGCTTAAATTATGATTTTACACCCCTCTCTTTGTTTGAGAGACATTTTCCATGTTAAGCATTCGATAACTTGTTTTGAGACCATCGTTGGATATCTTTTGTGGCTCCATCACTTTGTTACTATATTTTCCACAAGTTGCCACATTTAAGCATAAATTTTATTTCTTTGGTGTCTACTCTTTCTTGTCCAGTTATGGTAACCTTTGAATTAATTGGATAAATTTGTTGAGATTAAGAATTAGCTGGGAAAACGGATGACTGCTGTCAATTATGATTCCTTTTTTCTTCAAACGATTACATTGGGGAAGAAACTTTGTCCCTCAGATATGAGTTTATTAGCTACTTCAAAGAGTGATAAGTACGATGTGTTGTGTTTAAGCTACTGAACTAAGGATGCATAAAGTAAAGTAAATTGATAAAAAGATAGATAATGCATAAAAAGCTTGTTTGATTGATTTAGTGTGTCTAAAATTGTTACAAGTACTAGTATTTATAGTCAAAGCTTATCCTATTGGCCATAAGTTGTGGCCCACAGAAATATATCCTCGCTCAACTTATTACGCGGGTAATGCATGATAACTTCCTTTTGAGGGAATTCGTGTAGCCCCACAATCTGCCCATCTTTCCTATCTTCTCGACATGTCACGTTGACAATATTCGCATGTGCCTTTTCATGGAATCATATCTCTGTGTTGATCGCTAGTAGTGTTAAAAATGTGGATTATGAGCGCAATTGTCAAAATATCAAGTTAAGAAACATTTATCAATTGCTAGATTTTGGAACATTTTTCTTTGCTAACGTGTGACTAATTCCTAACCCTCTGCAACCTTTGTAGGCTCTTAAAAACCAGATAAAGATTCGACAAACTCATATTTGGTTGTTTCTTACACGCCTGATCCTACTTTTGACTAAGGGGAATTCGGCTACCCAAAATTTGACTATCTTTCAATCTCAGTTAACAAATTAATTATTTTTAGGAGTAAATACTGTTGAATTAAAAAAAATTGCGAGATCCCGTCTTGTTTTTTTAAAAAGATAGAAGTAAAAAAGTTCTCAAATCCCAATAACTAAAATTTCTCAAAAAGAGAATGGGAAAAATAATAACTTTAAAAAAATAAAATAGATGAATTAGGAGCATATTTAACTGTTGATAAAAAAATATTATTTATTTCTCCATTATTCATTAAAGGAAAAAATTACTTGTTTTGGTTGATTTGTTTTTTATCCCTTTGCATGACCTTCATTTCTTTATTCCACCTAGCAAAATCTACCTTGGCACCATTACAACCTTTATAGACCCCAACTGTTTTGCATGTTTGTAAATTTAATTATGAAATTTTGATCAATCTATAAGTCTATGGTAATTTATTTTCTTGGGAAATCTGAATGCTATATTTATTTTACTATTAGAAAATGAAAATGTCACTTTGAAAGAGCAAGTTTCAAAACATGAAGTCAAAGTAAAAAATTCAAAAGCTCCAAATCAAAATAAGCATTTTAAAAAAAATAAATCCTCTTTCAAAAGATTTATCATAAATCTAAGAAACAAAATTGGTCCTATGTTACCAAAGAAAAACGTTCTAAAATCTAACTTTCAAGGTCCCAATAAAATTTGGGTAGCTATGACTCTCAAATAATTTTGTTTGTAGGAACATTTGCAAGCATCATCAAGCAATTTGATGATCCATGTATTTAAGAGAAGGATTCATTCCTTTTCACATCATCGATTAAAAGTTTAATCTCAAAGTTATTCTCTAAAAAGTAAAAAATTTAAGCACATAGATTTCTTATATCAATAGTTAGGAGGTTTGCCTTTAAGGTATTGATATATTTCAATCTAACCATGAATTTTACATGTAGAGTTATATTTGTAGAGCTTCTTGAATCTAAATATCTGTCATATCTAAAGTTGGTTTATAGAATTACATTTATATATTTTACCATGTAGAGTTCTTGATCAATGTCTAAACCGACTCACACACATGTTGCGAATTGACTTACACAAATTCAAAAATGAAAATCCGAAACATTTTCATAGGAAACACACACAATAAACATCATTTAACACACCTCTGACTTTCTCAACTAATATTTTCTTTCTAGACCCCAAAAACTCACACAAAATCCCTCATTTCCCTTCTCCGTCAACACAAACCCATTTTCCCACTTTCAAATCATCTTCATCAAAACCCATCTTCCTCCATTGTTGCTTCATTTTTGGCTTCTCAATATTCAGGATAACATGTGGTGTCCGAAAGTGGTGTTCAAGTTTGGTTTTTTACACTTCTCACAAGGTAACATCAAAATCCTACTTTGTTGTGTGTTTACCGTTTGGTTAGTTGAGAAATTGTTGATAGCATTGGTAAGAAGAAAGGTTTATTCAAGTTTGGATTGTTTTGAAAAATAAATTCCAGGCATTGTTAGTATTTTTGGGTTGTTCACCAAAAGGTGATTTTTTTTCTTGTGTTAAAATAGAAGTTCCTAGATAAAAGATAATCACTGCTAAGAGAAAACAAAAAGAATGTTCTTCTTCAACCGCCTCAATTTTGGATTTAAGTGGTTGTTCACTAAAGAAGAGGACTTTGAGCGCTTTAATGATCAATTATTTCATAGGAATGTGATAACACCACATTTTATTGATTTGGAGTAATTTTTATGAGTCAAATTCAAATGAATTCTAAGTATGGATAACCAATACTTAAGAACTCTTTACTGCAAGTTTAATAACAATTCTATGAAAATTGGTGTTGTTGTTTGGATAGAGGGGATGTAATTTAGATTGTGAAGAAATAGAGTTTGAGGAAGAACATATCAAGGACATTAAAGGTTATAATAAGCTGAATTTTCTACATAGGATTTTGAAAAATCCAAATGACAGACCTTCCGGTATAACTTTTTGTGTTGGTGGAAAAATGTTTGGATGTGCACGAGCACAACTTTGCTAAGTCTATCTCTGATAAGTCTATTTTTGGAGCGTTTTGATTTTATCTCTTTGAAAGACATACCTCATTTCTTGATCCTTCAAATGGATACACCATTACTACAATATCCAAAATAGGATACATAAGATATTGGAGGAATGTTGGTGAAAAAAGGTATTTCTCAAGAAAAAGTAAATGACGATGTTGAGAAGGATGATGTCCCCGCTCAAGAAAGGATCCCTGAGAATTCTGAGGGTCCTTTCTGAAGCTACTCCTACTTTGTTTACTGGTGTTGAAGCTCGTATTATGCAGCGCATGGATTGGTTTGAGAATCAGATGTTTCATCAATTTGAAGGCTTCCGCTTGGCGACTCACCAAAACTATGCAGCCTTAAGGGAGGAAGCCGGGCCTGACATGGCAGCCATGGAGGAGCGTTTGTATGTTTGTTAGACTTACGGTGCTTCAAGATGGAATCATGGACTTTCAAGACTCGTGTGAATCAATTCACCGGGTTTATATGTAAATTCACAAGACCTGCAAAGTTAGTTTTTGATGGTTACAAAGTTGTTATGTCAATTAGGATGCATGGTACTTTCGACAACAATGCATGTCTCTTTATATATTGATCTCAACCTTCATTTTAACAAAGAACATTTTCACCTATTCCTAAATTTTCATGTATTTAAAATCATAATCTAGATTAAACACTTTTTATTATTTAAGTTTTGTTTGTGATTGACTCTTTGAGTAATTACCTTCAAGAGAGGGGACATCTCTTGTTGTGGTGATTGTTCCAAACATTGGAGATTGAAGAGATATCGATTGGCGTTGAGTTGATGGACTAAAGAAGGATTTTCTTTAGGGTCTAGAGTGGGATTTACACAAGGTTCTATCTTGCAAGATTTGAAGGGGTATCTTCATCTTGAAAATAATGATTCAAAGTATATCTTGAAGGGTGTTTCAAGAGATCTAGTTCAGAGCATTTAGGAAAAAGGAATTGGTTTACAAGTCTTGTAACAATTATCGACGGATCTTGTACACATTCTCTTGATATAAAAGGAAGAAACTCTCATTTCTTCAATGGAGAATGGATTTACTATGCATGTGAAGACGTAGTAGAATAACTAATATTAAATCGTTGTGTGTTTTTCTCTTTCCCTTAACTTTTTATATTATGCATTTATCTTCATCATTGTTTTCATATCTTTGTGATTGATTGGTGGTGAAAAATTTGTTTTTCTGGTATTTTATTGATAAAAAGATTAGTAACAATAAAAATTATTTAAGACAATTTAATGATTTGAATTGTTGAGTTAGAAAATTGTTTTGAATTTATCTTAACAAATTGTCAATTGTATTCATAATCGAATTTTCTATTTCCTTTGATTTTATATAATTGGTGTGATCCTTAAGCAATTCTATTGATTGAATCAATCAATTATATTTTATTACAATCAAACTATTTAATATGACATAGTAAGTCAAGGTTCTTTCGAAGACACAAGCCCCCTTGTAAGCTAGTTAAGGTTGACTACTTTGATAATACTCTTCCACTTGTATAAGTTCTTAAGATAGAGCCGTTATTGCTCAATTAGGATGAGAGATGGCTATGTGTCCTTGAGACTCAAATAATTTATTATCTTCAGAGCCCATAGCTTGGTAACTGACGTGTATTCAATGTTTCCTGCATCTTTGGACTCCATATGGTTACTTAGGTCGACTCTGTTGTCCTAAGTGATTTAGATTAAGTTATTTGATCTCAGTTTGAGTCGATTTGACTCATACCGATGCACATATAACGAACAATATTACAATAGTAAAAGTTATATAACACATCTAAGTGACGAGGTTTATTTGTGAGTTTGTATTTTTGGAAATATACAAGTTATTATATGTGGAAAAGCCTTATTCTAAACTTTTTATTCATTTTTTATATATAGAGTTAAATTGTAATAAAAAAAGTTCTAGATCATGTCTTGATACTTCTTTCGGTACCCAGTATTGGCATGATGAGTTAAATTAGAGTATTGATCCATTAGACGAAATGTTGTGTCAGAGAATTGATGTTTCGGCGGATCCTAGACTTTTCACATGTGATCAGTAGTTGTGCTTCTTTAGAGTCAGAGAATTACTTTGAACTTCGACGTTGATTATACTCATTACTTATGACCAAATGATGCTTTAAGAGGGTCACTAGAGAATCTACACACTTGTACACAGTTAAGGAATAAATTATTCTCTTATATTTTGGTATCATCAAAATTAAAGATCATTTTTCTTTAAATCAACTTGATTCTAATAATCTCCATCTTTTTTATCATGACAAATTCATAAAATGATGAATAGTTTTTCTCACAAAAAATATAAAGACTAATTTTAGAGGCTCCCCTGAATTTATGCATCGATATATTTAAGTAAATGTGCAAAAATAAAAAAGATGATATGACTTTGCCTTATGTAATTTTGGCATTCTTGACACATCTAAATTCTTCTTGTTTTACCCTATCTTATTTTCCACAAACAATATTATTTTCAATATTGTCTATTCCTTTTGTCATTGGACAAAGAGGCAGGGAAATAATAAGACACATCATTATTAGAGCGAAAAATAAAATAATAAATAATATGAATATATTTTAATGAAAAAGTATTAAAAAAGAATACAAAATGAAAGAATGAAAAAGATCCTACTGCTCGGAGAGTTTTGCGAGGAAGAGTGTTTTGAATTATGGCTTGACTTACGATCACATTTTCATGACACTTGTTAGATGTTAAAATAAATGCTTCAATATTCACACTCAATTCATCAAACACTTCTTTGGAGACATACTCTGGATGTGTAATTTTAGTTGGTTGAGAAGATACAACTTGTGTAGTTTGACCAAACTCGAGCTCACAAACAACATTGCCTCATTCGTTCTCTCTCTATATTTAGGTGCCCTTCATTTTACTCCACAAATACATTTTTTACTAGTAACAGACTATAAAAAGACTACATTTTTAATGACTTTGAGAAGCATGCATGCCTTCTTTTGCTAGGAAATCCGCACTACGATTAACTACACGAAAGATGTGACAAAGAGAAGTACTTCAATTAGGAAGATGGAGGAGAAACTGAACGTCTTTCAAAAGAGGTCAGAGATCTGGTGGGGTAGAGGACACACTTTTGACCATGTTGGTAAGAGGTTTAGAGATGCTTTCAAAACGGACATTTTTAAGCACATATTTTGATCTACCCTAACACCATGAAGAAGAGCTCAAGCTTCAGCACAAAGAACATTTCCAGCGTCTAGTTTGTCATAGTAATCGGCACAATAATTACCTTTCTCATCTCGAATAAGACACAAAATGAGGAATTCCGGGTAATATGTTGGCAGACTCCATCAACATTTACCTTATAATAGCCAAACAGGGGTGATTTCCATGTAGTCTCAATACTAGTATTCTTATGTTCCCAAAATCCAAGAGGTTTATTAGTTCTTTAACAACCAGATGAACATTGTGTTTGGTTGTAATCTAGAAATCTGTGTAGAAATAAGAGGAATTTGAAAGCACAAGTTCATTCCTATCCTTTCAAAGCCTTCAAACGCTAACACCATAGTAGGTAGGTCAATACCAAGGAACACAACCAATATTATTAGTAGAGAAATTCTAATTCGACCAAACATACATATCCAAGATGAAGAAATGACTCCACTAAGCTAGATTTATGATGCTATTAAAAAATTCAGACGTTGACTCACAAGCACGGAGTATATATATGCATTACAAATTTAGGATTAGAATTACAACGAGGACAAGTATCGTCCAACATCATGTTGCATCTCTTTTGCTCCATATTAGTCAAGATTTTTCTATAAGCAAGTTTCCAAATGAAAGACCTAATGTTATCAGAATCAGGTCATTCCGAAGCTTTAAGGAGCATATAATCATGCTTGTTCTCTCTATCCTCCCCTTGTTTAGCTAAGATTTCATAGGCCGACTTAACAAAGAATTGTCCTTCAAGATATGGAATCCAATTCAGGAAGTGTGCTTCTACATTTTGGATGGGGGGTCGAGTAGCTTCCATCTTGGCACAAATATCATTGGAAAGAATATGCTCAATCAAATCCATGCGCCAACTATTATTATCTACATAAAAGGATATCAGGTACTCGGCTTGACCTATAGGGATCTGACCTTGCCACTGATCCTGAATGGGGCCACAACCAATAATCCATTGTCTTTCCAAAATCTAGTATCTTGACCATTACACACCGTCCAAGTTATGATGCATTCCACCTCCGGCCAAACTTAAGAGATAGCTGGCCAAATATGAGATGTGTTGCTGCGAGGAATTACCTTAGGCATGGCTTGAACACCACAACCATATTTGGCTTGCATCATTCTAACCCAAAGTTTATCTAGACACGCTGCAAGTTGCCAACCTAACTTCAACATATGATCTTTGTCAAGAACTCTTATGTTTTTGAATCCAAGTTCGCCTTCCTTCATTGGAGAACACATCTTGTCCCAAGATATCAAATGGCATTTGTGTTGTCCCTCAGTGCTTCCCCAAATTATATTGGCTTAAATACAGTTTTAGTCCCCCTATTTTTATCAATTCATGAAATCAGTCCATCTATTTTAAAATCTGAAAATTATGGTCCATCATTCTTATTTTTTGACTAAAAAATGGCGATATGACATACTTTAAATAATGTGATATATGATACGATGATATAGAATGATTAACACGCATAAAATTACAATAAAATCCTCTAAAAACTTAACTTTCAATTGTAAAAAAAAGAAATTATTTTTGAAATTTAATTAATGACATGTGAATAATTACTGCATCTAGATGGTTCTATATCATGAAAATCGTATGTCCTATCATTTAACAATGTCAAATCATCATTTTTTAGTTCAAAAATATGAGGGAGGACCAAATCTTGATATAAAGGGACTAAAGCTGCAACTAAGTCAATTGTATTTTGACATATCTTCTCAGTTTGGTCACATATGGAATTAGTGATCAAAGAGGCATGCATCGTATATCTCGAGATGCAAAGAGAGGGATGATTGTGCAGGAGTGATCCTACCGGCAAAAAACATATTATTAGTTTTCCAACTAGTAAGTTTCTTTCTCATACGCTCTACGTGAAAGGGAAAAGTTCTTTCTCAACCTCAAAAGCAACATTGATCTTAGTCGCCTTTCTATCCCTAATATTCTTAGAGAAGAAAACTTAAGATTTATCAAGATTGATTTTTGACCCAAATTTCAAGAAAAATTCATGTAAGGTCTCACGCACATGATGAGATTTCTCCACAGAAGCTTCAACAATTAAGACAATATCATCTACAAAATAAACATGAGAAATTTTTGGAGCACTCCTATGAAACGCTGACGGGTTTTAAAACTTTACAGTTAACTAAATCAGAAATTCTATGTCTCAATCTTTCTAACGAAAGCACAAAACTATAAGGGGAAATTAAATCTCCTAGTCGAAGTCCACGGGACGAGACAAAAGAATCTATTTGACTCCATTCCAATTTATCCACGTGGAAGAAGAAGAGAAGCAATGCTCAACCACATTATTCAGACTAGGAGGAGTGTCAACCACATTAACAAATAGAATTTATGATGTGTATTAGTTATAAGATAGCTAAGAAGAAATTGTTTCTATAATAAAACTGAAATGAATTATTCTTTGTTAAGGAGTAAATGAGTTACATGTTTGGACCTACCTTATGATATTTGATTATGAGAAACTTTTATTATTATGTTCTTGCTAGCTTTAAATAATATATATTTAATACATTCAATGAATTATATCTTGGACTTTTATATATTAAAAAGGGAATTAGAATTTGAAATGGAGATGCTAATTAAATATGGTAAAAGATAGAATAACATAAAAGTTTGTATGTGTGAAACAATGTGATCAGATTAAACGGCAAAAGTGTCATGGTTTGTTGAGTTGATCAAGACTATAAAAAAAATATATAAAAGGCATAGCTATGTGAATGTGAATGTGAATGTGAATGATGAATATTCAAAGTTTATGAAAGGAATCATGCAATTATTTGACAAAAGAGTTGACAAGGATATGATGTTGAAGTCATTGAAAACATCATTATGGATGTGATACAAGCTCATATATAATTAATCACCAATGGTGGAAAAGTAACTCACATTTGAGTAGAATAAAGTCTAGAGTTCAATGACAGAAATTCACTATTAGAGTGATTGAAGTACGACAAATAGTTACATTACAAAAGATAAAAGTACTTGGACCATAAGAATAAAAGTGGTAGAATGAGGTTTTCCTCTTAACGGACATATAACATATATTTGTTGGAATGCATAATTATGTATTCATTTCTGATATAGTCCACCTATATGATAATGAAGTGGGCCGCTTTATAGAGTTCAAGGGTTTGACTCTTAAATTCTCATGAAAATGATATGAAATACAAAGCATTATCAAATGTGTCGTATTTATAATTTGATCAATGGTACTGAGATTTCATTTGTGAGTCATGCACACTTGTTGTAATGAATAGTTAGTTCAAAGTTTGTCTACCAATCTATTTGGAGATTAGTGAAAACATAACTTAATGGTTCAAATCGTAATATATCTTTATTTGAAACCATGAGATTTCTAGAATAATGAATTTAGATATATTTTAAAAATGGTGGGAGATTGTGAGGGGAATTTACAAAATATAATTGAAACTTTCTAATAGAGTTCTAATAGAGTTTTAATGTTTGAACCCAGTACACTCAAATTGAGAGGATCAAGTGCTAACCATCAAACCAATGCATCCATTCAATAAAAGTTTGAACGTTATCCATATACAATTGTTTGGATTACTCAATTTATAAATTTTTTAAGAATTGTTTCCTTTTACCGATTGATATGAGTTTTTCTATAAATAGAGTTACTCCATAGACAATTCAAAATTCATACTTATATGAGTCTAAACTTTGCCTAATTTATTTCTAGACCATTATTTCTTTTGGTTAGTGCATGAAAGTAAATGAAAGAATTTTATTACGTAAAATATCATTGATCGATAAACTTGATTTGAATGTGCAATTCAATTTAAGGATTCTAAAGTATTCTAAAGAGTATTCGTTAGTTAATCTGTTTGCATTCAATATATATAGATTATCATCAATTTCATGTTTTTATTCAAAATTTACAACACACCACAACAAAAGATCCAACATATAAAATATATAAGATAGTTACTATTTACTCAAATTGACTACAAACATTCAATGGGATTCGAAGAGATTGATACAAATTGTTAAATTTTACGTTTACATATCTGATGTGACTTGAATTTAATATACTATTAATAAATTATATTGAAAGTTTTGATGAAGTTGATAATTTTTTCTAACAAATATGTGTCTTTCTTATTCTAAATCTATAGTATAAAAAAAGGTACATATCAGAAACTTAAAAATAAAAACTTGGTGCTCTTTATTATCACTAACTTAAAAGTTTAGCTCGCACTAATGTCGTAATCATGGAAATCAATCCTGATGCTCCACTTCCAAGGAAACGACACATGCAACTTAGGATATGAATCCGTGGAGCCCTTAATTTTATCTTCCTCAACTTTTCTTGGTTTCACACACAATGAAATAGTATTTGGTTTCTTTTTGTTGTTGTGGATTTATAATAACCGACGCATCTTATTTTGTCTATCCTTAAACTATAAAAGAATTTTAAATGTCCTTATCTCAAAGATTTGTTCACCTAGACTAACAAAAGAGCGCTATAAAACGAACAACAGTACTCCTATGAGAAACGACTCTTGACTGCCGACTTCATTGACTTAGTAAGAAAAGTTTTTTGACTGATAACAAAAGTTACAATAAAAATCCTATTTAATCTAATTCAACTGAAACAAACTCCCCTCTATTAGGCATGGCAACAGTGCGGGGCGGGAGCGGATTTTGCCTCCTCCACCCCCGCACCCGACTAATTGGGGAAAACTCACACCCGCCCCCGTTTCATAGCTGTTGTAGAATTTAGGCACTCATCCCGTCCGCAACGGGGTTCGGATTTCCCGCCCGCACCCGCACCCATTCATATATATATAAAATTATAAATTTAAAAATCATATCTATTATAAATAATATGTTTGTCTCACAAGACCGATCCAATACTTCATTGAGCCTAAAGCGAATTCTATGACAATAGTTTGATAAATAAAAAATAGAGACATTTTTAATTAAATAATAATATTTTATTAATATGATTTAAATTTTACCTTTCTTAAATCTTAAGATATAAAATACTTTAATTATATTATTTGATGTATTTTCTTTATATTTGTGAGACTTTTTCTTTGATGTACATAAATATTTTTATTTTCTAAGAGGTAAATATAAAAGAAAAAAGTAACTTTTATAGGAAGGTCACTCTTACTTTACTAACTTGGACCGTAGATCAATCTTAATTGTTTCAATTTACTAAACCAAAACAATAAAAACAAAATTGGAAAATCGGCTTAGAGAATAAATTTCTAGTAAGAATATTCTTCCAACTAAATATTGGCGGGAAGAGTTGAAAAAAAACTTTTGGAGAAGCGCAGTATATGAGGAAGCCGAAATATATCATTTCGTATATTTATTTCCATACGTAATATGAACATATAGTGTCATGCGAAAAATGAATTATCTAAATTTTATATTTAGTAACTTTAATTTTATATTTAACAATTTTTTTATAATCAGTGTGAAGACATGTCCAAATATCAATAAAAATACGATAGCTAGCATAAAACATGGGCACTTCGATTAAAGAGTGTAACGCCTTAGGCTATTTATTTTGAAAATAACTTCACACGTAAATTTATTATCATAAAGGTGGTTCAATACATGTCTTCGCTTAAAGCCTAATTAACAACAAGATTAGTCTACATCAATATCTTCCAAATACAATAAAAAAAAATGTTAGAACTCTGACATTCAAAGTTCCAGTATAACTTACAAAAACAAGTTTGAAGGAAATAACTAAAAACCAACGTCCAAACTACAAGCTTTTATACTAAGACTTTTTATCTTAAAAACGTATAAACAACACGGGATGAGATTACATCTTAATGGAGTCCCATGGTATGAAACTTAAGTAAAATCAACATCAACATTCTAATATGAAGTATAGCACTTATCCTCCGATCCTCATTATTTGGAGACTATTTTAACGATTTCTTTTATATCTAGCCTTAGTTCTAACTCAATGTCTAAGTCACTATTGTGAGTACCCTAATGACTTAAACCCTATACCAACAAGGATGTCTTAACGACTACAAAAGGTTTCTCCAATGCCATGACTCACTGGTAACATATTTTGGTAAGAATAGACATAATTAGGTATGTAATCAGTGCTCCATTTACCTCACTTACACGTCTCATCATATATAGCAGGAGAATCCATCTAGCTAGGATGGATTCTATGATTCTCACCCTTAACATACATCTATTTATATATAAATATGATTTGTGTATACAGATATAATAACTTCTTCAATCACATAAGTCATTTGAGTGAGCATTCAACAAAAAGCACATATATATTATTTAAGGAATCCATAATAATCATTCATATCAAGTGACAATGCATATAATGTTAATCATCAATTGATGAAAATATATTAATCATACTAGAAGAAATTTTACAAAGAGAAATACACGTCAAATGTGGTCAAAAACATAAATTATGACTGTCGAGGGCGCTTCTACTAGCGCTAGGCACCCCTTGGAACAATCCTATCAATACCATGCACCCAGACCTAGAGCAATGCGTCAAGTCTCTGACATGCAAGACGCCATGCGCCCCTATGCAGAGCTAGGCGCCCGCTGTAAATTGACAACACACGCACTTTTGTAATTTCACTACGCGAAAAAACGCATTTTACAGCGTTTTTTCAAAAAAATAAGCGTTGTAGTATCTAGCGCTGTAAAAAGATACAACAGCGCTTTTTAAAATAAAAAAGCGCTGTAAAATAGGTGGATATATTGCGCGCTTGTTAGGTTGGTTTTACAACGCATTTTTGAAAAAGCGTTGTAAATCCCTGCAATAGCGCTTTTTAAATCCCTGTAATAGCGCTTATTATGCATGCACCTATTACAGCGCTTTTTTGAAAAAGCGCTGTAATAGGTGTTTCAATAGATGCATTATTATGCACCTATTACAGCGCTTTTGCAAAAAAGCGTTGTAGTAGGTACATTCAATAGATGCATTATTATGCACCTATTACAGCGCTTTTGCAAAAAAACGTTGTAGTAGGTGCATTCAATAGATGCATTATTATGCACCTATTACAGCGCTTTTGCAAAAAACGTTGTAGTAGGTGCATTCAAATAGATGCATTATTATGCACATTTTACAGCGCTTTTTCAAAAAAGCGTTGTAGTAGGTGCATTCAATAGATGCATTATTATGCACCTTTTACAGCGCTTTTTCAAAAAAAGCGCTGTAGTAGGTGCATTCTAATGCACGTTTTACAGCGCTTTTTCATAAAAGTGCTGTAATAGGTGCTTTTTGTTTTCTTATTTTAGTTTTATTAAAAAAGGCTGTAAATGGAATTTTCAAATAGCGTTTTTTTGTTTTTTATGGCATTTTTTAAAAAATCGCTGGCTTTTAATTTTTTTTCCAAAATCATTTTCATCCAGAATCAGTTCACAATCTGTTCACACAATCATTTCACAATCAAATTAACTTTATAACTATACATATTTACACAATCAGTTCACAATAAATTACAGCACATAACTATCCCTTGCAGCACATAACAGCTTACATATTCACAACAAATTACAACATATCAGAATACATATTCATATACATATTCACATATAACTACATATTCACAGCTTTTCAAATGTGCCCTATTCATATAACTACATATTCATATACATATAACTATCAGAACTACAGCACAGAACAGAACTACCCCTTGCAGCATATAACTATCCCTTGCAGCATGCCATTTCCCAGCAAATCAAATAATCTTCATTTCAGTCACATACTGACACCAGTCTTCCTTTATTTCTGTTAGATCTCTTTTAGAGTATGTTTGACTAGAATTGTCAAAGTACTGTGCGATATAAAAATTGAACATAAATAAGTTATAATCAAATATATACATAGTTTATATATGAAAATCAAATAATGAAAATATCGTACCATTTCTGGGATTATAGTTTGATTCATATCAATAATCTCCTTCATGAATCGCAATATATAGTACCCACAGTCGATGTTAATAGTTTGACGAGGGCACTATAAGTCGATGTTAACAGTTTGACTTAAAATAAAACATATAAGTCAATAAATATTTGTGCATTGATTGTAAATGAAATTTTAAAGGCATATATTTCAAACCTTTATTGGAATCCATGTGATGTTATTTGACTTTTGCTTCGACACTGTAGCACCTCTTTGAGCTCGAAAAACTTGTAAAGCACTATCGAATAAATAAATGTGATTATTATAACATTAACAAACACATTATTTATATATATATGTAAGAAATAAATGAGTATTACTTACGTGTCGAACATAGTCTTTATATCGGAGTGATTGTTGTAATGGCCGTGCAAGGGATCTAAATAGTATATAACTTCAGAGGTCGCATTGATTGCAAATAGCACCCAATGTGCCCTACAACAACAAAAATTTGGTTTACACAACTAATAAATTAAGATCTCATAAATTAAAAAAGATATAAATAAATAATATATAATTACGTACCCTGAATTATATGGTGCAAGGAACAACTTATCCTTCTCTTTATTTCCTAATAGGATATCTACAATGTATTTCTTTACATTCACTGGATCAAGCTTAAACATTGAAAGCTGATGCGGAGACAAGAATGAAAATCTATTTGACAATCTGCGCGTGCACACCAACTTCTCATACAAATACTTTCAATGAAAATTTCAAATTAGATTAATTACCAATAAATTAAATTAATTACCAATAAATGAAATAAAAAGTAATTTTTACCTAATGTATAAGCTGGTGATAGTAGCACTCAGCTCCTTATGGTTGAGAAGTTTGTATATGTGCTCTTTTTCTAGAAATTCTTCATACTCATCTCTAAATATAGCTTTATCCATGCTTATTATGTGTGAATCGTTGTTGCTGCCCATATTTGTTTTTGCCTATATGTCAAGACACGTCCCATATCGAGCAAGGCGTGGCTGACTTATTTTAGGAGTAGGAGCAGCAACTGATTTTCCCCGATCCAGTTTTTGAGCAGCAACTTTGGCACCTTTATTACCCTCCAGCTTTTGAAGTTTGCCAGCTTTATTACCCTACAATTTTTGAAGTTTGTCGGCTTTATTTTTAACACGAACATCCAGCCGTGGTGCAGCAGCTGGTTTATTCTGGCAGCTGGTTTGCTGTGCGGGTGGTTTATTGGATTGAATCTGAAAAAATGAGGTTAATCAATTTGTTAGTTTATTGAATCTGAAAAAATGACAAACCTTATAGAATAAATTTGACAAACCTTTTTCGGCGATGTGACTGACTCGTTTCTGGGAATCTTCTTATCATTCCTTTTAGACTTTGTCTGAATCTAAATAAATGTGAAATTAAAGTTAACAGCGGAAAAAAATCAGCAATTAAAATATAATCAATCATAATCATATATCGTGCAATTAAATATACATATCAATTAAACATACATTTCAATTAATTAAACATACCTTTTCAAGGGCAACAAGATGTTTGGGTCACACCACGTAACTACCAATTGTTTCGCCCAAATACTTCATATCTGCATCGTTGTCCGGTATATGCAACGGTGTATTTGGTTCCAAAGCAATAACTGGTGATACTTTGACGTGACCCGCAAGGATCAGTGTGTTGTGCAATACTTCTCCCAAAGTATTGTACAGTGTTCCTTTTCCGACCTTGCGATGAGTAGGGGAGGATAAGTACAACATGCAAGGAGTGACACCCTAAATAAATGGTTAATACATAAGTATGTGAAACAATTAGGTTGAATGAATTTCTTATTTTATTAAGTAATTAATTACCTCGGGAAGACTTTTGAGACCAATGTTGCAACTCGCGTTTTCACTCTCCATTGCTATTTCACGTTGGAGTTGATCCGGAAGTTGCTTGTCTTTATTCTTCACCAAGAGTGCCACTTGCTCTGATATGAATTTGAGCTTCTCAAATACTTCCTCATTAGATGGATTTTAGCGTTTTTCTTGTGAAAATAGCTTCTAGGAGTTACGTCAAATCCTTTCCCCCTCACGCGGCCGGAATATTTAGGAACATTAAATACTTTACCGAGTATGTCCCTGCAACTAGCTTTGTTGTCCTCTTGATTTTCCGAACTTTGTTTGAGATTCTCCTAAAATACACGTAGGATTAAAAAGATAAGTTCAATATCATTTTTAAAATACAATATTAAAAAATATTAAAGTGATAAATATACTTACACAAAGTTCTATTACTTTTTGAACATTTTCGTTATCAACAACTCCATCTTTATTTACGCGATCTTCCTTCCACGAGATATGACGACCCAACGGTTGATCGGATTGAGTGTCTTGTAGCTATTCGTTAAGATCATAAACAAAAAATTAGTTAGAAACTATAGTTTATAATGTACAACATTATATAAAAGTGATGTTTAATTACTTACAAGTTTTTGCTCTAGACGTGCATATCCCATACGCGATTTTTTGTACGGGTGCGTCGGATTTTTTCCCTCTCGCGATTTTCCTTACTGATATTCTATATAAAAAAAATAACAATCGTGTAAAAATTTAAAATACGCTATGAATACGAATAATAAAACACAAATGCTAATAAATTAATCACTTACGACAAACGCGGGGTCGGAACGTTTTGCTACAAATGCGCTCCATTCCTCAGTTGATATATAATGTTTATATATTTTTGGAGCTTCCGCATTCATATTTCCATCACAGTCTCTTAGATAGCAGTTTGAGAGGTGAGATCTAAAACTCCGGTGTATTTTCTCGGCAACTCTCAGCACGTAACTCTTTCTCACCTCGTCAACATCAAAAGCAGTCTGCAAACCAAATAAAGATATAGTTTGAGTAAATTACTTCAATGGAAAAAATTATAAGTAACAAAAAAGTGGAGTAAAAAAGTTACTTGTATATCAGTCAAAAGTACATCTTTTGCATCCTTCAACACCTTATCTCTCCAATCGTCAATTGTAATGGGTATATTCTGACGAACAACAGCCCCAATATAACTTACAAACATGGAACTGTTGGGGTCAATTGGTTGACCACTCTCATTCCATCCCACCTAATAAACTCATCTAGTAGTACATGTTTTCAAAAAAGATAAAAAAATAAACAGCAAACAACGTATAGTGTACCTCAAATTTTATGCCAGTACTTCTTGCTTTGATGACATTTTGCATGATGGTTTGACTTCATTTTCGTAAGTCTTGGTGTTGCCAATTTCTTCATTTTGACAATCTAACTCCTTGTTGGTATCCATTTATCTACAACAAGTTCAACATGCAGTAGTCTAAGTACGTAGCAGTATAAGTTCAACATGCATTTTAGTGAAACAAAAAATTAATAAATACAATACCTAAAAAGTGCGAAGAAATACTTAGGGTTACGGGTTCGTAGGGTTCAGTTAGTAACAAAGAAGAACAGCGTAGAAAACGAACGAAGAGGAAATGATCGTAGGGTTTCGGGTTCGCAGAAATACGTAATGAGGGTTAGTAACAAAGATAGTTCGCAATGAGAATGAGTATGAAGATGAGGAGAAAACAAGCGTATGAAGTTTACGTAATGAGGGTTAGTAATGAGAACGAAATAGCGTAGGGTTCGCAATGAGAAGGAGAATGAAGAGGAAACTGAAGAGAAACAAGCGTATGAAGTTTACGTAATGAAAAGGAAACTGAAACGGTTTACTGTTATATATAAAACCCTATTACAGCGCTGTTTTGAAAAAGACCTCCTTATTTTATTTTTTTAAAAGCCTATTACAGCGCTTTTTTTGGAAGCGCTTGTGAAAAAGCCTCCTTATTTTAAGGATTTTTTATTGTCCCCACAAACCAACACGAGTTTTTTCAGCATGTAATTTATTTATTTATATATATAGACATATGATTTATTGAAAAATAATTTAAAGAAAAGTTTTGAATTCTAAAAACAATTATTTTATTTCGCTAAATGATTAGTGACACTTTTATTATAATTTAAGTGCAAAAATCAATTTTAGAACATTGTTTAACTTGAAAATGGTTTATCCAATTCTTGATTCATTTTGGTTTGCTAACATGTTATACTATCTTTTATTAAGGAGTTACTTGTCTTATCTACTACTTCAAAAATCTCAATTTTATTTTTTGATAAGTGATAAGGTTCAATTCAAAAAATAACAGTTTAATTGTGATAAATTTTGAGTTGTTGGATTTCTATAAGAATATGCTACATGTTAAAAATTAGTCTTTGATTTGTCAAATAAACGTATAATCATAGTGTCAATTGTTAAATTAGTTATGTGAATGAATATATGATCATGTGAGTGTGAAATTGTTTGTGTTTCTGGCGTTTTAAGTGTTGGGTAGTATATAGTGTTTAGAGTAGTTGAGTGTGTTTAAAAGTGAGATGATTATATATTTCTTTATTGTGGTTAGTTATTTTATATTAATGTAAATGTCATTTCATTCGTTGTTGTTACTACCGGTAACTTACAAATAAATTATTGTGGATGTGTAATTAAGAGAATTTTTAACTCAAAGTAATTAAGGAGTGGCCCTGCTTTCGTACTCTTGAATCATGTTAAAAAGTCTTTTAATTACATGTGTTTGAATGAATGTGATTATTGTTACCTTAAGTAGTTGACATAGGAAAAACTATCCACCCTGATGACTCTCGTTGATAAAAGAGGCGACAATAACTCGTTGTTAGTATTGTTAAAATACTTATTAATTTTAATTTTGAAATAGTTGAAAAACATGTTCATCTCTTATGTCAATTAATGTGATTTAATTATTAAATGCATGCTGTTGTAAATAGTATGTCCATCAATGACTTATTATTTATGCTTTCTTGATTATTTATTATTTATGAAGTGTGTTGTTATAGAGTTTTGAGTGTAAATCTCTTATAGTGTCGCTAAGTTGTTAGATGTGTTTCTTTTTATAATCCTTAAATATATGAAATAATTTAATAATTTAAAAATTCCTCTATTTGTTTGACATAAATGAAACTAGTTGAGTGATTGATGATAGAAGTTAAACTTTATTTTTTTTAAGCAGAAGAATCGGTAATGTTTTGTTTGAAAAAGTTAGTTGAACTTGACAATGTATTTGTCATATTTTTCATTTCATTCAACTTAAGGGTAGTAAGTTGTTATTGACTAAATCTATATGCTTTATTTTCTCTAAAAATTATAGTTAGTAATTATTGTATTCCATTCATGATTGAAATGTTAGATGTAATATGTATTTAAACGATTTATTTTCATGTTAGCTTATCATGCTAAGTTAATTGATTCTTTACATATTGTACTTAAATGAATAGTGAATGAATTAAATATATTTAATATATCCTTGAAGACCAAGTTTGAATCTTGAGGGTGGTTAATTAGATATTAATTAGTTCACTTATTCTTCACTCCAAATTTTGAGGACAAAATTTCTTTAATTAGGGGAGAATTGTAACATTTCGAATTTGATGATAAACTATTTTATTAACTAAATAGAATTTTTAAAAATTAACTTGGTGTTAAAATTATTTTAGAATATATGTTGATTAATTTTATGATTAATTTTTTTTATGTGTGGGTTTTCTATAGTTTGATAATTGTACACATATTTGATTTAAATAGTAATATAAATTATAAATATTATTTTATTCATTTTTCAAAAAACTAATAGTATTTTAGTGTAAGTATTTTTAAGAATAAGATTTTAGACAATTTTACGTGTAGAAGTGTATTAAATATTTGTGGTCATATTTTCATGTGCATTTGACTAAGTAATAAATGTGTGCATAGTTATATTTTAATTATTTCTAACTATTTCCTATTTTAGTTATTTATTTTTTAAAATAATTATCATGAGATATTGGTAATATTGTGTTTGATTTCCTTTAATTTGATATATTTTCTATGACATGATAATTTTATACATATTTATTGTGATTTATAAATTAATATAAAGTTTTGAAGCTATATTTATTTATTTTATTATTTTTACCATTCTCTAAAGATGATAATATTTTAATATGAGTATTTCAAAAAAATGATATTTTAATAATTGTGAAAATAATTATTAGTAAGAGGGTTTTAGATATTACAAGTATATATATTTAGAAGATTTATCACTTTAGTTATTCTATTTTGAAATATCAATAATGTTTTGAAAATAAAATTGTATTTAAAGAAGTTTTAATAATTAGTTTTGTTTTAGAAAAATAAAAGAAATGGAAAAAATGTGTTTTATGGATTAGGTATATAAGAGTCACTGTATCAATAAAAAAAATAAAAATAAATAAAAATAAAAAGAGGGGCAGAATACACTTACATAAGTGCAGATGTGCTCATGAAAAAGTAAGAAAAATTAGTACCGGCGATCGATAACCATTCTAGAAAGTTTTCTCCATTTTTGTTCAAAATTTAGTATGTTGTTTTTTCATTGAGCGAGTTATTTTAGCACATTTTTTTCATAATTTTAGCCTCCTCACTTTCTCTCTAAAATATTGGACTTCTTAGTTTATCAAACCAACTATTTGTACCTTTTTTTTTCATCGTAAGTCCGATTTACGTGAAATCAATGACAAAATGATTGTGTGAACAATGACTATACTATCCACGTATTAGTTTTCTGGTTTATTTGTAGAGTTTGATCGATTGGAGGACGAGAGGTCAACGGAACAAAGGCTTTTTGCTTGTGGATTCAAATTAGCATGTGAAAGCGTCAAAATAAAGTAAGCGTTGAGAGGTCGTTTGATTTCATTAGTATATTATAATATTAGATGAATGAAAAAAAATTGTATTTTTCAACATTTCACTCGGGGCTCGCTACCCACGACGGTAGCCCTATTTAGTAATACTTGAACTAATATGACTAATCGTGGCTTGTAGGATTAAAATATAGATTAGAAATTTTTATAAGGTATTGTGTGATTTAAATTCCATAAATGTGTGGTATATATGAAAAAAGCTTAAGTTTTTATGTGTTATGTATTGAAAGTTTTAATTTTTATGATATATGTGAGAAAATTTGAATTTTTATGTGGCATATGATGAAAGTTTTAATTTTTATATGTATGTGATTAAAGTTTAAATTTTTATAGTTTTGATGTTTATGATACTTTTTAAGAATACATGATTTTTATGATAAGTGTGGTGAAAGTTTTGATCTTTGTATTTATTTACAAATGTATGATTTTCATGATATGTATGGTGAAACGTTTGAACTTTGTGATAGTTATTTATAAATTTGTAAATTTCATGATATTTGTAGTGAAAGTTTCGATCTTTGATAGTTGTTTATGAATATATGATCTTAATGATATATGAGGTAAAAGCGTTGATTTTTATGATGGTTTTTTATGAATATTTGATTTTAATGATAAAAACATGTGATTATAATCTTAGTGACAAGGTCGGCCATAACCCTGTTCAACGAGAACATTGGCACGGGGCCCCCAATTAGGGAGGGCTCCAATTTTTTTTATTGTATAACTGAACTTTTAAAAATTGCAATTGTATCCTTAGTTTTATATACTGACCACTCTAAAATTTTGTATTTGCAACTTATGCCCAAAATAAATATCAATTTTCTAAACAAAGACTATCTTCTCTAAGACTAAACCTAATTTTTCTCAAATATCATCTCCTCTCCACACCGACCAATGTGAGTATGTGACAGCTGCTGCAGCTACCAGGCACCACCACCAAAAACCAAATGTTAGAATCTTGATGTTATGGTATTCTTGATGTTCAAGTTTTGTGATTTATTGAGTTAGGAACTCAATTTGTTTGAAATGGTTGATTTACTGATTTTAGGAACTCATTATCTATTATGATTTAATCTGATGTTAGGATTTTAGATTTTAGAAACTCATTACTGATTTTGTGATTTACAATAGTACTAATAGATTTTAGGAACTCATTACAAATTTTGTGATTTACAATGGAAATTTTTTGGGTTTAATTGAAATGTTAGCTGAATTTGACCCAACTGTCCAAGAACATGTTACACGTATTACAGATGATAAGGTTCACTTTCATTATCTTGGGCATAACATACAAAATGAGTTAATACTCTTGCTTGGTTTTTTGAAAAGCTTTAACTCATTTTGTCATATTTTAGAGAAGGTTTAACTCAATCATTTCTAAAATCTTAATATATCAATAGGTCCAAATTTTTTAGGCAAGATTGTACTAAGATTTCCGAAAGGCTTAGATTGTTTTACTAATACAATTATTGCATATATAACTTTGTTGACTATTCCCGTGACAGTTGCTTTTGCAGAAAGAAGTTTTCCAAAACTGAAGTGATTGAAGTCTTACTTGCGGTCTACCATGTTACAAGAAAAATTGAATAGATTAGCATTGATAGCAATTGAAAATGATCTTTTTGAGACAATACAATATGAAGACTTGATTGATAAATTTGCTTCAAAAAGTGTTAGAATGATGACTCTTTTAAAATAGCAACGTTAGTATTAGCTTGATGGTGTTATTTACAATTTACTTATTTTGAAGAATTTAAATAAAATAATTTGAGTTTTTGGTATTTCATTCGGTTAAAATATAATATTTTAAAATAACTTATAATTTTTAAAATTGTATTTTTTTTAGGGGCCCAATTTTTTAGAGTCGTAAAAGGTCTCCAAAAACATTAAGACGACCCTGTTTAGTGATATTTGAATGAGGTGATGATTTTGTATAAGTGATTTTTGAAGCTTTTGACATGATCTTAATGGGCTATGTGGGAATATTTAATTTCAATAAGACGTCATCATGTCATGGCTAATGCATCTTAGTGGATTGTGTAGGAATATTTGATTTTGATAATGCATCATCATGTCATAACATATGCATCTTTGTGGAAGTTGCCTTAGTGACATGTTTATTCTCTCCATTGGTATAGGTGATTTTCTGTGTGGAAGTTGCCTTAGTAGCAGATATTATATCAAGATCGTATAGTTTTTAGGAGTATGCATAACATTACACTGTCTTGTGATAGTTTTGTTAGGATTAATGTGTATCTAATGTGATAACAAATTATCTTAGATGATTTGATGTTATAATTAGATATTGATTTTCCTTGTGTGAGTGTAAAGTTATAATATGATTTTTTTCTTTGAATATTTTGATATACAATGAGGTGTTAGATACAGCTCTATGTTGATTACTTTTGTGTTCTCCTTACTTATATTATACTATCAACATGATTTTGAAACTCACCTCATTCGTTGTTTATTTGTGCGCATTTGCGAAAACGAATTTCAGGTTGTCAATCGACGATCCAAGCTCTAATAGGTGGTATATGTGGGGAGTTTTTTATATTGAGTCTTGAGCTGAAATATCATTTTGTATTTTATTATTTTTGAAGGTGAAGTCAATCATCTCTAAGTTTGTGAATAATTTAATTTCCAAGAATGATAAACCTTGCTTACTTTGATTCCAAGAGATTTTTAAATAAGAATTTTATGTAATGTTTTGTGTAAGAGTAAATGTGGCATCCTGAGCCTATGTTTGAGACAAAAAAAATGTATACCTTATTTTGGAATCGGTGCGAATCTTTATTAAAACTAGAGTATTTTATCTTATATTTCAATTCGGGGTTTTGGGTGTCACACATTGACGCCTGAAGTCGACTATGAGGGTAGTATTCACCAGTGCATAAGGCGCATACAATGAGCGGCTCGTAGGATGTTTTTAGGCAAAGTGACACATGAACGAACCAAATCATATCAGAATAAGAGGTATTCGAAGGTCGTGTAGGTATGGAAATATACGGTTGAACGAAGACATATAAGGATTAATATGTACTACCTAAACCAACAAGATGCATCTTCTTTTCGGTTGCCCATTACATAATAACTCCACAATTAAGTGTGCTTGACTTGGAGCATTCTTTGAATGAGTGACCTTCTGAGAAGTTTTCTATAAAGTATGTGAGTGAGGACAAAATATACTAAAAAGACCCGTGTTGATTTATGGGGACAGTAGGAAATCCTTAAAGTAGTATGAGATTTTACAAATGCTATCAGAGCATACCTCTCATAGTACGACGTGGTTCGGGAACAAACCAAGCAGAACTTGGTGTGCATGTGACACCTGAGGTTGACAAAGTGGGTAGTGATCACCGGTGCACAAGGCACGTAAAATCAGTGGCTCTTGGAACACTTCTAGGCAAAAGGACACATATACTAACCAAATCAAATTGGAATGAAAGAGATTCAGAGGCTGTGTAGGAATAAGACTATACAGTTGAAGGAATGCTTATAATGGTTAATATGTATTACCTATACCAATAAGATGCATCTTATTTTTGATGGCTCAATATATAAGAACTCCACAGTTACGCATGCTTAACTTGGAGCACTATTTGAATTGATGATCTTCTAGGAAGTTTTTTAGAAAGTATGCAAGTGAGGACAAAACATACTAAAAATACTTGTGTTGATTTCTGGGGATAGTAGGAAATCCTTAAAATAATCTAGGGAGTTACAAAAAACAACAAGGCTAACATACATTCTCCAAAAAATTAATTCAAAGTTGATTTCTTCTTTTCTATCTGTTATTTTACTAACTCAAGGTTATGCATCATCAAGACATAAAGAAAACACTTATTGAGTTCTAACATTCAATCATCTAAGTGACATCAAGTGGTAAAACAATCATACCATGAGTAATATCCTAAACTAACACAACAATTTCAACAAAAATCCTAGAAATTACCTACATGCATGACACATTTTAAAGAAATCATTCAAAACTCTTAAAAAAACCACAATAACTCATTCTCATTTCAATCCATATCCCCCAAAATATCCCACCTACAGAAATTTACAATCCAGTCGTGCATGCAATGGAAAAAAGGAATGAAACCCACCTTTGATGTTCTTTTCTATATAAATGACGGAGATTGAGGAAATGGATAATAATCTCATATTCCTTTGATTCTTCAACTATTTCAAATTTTCCCCTATTCTTCTCTCATACCTTAGTCAATTTTCATCTCCTTCTTCTCTCATGCTTTCTTTTTCTCCATAAGTCCTTTAATATTTTCTTCCTTAAATTCCGCTTAGTTATGTATAATGGTGTGAACGTGTGTGTTGGTGTGTAAAATGTGTATGTCTAATAAGAGCATCTACAACGGTGAACTCAATATGGGTTCATTAAATGGGGTCCACTGTGCCACATCATCTTGAAGCAACTCATTCATTTTTTACTGCAACAGTGAACTCAACATGGGTTTATTAAATAGGGTCCACTGTACCACATCATTTTAAAACAATTCATTCATTTGTTACGGTTTAACAAAATCATATTAGGTCCCACAACTTTAATTTATACATTAATATTTTAATTATATTTAATTTTATTACAACTTAAAATATTAATTTAAATATTTCAATTAATATTATTATACATTATTTTAATTAAAATTTAAAATAAAATTGAATTTAAATTTTTATAGCAATAATAAAAATTAAATGTTAAATACATGACATAAATAATTAAAAATGATAAAAGTAAATAATAAATTTAAATTTCGTTATTCTCGTGTCCAAAGCGCTCCCGAATATGCTCTACTAAATCTGCTTGAAGTTGTTGATGACATCGTTTTTCACGGATACTTGCTCTTCTTTCTAATCTTGTTGCAAGATTAGGATGAGGACCATTATGTGTTTAAGTTGTAGAGACGTTACTATCCATGTTGTCATAAGAGTAATCAAAATCACCACCATATGTGTGGCGTTCGTCTTCAACGATCATGTTATGCAATATGATGCATGCATATATTGTATGTTTAAGGATTTCCATGTGCCAAACACGAGCTGGACCATGTATAATTGCAAATCTAGATTGGAGCACTCCAAATGCTCGCTCCACATCCTTTCTAGTTGATTCTTGTTTTTGGAAAAATAGTTTTCTCTTATCTCCTAGTGGCATTGGGATTGTCTTGACAAATGTAGCCCACTCGGGATAGATGCCATCTGCTAGATAGTACCCCATATTATATGAAGATCTGTTAACTGTATATTGCACTTTGGGAGCGTGTCATTCCAAAATATCGTTAAACACATTGGACTGGTTTAACACATTAATGTCAGTGTTTGAACCTGCAATGCCAGAAAATGCATGCCAAATCCACAAGTCTTGTGATGCCACTGCTTCAAGCATGATCGTGGGTTTACCATGATCACCTCGACAAAACTGGCCTTTCCAAGCAATCGGACAATTTTTCCATTCCCAGTGCATACAATCGATAGAACCTAACATACCTGGAAAGCCACGTGCCTCCCCCATTTGTAATAAGCGATGAATATCATTGTTGTTGGGTCTTCTCAAGTATTCAGCTCCAAACATCTCGTTCACGCCCTTTACAAATCTCTTTAAGCACTCAATTGCAGTGCTTTCACCAATTCGAACATATTCATCTACACTATCACTGCGAGATCCATATGCCAATATACGAATAGCAGCAGTGCATTTCTGCAATGGCGAAAGACCCTTTTTACCAGTTGCATCGACCTTCATTTGAAAATACTCATCATGATTTCCAAGTGTAGTTACGATTCGAAGAAACACGTGTCTATGCATTCGAAACCGTCTTCAGAATTGAGCACTTGTGTATACTGGATTTTCAGAGAAGTAGTCGTTGAACAATCGAGTATGCCCTTCTTCACGATTTCGATCTATCATTGTTCTTCTTTGCCTGTGCCTAGTAGAACTATTGGACTATTGTTGCTTTTCAAACAATGACATCAATAGTTCCTCATCAGTGTTGTCCACAAATTCATCTTCTATCAATTCCCAGAAGAATTTATTGAGTTCTTCCGAATTATTTGGATCCATTAGATGATTGAGGAAAGAGAGTGAACAACTTGATAAAAAATATAGGAGTGTGAGAAGATTGGTATATATTTTTTTTAAAAGAATGAGAGTATATATATAATGTTAAATGAATAACGGCTAGTATGACTAACAGCTAGTTTGAATAACGGCTAGTTTGAATAACGAGTACGCTCCACTAGCAGAATTCTTTGTTCTTTTTGAAGAACATTCAATTGATGCTCCCATCCATTTACGTTCACATTTTAGCAATCGCCATGCATACTCATGATTAAATGGTCCACCTGTATCTTGAGAATAAAA
Organism: Cicer yamashitae; assembly: GCA_037974755.1. Classification (NCBI taxonomy): domain Eukaryota; kingdom Viridiplantae; phylum Streptophyta; class Magnoliopsida; order Fabales; family Fabaceae; genus Cicer; species Cicer yamashitae. The sequence continues at coordinate 20,792,121 of JBBPBQ010000003.1, forward strand.
AGCATGTGCAGCAATCATGATGTCCTTCTCTGAGCTTCCACTTTTCTTTCCACTAACAGCTTGTTTGTAACACCCAACAAATTTTTGAACGAAACCATTTATTCGATGCCATCGAGATTTTAGTTGACTTGGTATTTTCTCTCGCAACTGCCCACGATATTGATTATAATTTGTTGCAATTCTTAACCAAAAACCATCTGCTTTTTGGTCAACTCCTACAATTGAATCTTTTGAAATGTTGAGCCATGATTGAATAAGTAGTGTATCTTCATCCATTGTGAATAGCTCTCGAGGTTTTTTTCGACCTTGATGTTCTTCTCCCTCTTCGACAATAGTATTTTTAAGACCAACTTGAGTAGAAAACTGTAGAACTTGACACTCTGGCATAGGGTCAATTGGTATTTGAGGTTCATAACAAGTAAGCTCTCCATGAGTATTCATTTGAGGTCTATAAAACATATTGGGATTGGTTGGTGGTGATGGTAATTGAGAATTTTGAAAATTAGGATGTTGATCTCCACCTTGAGTATTCATTTGAGGTCGATAAAACATATTGAGATTGGTTGGTGGTGATGATAATTGAGAATTTTGAATATCATGATAATTTTGCATAAAATGCAATCAAGATTGTTGAAGATTATAATGATTTGGATCCATTTGCCACAAACAATTTTTGTTTGAAACAATAAAATGAAAAAATAAGTAAAAAATTATTGTTAATAAAAGATTAAAGAAACTATTGTAACAAAAATTGTGAAAGAAAAAGTAAGAGTAACAAAAACAAATTGTTTCTATTAATAAGCAAATTGTAACAAATAAATAGTAAAAAAAGCTAACGGTCATAAATTAATTATAAAAAAAAAGGTAACGGTCATAAATTAATTATAAAAAAAAAGGTAACGGTCATAAAATTATTATTATTAATAAATTAAAAAAAAGAACGATTAATAAAAAAAGCTAACGGTCATAAATTTACTATTATTAGTAAATTAATAAAAAAAAGGTAACAGTTATAAATTTATTACTATTAATTTATGAAAGTACCGTTCCTTCCTGAGAGAACCGTGATTACAGTTTGACACAACTCCAACGGTGAACTCCCAAAAAACTCATGGTTACGTTATTCCACGCTGGTGGACAAACTTAATTTTACTCCCGTTGGAGATGCTCTAAGAGGTAAAGAGGTCATAATAATTTACTCTATTGTCCATACTCAAATGTAGTAAACCCACATGTATCATATCTCCAATCTGAGTTTAATTATAGTTGGTTTTTACTAATTAAATTTAACTTATTTCTCCTCTAACCTCTCTTAACTTAACTCAAAATTATACATAATATGAAAGAATCTACTTTTCACAAATTATTTTTTGATATTAATAAGTAAAATTATTAAATAAATACTATAAATTATTTAAGGTAAAGAGGAATGTTACTCTAACTCTATTTATCTCATAATAAATGTTTTACTCTAACTCTAACTCTATTTATCTCATAATAAAATATGTTTTTTTAACTAAAATATCATTATAAATGGAGAAGTTAATTTTATTTTTGACTAATCAATTGATCATTGATAATATAAAATGACAAGTAATATTAGAGAAAAAAATATTACAAATGGGAGGGAGTAACAAACTTATTAAAAAAATAAATGTTTCTAGCTTCACAAACTTAGTCTAGATTTTACGCTATCAAGTATCTATTTAAAACCTACCATAAAATGAACTCTATAAAACTAAAATCCCTCATTCACATACAAGCCTACAAAATCCAAGTCTCTCCATCCATTTGTCATATCTGTTAGAAAGCCACACCCTCTTGATTCCAACAAAATTGTCCCCTGCATCATGAAGATAAAGGCTGATATCAACTCCACCACATGTAACACTATATTTTTCAAGTTAGCTTCCTTAAGTTCTAATTCTTGTGTCCTCTTAATTATGCCTACTTACGGACTACATTAAAACACAATAATGAAGAGGTTAGATCTCCTCAAATCTCCCTGAAACTCATATGACTACGAATGTAGAGGAAATTGAAGTTGTTGATGATGACAACAAGGTTCTAGATGTGGTGAATAAAGACATAGAAGCTCTTACTTCCAATTGGCTAGACATGGCTGAGGATGAAATTGCTAATGTTGAAGAAACTATAGATGATGAGGGAGAAATGGCACCTTTGAGGTTTTTGTCTCAAAATCTCACAGAAAAAATAAACAAGAAGCAAAATGTCAATACAAATGTTGGCAATGCTAACCCGGGCACCAAGGCAGATCCTAAGAACTAGCCTAAATGAAGAGTGTTTTCTGGAACATTAGGGGCATTGTAAATCCTCCTTCAAGATTTGCTTTCAAAAGGTTGTGCTAGCTCCAAGCACAAACATGTTTTCTTCTTTCTAGCTGAGCATTGGATGAATCATTTAGATTTCTCTTAAAAGTTACTTACCAGCTTGCATTACAATATTTTTTTGTCAACAATAGTGATTCTTTGATCTCTAAGCGTTGGGACTTGTATGCCATGCCCATTGATTTTGTAGTGATTGGTACTTCTTATTGCATATATCTTTCATTTGGAATCACAATGACATAATCTATGGTGTTAATTGTTGTTTAGGTTTCTACTAATTACATTGCTATGAGTGGCATACTTACAATAAACGTTGGTGTTTCATGGGAGATTTCAACACAATTTTAGGGTCACATGAATATAGAGGTGTCATAACTGGAGTTGTAGATAAAGCTCCAAACTCTAAAGCCTCTTTAAAAAATTAGGTCTCCTATTAAAATAATATTTTTAAAGCATCGGTCCATTATTTCATTAGTTTTTGTGGACTTAAGGGAAGGGTTCATAGGTCTAATATTTTGTTAATTTTGATATTTTTTTTCTTGAAAAATTTTTAAAATTTATTTTTCTCGAAAAAATATTCAAAAATATTCAAAAATATTTTTTTTTCAGAAAAATTTTAAATTATTTTTTTCTCGGTTGAAAAAAAAAAATTCTCGAAAAAAACTGAATTTTTTTTTTCTTGAATTAAAAAATTTCGAGAAAAAAATTGTAAATCATTTTTAATCAGACAAAATTCGAAACTTGTTTATTGGAAAATTTTAAGGAAAAAATCGAAAAAAATTATTTCTCAAAAAAAAATTGTCAAAATTTTTTTATAAAAATAATCGAAATTTGTTTTTGAAAAAGTAGGTCAATAGACTCCTCTAAGCTCACAAAGTTAACTTTATAGGCTTTCATTTTAGGAGTTTTTTAGTGTTATAGGTTTTCATTTTTAGAGCCTTTTTAACTATATATTTTTTTTATCCTTCTAATATATAAACTGGTGTCAATAATTAGTGGACTTGTCAAATTCACGGTTTTAATCATAACCCTTCTAGGATTACTACGGAGGAATTACACCAATGGATTGATCATAATTATATAATTCATTTGCCTACTATGGGAGCTAAACTCACTTGGTCCAATGATAGAAAAAGTACTTTGGCTCACATTGAAAAGAGCATGGATAGAGTGATTTTCATCAACAATTGTATTGAAACTTGAGACTCCAACTTCTGCATATCATTCACTAAAATCAATTCTAATCATTTTCCTATTATTTTGGATTATGCTAGATCCCAAAAAAGGTATGTATCTTTTTTTAAATTCACGATGATGTGAAGGAATTCTAGAATGAGTCTATGTTTGTGCTTAATAAGAAATTAAATAATATGAAGTCCAAACTCAGCGATTGAAAAAAAGGTTTTCAGTGATTATGAGCAGCAAATTCAGAATTTTATGTGTCAAATTACATCATATTTTTTCCTAAAAAATTCATTCTGTGGTTGTTATTAGACTTAATTGTAATTTTAGTTCATCTATTTTTACTGATTCACGAAATTGGTTTTCCTGTTTTAAAAGTCTCTCTCTGATTTTTTAACTAAAAAATGACGACGTGAAATATTTTAAACAACGTGACATATAATACGATAATATAAAATGATTAACACTTATAAAATTGGAATAAAAGTGAGTTTATTAATTGTGCTTGTTAAGTGATTATTTATTATGCAAGAGATAAAGTGTAATTATATGTTGTGAAGATTTATGATGATTATGATTAAGCGATGATTATGATTCTTTGATGAGGTGACAATTATGACGATTTTGATGATGTGATGATACATGAATTATGTTTATGATAGTAAGGAGTGGCTAACAACGAGACTAGAGGAGAAAAATATACGTGAAGGCAAACAGCGGTGAAGTTAGCCTAATTTTAATGAAATAATATGTCAAATTTAATTGGTGAGAGAAAAAATCATGATAATTTTTAAGATTAAATACGTTTTTAGTCCTTATAAAACTTCAAACATGTTTAATACAACTTTAGTCCATACAAAAATTTTCAGCAAATAGTTTTAATCCCTCTTGAAATGAAATATATTTAATTGATCTTCAAATTTAAATTTTTTTAATAATTTTTTACAAGCATGATTTGAACATCATAAAAAAATTCTACACAAAAAATTAGACTTTTTAAACTTGAGATGAATTAAATATAAATTTTTTAAATGTAAAAAATTAAAGATAAAAGTAACGAAATTATTGATTTAGAAATTGAGTTTTGAGCTCATTAGAGGAACGTTTTATATTGTTGTAAACATGCTTGAAATATTCAAAAATATATGTTAATTTAACAATAAAGACTAAAATTACTGTGCATGATGATTTTGTAAGGACTAAAAGTTGTATTTTTATTTTACATTGAATAAAATTAAAATGTTCAAATTTTATAAGGACTAAAAATTTATTTAACTCTATCTTTTACTTATATAAAATGTAAATTCAAATTGCAATAAAGAAAATAAAAATCGATAATAACTATTTAGAAAAGTAGCATCCGACAACGCTTTAAAAAGTCAAATTTATCTATTATTGAATCTATAATAACTAACAATATCCTTTTCAATGTAAACTACTAATAAACTATTTGTAAGAATTCATCATCTATTTTATTTTAGCCATGTCGTAACATTTTTTATTACTAAAAATATTTTATTTAAAGTTACAGTAGAGATTAAAAGTATCAAAACAATATAAATAGATATATCAATCTAATAATATTTTTTTGTTTGTCTTAATTTTTTACTAATAAATTTATTTGGAGTAACTAAACATAAAATTATACTTACAAAGAGAGGCTTCTTGGCAAAGGCCCCAAAGTTATTTAAATAATTATTCAATGATTAAATAAAATGTGTGCGCATGTGTGCATTCATGATGTGTTAAGAGGGATGATGTCTATACCTTTTAGAGGAATGCAGATCAAGTCAACTAGAAATGTTCTTCCTACACTTTGAACATTTCCCCATTCGCGGTGAATTGGAAGTTTGAGCTTGTTTTTCTTTGTTTTGTGGTATGTTAACCTTCATCCGATGATTAAATTTATTTGAACCCTTTCATGGCTGCCACTTTGATTGTGTTTCCTTATATACCCTCCTTAGACTTTCCTCAGCTATATAAAGCTTGTGCACCAATTTTGCATAATTTGTAACTTGTAACTATTCCAGGTTAATTATTCCTTATCTCTTGTTTTAATCCTCACTCAAATTATTCCATTCTTCATCTGGTGTCTAATGAGCTTGGAGATCAGAACCTTCAAACTTTACGAATTTTGCTACATGTTTAACATTGACATATCTCCCTTTTAAAGATGCACAAACTCTAATTCATTGTTCTTCCTTTTACTTTTTGGATAGTACGTATAGTGGATGGAAATGCTCTCAATCTATTCGTATTCCCAAATTTATCATGTATGCTTATGCTCCTTTTCCACCAATGTTTTGATTCACACTCCTGCACGTGTGTTGCAAATGTCGCATTCTAATCCCCTTAACATTATACCACCTCAAAAGCTTTATCTATCTCTTCCAACCATGCTTGAGCTTCCGATGGGTTGTGATTTCCTCCAAAGGTTGGAGGTTTCATCTTCTAGAAGTCGTAAAAGATTATGTTTGTCACCTCATAATGTGTTGGAGGTTATTACATTGGTCCTCGGGTTTGAACAAGGTGGTTCACTTAATCCGTAGTGGTTGTTGCTTGTTGTTGAATGACCTCCAATATCCTATCACAAGGTTCAACATTATGTCGTTGAGTTGGTTGTGGTTGGGGGTTACAACTAGACCTTACGAGGCATCTTGCATTTTATACCATAATTTTGCATACCATACACAAATATTAAATTGATCAAGGTTAATATTTAGTAAAATGAAAATTAGACTATATAGTGAAAAGCAAAACACTGTGACTTCTACCTACTCTAATACAAAAAAATGTAACACTTTATATTATTTAACTAAAAAATAATATAAGGTATTACATATTATTAATTCAAAGGTAGTTCACACAACATTAAAGTGCTATGATAATATAGATACAACTATTACATAGTTTCCAAAATATCATGAGGAGTAGTACACATAACGTTTCTTCAAGATATCACTATAGTACAAAATAAAATTAATAATGAAAATTCATCTCGTTCACTTTGAGATCTAGGGAGCTAAATCTTTTTATTTGTTATAAATACATAAAAATAAAAAGACAAGATAATAACTCAGTGAGTTACATAAAAATTGGGAAGGGTAGTTTATAAATTTCATTTGAACTTAAAAAAGTTACTTGTAATTTTTTAAATAAATCATGCGTTTAAGTAACAATTCATTCTATTCTCGTGATACTTGAAGGTGTACGTCATTGGGATAGTCTTGATATGTGAATAAGGTAGGTCATTGACCATAACAAAACAATTAGTGTTCCAATTATTGTTCCCTTATTATTAAGGACCACAATATCTCACCATAGTTAAGATAAGCATCCTATAAAATAAGTCTCGTGATTGTAACATATTCAAACAATTCTTTTCTCACTCCTTTTAATGAAATACTTTTTAAGTCACTTATCTAATATGGTAATCATACTAATTTCATGTAAAGAAATTAAAACAATGCTTTTAGTCTAGAAATAAATACTCCTTAAATTCTACATTGACATAACTAAAGGATTTCATAACACACGTTCATAATTCGCTCAACAAATTCCCAAAAGAGTTAAGATTTAGGTTGTTATCTATCAAATTCAATTAGCAAATTTGATTCACAAGCCAACCCCAATTTTTAATACAAACATAAAACAACACAACAATTCAACACATACAAACATCAAGACATGCAATGGAATAGGAAGCCTTCTAAAGTTATTATCAAATATGCAAAACAAGTCACAATAAAAATATCTAATCATGTCTACATCAATTCAAACACATAAAATTCATGCTAAAAAAACTTTGGTGACATTTAAACCTTCAATTTCATTTTTGGTTCTTTATCTTTTGTCTAATATTTGTTTTGGTCTTTTATCTTTTTTTTTATTAATTTTCATCATTTATCTTTTATAAGTAATTTATTTTAGTCATTTTCACAATCACAATAAAATTTATAGCAATATCTGATTATTGGAATCCTTTCTAATAATTGTCATTATGTGTCTACTATAATATTATTTTTAAAAATTCATTTAACCCAATAATAGGCTAGCACTTGAAAAAGTCTCCTTGTATGTTTTGAAATAAATATAATCTCTTTGAAATAAAGAACATTTATCAGAGTTCTGTGTATTTTTATTTGATCATCCTTATTAAATTTGCATACTTAGCTTTATAATTGATTCAAGATTATACCTCAACAATTTATGAAAATTATCATACAGTTGTTTAAAATGGTTGTGATAAAGGACCAAAAATATATTTAAATCTATTTTTTTTATTAGTATTATCTATTATTATATATTATATTTTGAACTTTATGTTAAATTATTAATTTGTTAACCTTTTAGTGATTTAATCATATTAGTCAACATTAATTTTGACATATTTAAATGTGTTATTGAAAAAAAAGAATTGAAGTATCATTTCATATAAAGTTAAATTCTTTTAAATCTCATATTAAATATAAACAAAATTACCTAATTTCATTGATATTCTATTAGCTAGATAGTATATTCAAAGATATGAATTGTTTCTTATTTGAAAATGTTTTAAAATATACTTTTAAATAGACTATAATCAGTCATACCATACTTTCATAAAGGTCATATCTATGATGCATAGGTACGGGTACAATACTGTTATCAGGTACTTGTACTAGTACCCGATACGAGTACGTCAATCAAAAACATAATTTTTTTATATAATTTAACTAAGAGAGTTAAGTTGTTCAACTCACAATACAAAATTTTAAAATAAAAAGTTGTGTTCGGTTGCAATTATAAAAAAACTCAAGTACATTAATAATATTATACTAATACATAAGAAAATCACTAATTTCACTCGCAAATGAAATAACGAAGGAAAAGAGAGTATCTACGAGTACTAGTACCGGGTAAGTACCTCATACAAATACTTCACTATTTTATACGTACCCATGCTTTAGAGGGTTAGATTAGGTCTTAAAAGAAGCCTATTGTAGGTCACATATCACATTCAAACCTTAATTTTCCGATTGACCAGGCTTGTGTCTTGTAAAGTCTAACTCAACTTAATCTATTCTAAGAGCGTTCACAATGGAGGGTGTTTCCTCTAATAAACATCATGTCAGATAGGCACTCCTGTTGTGGAGTCAAAAACATTGATGCTTATAGAGCATGATGGCTACAAAAGCACCTTCTCTATCTTTACTTTCGTGGGTTCCACTCAAAAAATTATATTAAAATAAATGAATGTAGTTGAAATGTAATGGTATAGAGTTAATGGTGAGACTTATTTAGTAAATTTTTTTGGAGTGATGTGTTGGAGTTAATGATGTTTATTAAGAACTATGATTCAAAAATTATTAAATAAGTGATGTGTACACACGAAATTCATTTAAGCATCCAAATTGGAGAGTAGGGATGACAACACAACTCGCACCCGTGAATACCCACCCAAAGAAAATCCACTTTGATTGGATACGGGTATGGGTGCGAGTTTTCTCTGAAATTAAAACTCGGGAGAAGGGATGGGTTTGGGGGTGTTGATATCCACCCCACACCCTCCCCCAAACTCGCTCCGCTAGGTTGTCATTTTAAAATTTTATATACATGTTCATATTCAATATATTTAATATTTTTTAAATATTAAAAATTATATTTTTCTCTTTATAGAAAATTTGTTTTTATTTTATTATTTTAATTATAATAAATATATATTTTAAATTTATTATTTTATATCTATGAATAAGAGCAGGTGCAGGGCGGAGAAACTCAAACTTCGTCACAAGCAATAATTAAGAATTTAATTTCACACCCGATAAAAAACAGAAACGAATGCAAAAAATTTCTGACCAATGAAATGCAAAAGTGAAAGAGGCTCAAAGTCTGATCTCGTCCCAATCCGTTGTCATATCTACTAGAGAGCTCCATTTTGGACGTGGATGAACTAACCCAAATTGGCTAGCTGCTCTATTGAGGCTTGTGTCGTGACTCTGAGCTAGCCTTAAATAACATTTACCCTCATTTATTATAAAGTGGGTCGCCATCATTGGAGTATTTTAGGAAGGATGCATACTCATAAATGGAAGCGTGAACGAATGTATGTTTATTAGGATAGTCATTTTCGTATGGCCAATCTCCCAAAGAAGGACAATTCCGATATTGGTGCATGACTCAAATCACCCTCCTTATCTTATCTATTGTATGTAGATGCACGGAACGAATCTCTTTGGTCAATCCTCTCTATTTTATTTTATTTTATTTTATTTTTAATTAAACTTTTATATAAATATTTTATTTAAATTTTTTTATTTTTAATTGAAATTTTAAATTATATAGATTTTTTTCCCACTATATCCCTTTTTTTTTCAGTTTTCCAATCTGCCCTAGTTTGAAAAAAATTTCCCAATCTGCTCTATTTTTTGGGCTAAACAGGAGGTCGCAGTGGGGGGTGCGACCAGCTGAAGGCCTGCGAATTTTGGGCCTAGTGGGAGTTTGCTGGCTGGGGGTGCGATAATAATAATAACAATAATAATAATAATAATAATAATAATAATAATAATAATTTATCAATTAATAATAATAATAATAAAAATTAATAAATAATAATAATAATAATTAATTAATTAATAAATAATAATACATTAATAATAATGATAACAATAATAATAATAAATTAACAAATAATAATAATAATAAGAATTAATAGATAATAATAAGAATTAATTAATTAATAAATAATAATAATAATTAATAAATAATAATATATTAATAAATAATAATAATATATTATTATTATTATTATAAATGATGACAATTAAAAATAATTAAAAATAGAAAATTATATTAAAAATTTAAAGAAAATACATTAAAAAAAATACATCAAATAAAATGAAACAAAATAAAAAAAATACATTAAATTATTGATGTCCATCTAAATGACCTCCAGTTCCACATCTAGGATGTCGTCGAATTCATCTAGCTCTTTGAACGAATTGAGGTTCTTCCGGTTCATCCTGATCATTATCCTCCTCAATGTAAGTCGTAGGTAGATTAGAACCACTACCACCTGCTTCCATGAAATTTTGAGGTTGAGGATTATACATGGAGTCAAACACAGCATAAGCCGACTCAGGAGTTGTGCACTGAGTTCCAAACAAATTATAGAAAAGCCCACTTTCTGTCGGATAACCGAGGGTAGGCATTTCTGGTACTGGCGGAACGTAATATTGAGTCAGTGGTGGATCATAAGATGGAACTTCTGTATGGACATGTAGATGAGGTGATGATAGAGACGGTTGTGTTGTGTTTTGTTGTTGTGGGGTGGATTGGGAGGTTGACGTCACAGAAGGATACGACGGTGGTTGCAAACGGGGATCACGGAGATATTGTTCAACATATATAAATAATTTGGTGTGCTGTCTAAACCAAATCATATATTCTGTAGTATGGCATAAAAGACCTTCCACGATCTTACCTTGCAACACGTAATTGTGACGCTCATTCCAGTGTTTAATTTCTTCCCTCCAAACCCAGTTCCAATTATCATCAACCCCGTGTCTCATGTCGACCTCATGGTACATTTTCATGTCCTCTGGTGGTTGTGGTATTTCTTGATGGAAGCCGAACTGAAGTGTGACTCTATCTGTATGATGTTTTTCAACGATATGATAGCAATGCAGATAGGTACATGCAGTCCAAGTGACCACCTCTTCTACCGGAACTTCATGTTGGAACATGAGATAAGGTCTCCAATAGAACTGATATTTAAAAAACAAAGTAAATTAATTATAACAAGTATAAATAAAAAACAAAATATTTAAAAAATTTAAATAAAAGGAAATAAATATATTACTTCATGAACCATCATGTGATCAATTGTTGTTCGGTATCCTTCTATGTCGTTATGAGGAACTTTACCGAAATTTAGACCACCAGAATTAAATCTGTCGAATATATTAAAAATAAAAAATATAATAAAATTAGTAATATGATAAGCAATTGGTTTTAAAAAAAGGAAAAAATAATATAAAATAATCCTAAAATGTATATTACATTTAATCCTAAAATGTAATATACATCTTCCAAAGTTATTGTGCACTCACCTACTGGAAGATGAAACATGTGAGTTTCTGGTCTCCATCTCTCAACCATAGCAGTGATCAGACCCACATCTAGTTTATAATTTCCGAGTTTGATCACTTCACCGAAGTCAGCCACTTGCAAATATGGTAATATGGCTTCATTTGGTCTTTTATTTATGTTACCGTGACATTTTAGTTTGCCCTTTAATGGTGACTGAAATTAATAAGATATAAAATAAAATAAGTAATGAGATTGAAAATATTATAAATAAAATAAAATAAAATAAGTAATGACATTGATAATATTATAAATCAAATAAAATAAATTAAAATAGAATACAATAAAATAAAATATTATAAAATAAATTAAAATAAAATAAAATAAAATAAAACAAAATAAATTAAACTAAAATAAAATAAAATAAAATAAAATACAATAAAATAAAATATTATAAATTAAATTAAATTAAATTAAATTAAATTAAAATAAAATAAAATAGAATACAATAAAATAAAATATTATAAAATAAAATAAAGGGTTTATCAACGGCCTAGGATGACCCTGATCAAATTCGTGTGAGTATATTTCAACCAATAAGATCATTTTTTTAAAGATTCAATCTCGTCCGTTGAATAAAAATTATCAACGGACGTAAATGACCCAATCCTTGTGAGTATATTTCAACCAATAGGATCATTTTTTTAAAAATTCAATCTCGTCCGTTGAATAAAAATTATCAACGGATGTAAATGATCCAATCCTTGTGACTATATTTGAACCAATAGGATCATTTTTTTAAAGATTCAATCTCGTCCATTGAATAAGAATTATCAACGGATGTAAATGATCCAATATCAATCCTTGTGACTTGTTTTCAACCAATGAAATCATCACCACACCTTCTATAAATAGAAAACAAACTAACATTATCTCAACACACCTTCCATCTCACTATACCTACTATCTCACTAAATCTCACCCAGCATCAGATGGAACTCTTGCAGTTGGAATGAAGTTTCAAAACAAAGATGAATGCGTACATGCAATCAAACGTTACCATCTAAAACATTCACTGAATTTTATGGTATAAAAATCAGATTTAGAAAGGTATGTTATTTATTGTCCAAGTCCAAATTGTTTGTTTAGATGCAGAGCTTCAAAACGCAAAAAAAGTGAATTATGGGTGATTGGTAAATTGAATGTGCCTCACACATGCACAAATTCTATATTGTCACAAGATCATACGAAACTTGATTCTAACATGATATGTACAAGCGTAATGCAAGTTGTGAAAGTGGATCCTTCAATCAAAGTGAAGGTCATTATTGCTGAGATTCGGGCTTTACACAACTACACAGTTAGTTATAAAAAGGCCTGGATAGGAAAAAATAAAGCGATTGAACAAATTTATGGCAATTGGGAAGAGTCTTACAATCAACTCCCACAATGGTTATTGGTTATGCAAACGTTTGCTCCAGGAACCAAATTTGAAATGGAAACCATCCCAGCTTATCATGAGAATTGTTTGATAAGTGGGATAAGGATCTTTCATAGACTATTTTGGGCTTTCGTTCCGTGGATATCTGCGTTTAAATTCTGCAAACCAATAGTACAAGTTGATGGGACTTGGTTGTACGGCAAGTACAAGGGAACTCTATTGGTAGCAGTTGCACAGGATGGGAACGACAATGTAATTCCTATTGCTTATGCTCTTGTGGAAGGTGAGACAAAAGAGGGTTGGAGTTTCTTTTTGAGAAATTTGAGAAAATACGTCACTCCACAACCCAACATTTGTTTGATTTCGGATAGACACGAATCCATTAAGAGTGCTTATAATAATTCGAACAATGGGTGGCAAGATCATCCGTCAAAGCATATGTTCTGCGTCCGACATATTTCACAAAACTTTGCAAGGGAATTTAAGGACAATGCTTTGAAAAAAAAAAGTTATTTCTATGGGTAATAATTTCATTTTTGATTGTTATAATTAGTGTAATTTTTGACACATTTCATTCTTAATATATATAATTACTGTAATAATGTTTTGTCTACTATTTCAATACAGGTTACTCGATCAATGATCCTACATATCGATACTACCGCAGAGAAATCGGCATAGTAAACCCGGAGGCTTTGAAATGGTTAGACAACATACCTCGACAAGATTGGATTCAAGCATTCGATGGAGGTAGCCGTTTGGGGTCAAATGACAACCAACCTTGTGGAGTCGATCAACGCAGTATTAAAAGGCCCGCACAACCTTCCCATCACTGCTTTGGTCCAATCAACTTATTTTAAAACAGGGACATTGTTTCCAACCATGGGTAAACGACACGCATCAATTTTAGCTTCTGGTCAAGTATACACAGAAACTTGCATAGATTTTATGAAAAAAGAAATAAGTAAATCCAATAGTCATATAGTGGATAGTTTTGATCGGAGCAACCATACTTTCATGGTCCACGAGACAGTAGTTCCAAAGGAAGGGCGACCAATTGGTTACTTCAGTGTAAACCTTCCTAACAAGTGGTGCGATTGTGGGAAATATCAAGCTAAACATATGCCTTGTTCACATGTCATAGCAGCATGTTCTAGCATAAAATATGATTATTGGAGCCTTATACCTGATGTGTACAAGGTGAAAACGGTACTAAAAGTCTACGACGAAGCGTTCCCACCCATACCAAACAAAGGATATTGGCCATAATATAAAGGTGTTAAAGTGTGTCACAATCCATTAATGCGGAGAGTCAAGAAAGGTCGCCCAAAGAGCAAACGCATTAGAACAGAAATGGACGCTACAGAAAAAGTACCACGAAAATGCAGATTATGTCGGGTATCTGATCATATTAGGAAAAATTGTCCAAACGCTGTAGGCACATCTACTCAAATTTGATGTATTTTTTTTAATGTATTTTCTTTAAAATTTTAATATAATTTTCTATTTTTAATTGTCATCATTTATAATAATAATAATAATTATTATTATTATTATTATTTGGATTTATTATTTTTATTATTAATGTATTATTTATTACAACTATTATTATTATTTATAATTAATTAATAATAATAATAATTATTATTATTATTTATTAATATAATAATATTATTTATTAATTAATTATTATTATAGTTTTAATGTATTATTATTATTATTTATTAATGTATTATTATTAATTAATTATTATTTAATTATTATTATTTAAATTATTATTATTATTATTATTATTATTATTGTTATTATTATTAATGTATTATTATTATTATTTGTTAATTTATTATTATTATTGTTATCATTATTATTAATGTATTATTATTATTATTATTATTATAATTATAATTAATTAATTAAAATAATATAAAACCAGAAAAAGACAAAAAAAAAAAAAAAAAACACTCCCAGTAGGAGGTCGCACCCCCAGGCAGCGACCTCCCACTGGGCCCAAAATTAGCAGGCCTTCAGCTGGTCGTACCCCCCACTGCGACCTCCTGTTTAGCCCAAAAAGTAGGGCAGATTGGGAAATTTTTTTCAAACTAAGACAGATTGGGGAACTGAAACAAAAAAAGGGATATATTGGAAAAAATCTCAATTATATAGATCATGTATATAAAATTTTACACAAATTTAAATTTATTTGATATATTATTGAGATAAATCAAAATTAATGTCTTATACATTTTTGTTAAATATCGTTAAACTTAACGAATTTCAATAATATATATATATATATATATATATATATATATATATATATATATATATATGATACAAACTTTGAAAAAACTGAAAAAATATAATAAAATTAAGAGAAACAGAGATGATTGATCGATATCGAAAAAAATTTGGATTAAGAAGATCCAAACTCCAATAAGTTGGGTTTAATTTTTGTGCCATATATACAAAATAAAACAAAAGAAAAATCATTTTCTTAGAAGATATTTCTAATTTCTAAAGTAAAAAGCATATTTAGTTTTTTTGTTTGTTTGTAAAAAATTGGTTTAATTATCTATCTAAACTTACTAGTTACTATAATATACGTAGCATACTAATAAAGACAACGCGTACAGTTTGTGAGATTTTTTTATCCTCAACAATTCAGTCTTTTAAAATTTATATTTAAATTTAATCAACACTTATAATTATAGAGAAATTGTAACAACGTATTTACAAAATTCAAAATTTAAAATATATAACGTAGATATCGGGAAAGAAAATGAGTGTTGATTCCCTTACTAAATTTGGTGCTAGAGGTTCTAGCGATTTGGTTGTTCTCAATAGCCTTTTTATTGAGCTTCACTCGCTTCTCTTTGTGGATTCTATGGGTGTTCCTTGCCTTCGTCCTAGTTTTTCTTTTCTTTATTGTTCTTCTTTCTTTCTTTTTTGGCTAAATACCACCCATGGTTCCTTAACTTAATTTCGGTTAACGATTTGGTCATTTATCTTTTTTTTTCTCGAGTTGGTCCTTTATGTTTTTAAATAATTTCAACGTTACCCTTTAAGTGGGGTTACGTTAAGAAAAAGTTAAAAAATTTCTCATCTAGATCATTGCATATGTTCATCAAACCTCTAGGAACGATTGCCACTGATCTGAAGTGATTTATATGGAGTATAAATACTCATAACTTCAGTTTTAACGAATCAATCCTACTATCAAACTTAGAACAAACTTTCAATATTTTTCTGAAATATTTCCAAAACATAAAGAATAACTTTTTCTAAACATGGAGGATGGATTTTTTTAACTTTTTTTTAACGAAACTCCACTTAAAGGGTAACGCTGAAATTATTTAAAAACATAAAGGACCAAATCGGGAAAAAAAAAGATAAAGGACTAAATCGTTAACTGAAATTAAGTTAAGGGACCACGGGTGGTATTTAGCCTTCTTTTTTTGCTTTTCTTTTTTATCTCATGTAACCAAAAGATATAACATAGTATTAATATTGAATTTAGATAATATAAATACTATATAAACTAAAACAAAAAAAGAAAATTGACGGATATTCGGGTTTTTTTTTAATAACCCTATTTTTTTTTAAAAAAACACTAAAACGTCCCCCTTTAAATTTTTTTTATCAAAATACCCCTTTTTTAAAATCAAGCACAAGTCGCCATTTGAAATGGCGATTTTCTTAAGGAATGCCGCATTGCAAATGGCGACTTCCCAAAGGAGTTTTTAAAAAAAAATAAAAATTTTCAGTTTTTTTTTGAATTTTTATTATATATATAATTAATATAATTGATAAAAAACTAACAAAATATATATATATATATATATATATAATTCATAACAAAAATAAATATATATATATATATATAATTAATATAACTAATAAAAAAAAATTTCAGTTTTTTTTTGAATTTTTATTATATATATAATTAATAACAAAAATAAC
>JBBPBQ010000003.1:20809406-20905547 GCA_037974755.1 Cicer yamashitae
ATATATAATTAATATAATTGATAACAAAAATATATATATATATATATATAATTAATATAACTCATAACAAAATATATATATATATATTTATATAATTAACATAATTCATAACCAAAAGAAAAAAAAGTATATATATATATATAATTCATAAGAATAACAAAAATATATTATATATAATTAATATAATTCATAAAAATACATAAATATAAATTTTAAATTACATAAAAATAATCAATAAATAATTCATAAATATTATACATAAATAATGCATTCATAATTCATTCAGTACCACATAAATACAAATTTTAAATTACGATAAAATTTTAAATTACATAATTTATTCATAAAAAACCACAAATTTTACAAAAATTACGATAAAATTAATGTTGAAGGTGACCTCCAGTACCACATTGCCAAGGTTTTCTCACATGTACGGAATTTTGACGACGCCTTGGTACATCACGAGTTTGTTGTTCTTCTTCTTGATCTTCGTCTTCTTGCTGTTGAGGATGTCTAAGAGGAAGTGCTGTAGAAGAACTACTTCCACCTTGAGTCCAGTTGGATATTTGATTCAACGGAGTATATGCATTCCCAAAGTTTGGAATTTGAAAGCTTTGTTGACACATATTATTCAGTAATTGGGTAGCGGACTCAGGTGTATTATAACGAGTGTTGAACGTGTTATACAACAAATCCTCTTCGCTTGATGCAAAAGATAGTCGACGATTGTCTTCTTGGTGTGGTTGTTGGCTGTCAAAATTAAATTGTTCCCCTGGCGTGAACCCGTAAGATTGATATGGGGTGTGGGTAAAAGTATGAGGATCTGGTGTTTGGGTAAAGGTTTGAGGAGGCGGTTGAGTGTCAGGAGGTGTTGGTGTATAATATTGGTTTTGTTGTGTTGTGTTGGGCATTGATTCCTGAAAAAAATGTTGGCTAGATTGTGGTGGAGGTTGAGGTGGATTGACTCGAGGATCAACTAATTGGTTTTCTACAGAAATAAATCGTTTAGAATTTTGGCAAAACCAAACCATGTATTCATAACTTGGTTTAAATTCAACATTTAGAGGTTGACCATGAAGAATATGATTCTCTCGTTCATTCCACTCTTTGTTCTCATTTTCGTAGAACAATGCCCAACTATAATCAACTTGTTTATGCAAATCTACCTTATGATACTTTTTCATGTTCCTCGGGGGATGTGGAATTTCTTGAGGTAGTCCAAATTGTAGTTTCACTCTATCGGTTTGATGCATTTCTATTGTGTAGAAACAAATCAAATATGTAGATACATTCCATAGCCAATTGTCTTCTGGATTATCGTATGTTAGATGTAGATAGGGCCTCTAGAGAAACTGATATATAACAAGTTTGTTAATAATATATGCATAAGAAGAAATAAAATAATATAAATAAAGTAGTGTTTTAATATATTACATCGTTAACGGTCATGTGATCAATTTTTGATCGATATCCAGCGGTATGAAAATGAGGTCTATCGCCAAATTTTATACCCTTTCCACTATATCCACGAAAATAAATTTGAATGTTAGTGAATTAATTAATAGTTTTATAAATATAACATTTACTTTTTTTTTGATATTTACCTTTTTGCGAACGGAAAATGAGGCTCAAGATTACATATTGGTGCAAGAAATGACATATGGTACCATGCCCAAGTTTGAAGTAGATGTGAACATCCACCGATACACATAACACCGGGTTCAGATGCACGACACAATTCTCTATAAAGTGTTGCCAAGCACGCTGAACCCTAACTGTATTCTCTCGTCTCTCGCAAATCTCTCAACAAGTGCAACCACATAATATGTACTCTGTTGTGGGATTTGTCAGGCATTAATATGTCGCCAATCAATTCCAAAATGTATGCTCTACAATGTATAATTATTTCTTCATTCGATGATTCGGGAGTTAACATTGAAAATGTTTCCCTTAGCCATTTTAATTTTATAAAATTGCCTTTTCTTTGAGATTCAGGTGGCATGACTCCTAACAAATCTAAAAAATCATCTGTCCATGATACCATAGTTGATCCAGTTACTGTTTTACCCCCAACACGTAAGCCAGGTAGTAGTGCAACATCTTCTAATGTTATGGTACATTCACCCGTTGGAAGATGAAATGTGTGGGTTTCAGGTCTCCATCTTTCAACTAAAGCAATAATAAGTGAATTGTCTATTTTATAACTTTCTATTTGTGATACGTTACCAAACCCGGCTTGATGCAACAATGGAACTATTAAAGAATTTGGTGCAACGTGTTTATGGCTAAGTGATCTTAAATTTTGAGATGAATCGTGTAATAAGCAAAGATTAAAAATATATTTGAAGATATTAGAATGAGATGAAGATATATAACAAAAGATTAAAAATATAACAAAAGATATATAACAAAAGATTAAAAATATAACATAAAGTATTTTATTGCTTACAAAATTTTGAATGTGGTGTAGCGCTGATATGTGATTATCATCATTCCATAACAATGCCATTTAGATGACAATAAAATTTTTACTAAGAGCAAAGAAGAAATATAAAGAATAGAAGAGCGAAAATATGAAGAAGAGTGAAGAAATATGATCATAAACTTAGCCTATTTATAAAGAAAAAATATGTATACTTGACCAATATAATTCAATGCATGGCTTCGCACAAGAAAGTACTTTGAAAATATAAAACTCTGGACGGAGAAGACTGAATGAATGCATGGATTAGACTGGACGGAGAAGACTGAATGAATGGATGGCTTCACATTTTTGCAAGTTCCCAACGTGGGAATATATTCTGATTCCCTCTAAATCGCCTTTCTGAATGGCGATTTCTCAAAGCATTCACGAGTTCGCCTTCTGGAATGGCGACTTGCAGCATGCATGGTCACGAGATCGCCTACTTGAATGGCGACTTACCAATATAATGTCACGAAATCGCCTTCTTGAATGGCGACTTACCACATGCATTGTCATGAGTTCGCCTTCTTGAATGGCGACTTACCAATATAATGTCACGAGCTTACCAAAGGCTGATCCGTGTCATGCATGCAAGGATGTATCAAATAGTTTGCAGGAATGCATGTATCAGAATTGGTTCCGTATATGTATGACTTATTGTTTTCATTGTATTTCATCTCAATCTCAATATCTCATTTTCATATCAATGGCACCAAAAAATATAGTTTTTCTAATTTATTACAATGGTGAAATATGTGAAAGACAAGATATTGGTAAATATTTCAAAAGTGTTGAAAAAAAAGCTATTCGAGTTCATTTTGGATGCAACCTTACTTACTTGAAGAAAAAAACTGAAGCAAATTTGAAGTTAGAAAATAAGAAGGTGTCTAATATGATTTTTCGACACCCTATCTCATTTGGACAAGGCCTAGTTCATTATGAACTGTTAAATGTTGAAGACGACGAAAATGTTTCACTAATGTTTGATGTTCAGAAACAGTGGCCGCAACTCAGATCTATCGAGTTATATGTCACGTTTGAGGATAGTAATCCATTATACGATGTTGGTCAACCATCATCCTCAACCACACCTCACCCTGAATACCATTTTCAAACACAAAACACTTATTCTTTTCAATATTATGAATCTTACCAACTTGAACCATACCAACCCGAACCATACTTTGAGCAGGCCGAATTTTCTGAACCAGAACCATCTCAACCTGAACAGTATATTCCACTAGGTGATGTGGCCGATTTTGATCAACAAGAAATAAGTGAGGAGAGTGAAGAAGAAACATACTTTGACGAGGAGGAGGACGAGGATGAGGACGAGGACGATCACAATGGCGATGATCTAGAGACAGAACCTCATGTAATTGCAACATACGATCCACCATTCCATATGCGTAATCTAAACTTGGATTATGCTTACCAATCCTCCAAATTTGATATGCCATCTAATGAACCACCTCCGTTAGATGCATCTCTTGAGATTGGAATGAAGTTTAATAGCAAACCAGATTGTCAACTTGCAATTAAACATTATCACGTTAAACACTCCCTCAATTACCGTGTAGTGAAATCTGATCAATATAGGTATATAATTAAATGTGTGAATCCACAATGCTTGTTCAAATGCAGGGCATCGTTAAGCCAAAAAAGTAAGCAATGGGTGATTGCTCGCTTAAAGGGGCCCCACAATTGCGCAAATTCATCTATGTCACAAGATCATACCAAGCTTGACTATAACATCATATGCAAAAGCATAAAGTCGCTTTTGAAAGCTGATCCATCAATTAAAGTGAAGGTGATCATTGCACATATTCGGGAACGATACAACTACACAATCACATATAGAAAGGCATGGATGACAAAGAACAAAGCTATCGAAACAATTTATGGAAACTGGGAAAAGTCTTACAATGACCTTCCAAGGTGGTTGTTGGCTATGCAAAAATTTCTGCCAGGAACTATTGTGGAAATGGAAGTATCACTTGCATATTCTGATAATACTCTGTTACAGGGATCAAAAAATTTCAAACGACTATTCTGGGCTTTCCCTTCGTGCATATCTGAGTTTAAATTTTGTAAACCATTTGTCTTAGTAGATGGAACTTGGTTGTACGACAAGTACAAGGGGACTCTTTTGCTTGCTATTGCACAAGATGTTAACAAAAATACAATTCCCATTGCTTATGCACTTTTGGAAGGTGAGACAAGGGGTGCTTGGAGCTTCTTTTTGAAAAATCTAAGGTATGTAACACCTCAAGTCGACATTTGTTTGATTTCAGATAGACACGAATCTATTAAAAGTGCTTATAATAATCCAAATAATGGTTGGCATGATCCTTCGTCAACACATGTGTACTGCATCTGACACATTGCACAAAATTTCATGAGAGAGTTCAAGGACAAGGAACTTCAAAGAAAACTTGTTTGTATGGGTAATGATCTAATTCTTGTTAGTATATTTTCTACTTATCACTTTATCATATTTGATAATTTTTACATCATTTATAACAGGATATGCATTAAATGAACCATCATTCAAATATTACCGCAATGAAATCAGGATGGCAAATCCAGAGGCTTTAAGATGGATCAATAATATCCCCCCAGAACAATGGACTATGGCTTATTCTCAAGGTCGACGATGGGGACATATGACAACAAACATTTCAGAGTCAATCAACGCAGTGCTCAAGGGTACACGCAATCTCCCAATCACTGCTTTGGTACAATCGACATACTATAGATTGGGAGTTTTATATGCACAAAGGGGACAACAACATCAGACATCATTAGCTTCTGGTCGAGTATACACAGACGATTGCATGGACAAGATTAAATATGAAGTTGGTAAATCTAATACTCACCAAGTCATGCAATTCGACTGAAATCGTTATTCTTTCATGGTGCATGAAACAGTAAACCCAAGAGAGGTGCGACCAATTGGTCATTTGGAAGTCAACCTTCAAAGAAATGGTGTGATTGTGGAAAATTTCAGGCTATACATATTCCTTGTTCACATGTCATAGCCGCATGTTCTTACGCTCGTCAAAACTATTTAGTGCTTCTACCTGACGTGTACAAGGTTGTTAATGTATTTAACGTCTACAAAGAAGAGTTTCCACCTATACCCAATGAAGGATATTGGCCCACATATGAAGGTGAAACATTGTATCACAATCCTGAAATGTAGAGAATTAAAAAAGGTTGTCCAAATAGTACCCGTATTAGAACTGAAATGGACGTTAAAGAAAAAGTACAAGGAAAATATGGACTATGTCGGTTAACTGGCCATACTCGAAAACATTGTTCAAATGTTACAGCCAGCTCTAGTCAATCTATGTAATTTAAAATTTATATTTATGTATTTTTATGTATTATTATGTATTTTTATGAATTATATATATATATATATATATATATATATATATATTTATTTTTTGGTTATGAATTATGTTAATTATATATATATATATATATATATTTTTGTTATGAATTATATATATATATATATTAAAAATTCAAAACAAACTGACTTTTTTTTTTATGAATTACATTAATTATATATATATTTTTGTTATTTTTGTTATGAATTATATTAATTATATATATAATAAAAATTCAAAAAAAACTGAATTTTTTTTATTAATTATATATATATATATATATATTATTTTTGTTATGAATTATATTAATTATATATATATATATATATTTGTTATTTTTTTTTATAAATTACATTAATAATATATATAATAAAAATTCAAAAAAAACTGAAATTTTTATTTTTTATTTTTAAAAACTCTTTTGGGAAGTAGCCATTTGCAATGCGTGCTTCCTTAAGGAAGTCACCATTTCAACTGGGGACTTGTGCTTAGTTTTTAAAGAGGGTTATTTTAATAAAAAAAATTTAAAAGAGGGCATTTCAGTTTTTTTTTTTCTTTTCAAAATAGGGTTATTGAAAAAAAAACCCGATATTCGGACACATCATTGCCCGTCTCTCATGTAGATGTCTAACACAATTATATAATGGGTGGAAGATTAGGTGGGTGAGATATAGATACATTTTGGTAGAATATAAAGAGATAAACTATCAGCTTTATCTACAGCTAAATTTGGATCGTAAACTATCAGCTTTGATATCTCTTCTAAAATCTATACATTTATACAATCGTATAAAGACAACTCTAAAGTTAGCTAACAAATAAATTCAACAAAAAAAAAAAGTTTACTAACAAATAATTTCCCGTTGTTCGGACCTTTTATTGGAAAAATTTACCCTTCATAAGACAATTCTTTTCTATTTTAACCTTTTATATTTCATTTTCTGTGCAATTTTTCTCTAATCTTGCAACTTTAGTGTGATAAATACATGTTTTAAATGTTTATTTAATATTTTTCGACAGAAAAATAATTTAATATTTTTATTTTAAGCAGAGAATATTATTATTTTTAAAAAGTTTTAAGTTTATTAAGATGGGCACAATTTTTGTAATAGAAAAAGAGATGGACATAAGTCAAAAAAATTATTATTATAATAATAGCAGGTTGCCTTCTACTTCATTGAATAAAATTAGGGGTAGACAAAATTCAATTCTGAACTAGAACAGCTTGAAAACTGAACCGAATTGGTTTTCGGTTTAAAAAATTCGAATCGAATTGGTTTTGATTTACTCATAGTCAAACCAAAATGGTTCTTTAAATTAGTGAATTGGTTTATTGCTTTGAACCGAACCGAACCGAACTGATTTTAACTTGTTCGAATTGAATTGAACTGTTATAATATGGATGGTACCGAACCGAACTACTTTAGTATCAAATTGAGCCTAACTGTTTTATTCCTATAGGCCAAATTTTACACAATTACCCTAATAACTTCTAAAGAAAACACTATATCATCATTTTTCCATGTCCTCAAATTAAGATTTGTGAGAAAATGAAAGAGCATGTTAGCTTTTAAGCAAATCAAAACATATTCCTTATGCTTCTAAAATCACAAAGCTAATAACTTACATTTCAATTCAAACCATCTACATATAAAATATATTTTTCAAAAGGCTTACAAAACCTGAAAAGTCTAAGGCTTTCAAAAGTATTTTTCAACAAAACACCATCGATTTAGTGAAATTACTTCCAAATATGAAAATAGTCTCCAAAAGTATGATCCATAAACTCAAATGATCCCTTTAACATCAAAAGTATTAGTTCAAATACAATGATTCCTAAACTCAAATAAAAAACCAAATAGAAACAAATAAGCTTCAATCGTCAAGACTAACGATGCTAGTAGATGTTGTTGCATAGAGCGTTGGAGAAATTATCTCTGCAAAAAGGAGTACTTCGTTACTTTTCAACAAACTTAAAATACAGTACAAAGTTTGTAGAACTAAGAATATTGTAACAAAATTACCTTGCTCAAAGGTTTCAAGTTCTTCAAGGTCCTCATCAAATAGATCTAAGAAATGAGATCATTTCAGCCAATCTTGAGTACAAACAAGCACTTATACTATCGTATGTGTAAGATTAATACAATGAGGATCCAACACCCTTCCTCCAGTGCTAAAAGCAAACTCTGATGCTACAGTAGATACAGGGATGGCCAACACCTCACGAACAACACTTAAAAGGACGGAGAATCTAGTTGAGTTGACTTTCCACCAATTCAGAATGTCAAACTTGACAAAATAAGGTTTACACTCTTCAGCAAAGTATGTATCAAGCTCAAACTTAGGATTAATTCTTTGCCCAATTTATTTTTTGTAGAAGCCCATACCATGTATATCATTATCATTTTCATCTAGATGTGACTCTCCTATACTGTGAGAACCTTCCTCCTACCTTCACATTCTCGATAAATTTATTTCAAGAAAGATGACAATTTCGTCTTCAATGCATCACCATCTACTTCAAAAAAAAAAAGAAATCAATAAAGTGGTTTACATATCCCAATTTACTCGTCGGGTCTAGCACAACGACAATCAATAACAACATGTTCATTCCACTAGGATTGCTCAATATTTGTCGTATTTACTCTTCATACTAATCCCCATCGACTTTATACTTGCATCATTGTGCTCACTAAATAATCGAATCTTCTTTCCCATGGAAAATACCTCCTTCATATATATGTTACTAGTAACATATGAAGAGCCAAAAATAGGCATAGTAACATCATAAAAAATCCCCAAAAATGGAAGCACCATATTAGCAAAGTCCCAGTTCTTTGCTAGAGGTACACCACAACCTTTATCCTTAGATAGTTCTTTGACATACTTAACATCAACCATTTCTAACAAATCAAAGGCATTTTTATACTTCACAACCGTTTCTAACATCAAATATGTAGAATTCCATCTAGTTTTCCACATCTAGACAAATGAGACATTTATAAGAAATTTTCTCCCTTTCAACGCATCCCTTAAGCCTTTCCAATCTCGAAGGAGAAGATCTCACATACTTGACTGCTTTGGGATTCTTGTGATAGAAATGTCTTCATCTTTCAAACATTCCTTTACAATCAAACTCAAGATATGTGCACAACACCGCATATGAATATATTCTCCGTTCAAGAGAAAACAATTCCTTGCATTCATCCACTTATTCATAAATTTTAATTATGACGTCGTTAAACGAAGAGTTATCTACCGTTATGCTAAAGACCCGATTCAACTCCCAAGAATTTAAACACGTCTCAACTTCCTTAGCCATGAACTCTCCCGTATGGCTTGTGATTTGACAAAAATTCAGGATTCTCATATGTTGATTCCACTTTTTATCAATGAAATGTGCAATTAGACTCATGAAACTTAGATTTTAGATAGAAGTTCGTGTGTTCGTCGTAAGACAAATCCTCCCACAATGCTTTGAGATGAAAAATTTAAGTCTTTCCCTCTGCGCATCATAAAGTGACCAAATAGCATGCCTTAATGTAGTGCGGGTTGGGATATCAAACCGTGGTTTCAAGACATTCACAAAGTTTTGAAAAACTCATTCTTCACAAATCGAAAAGGAAGCTATACGCCCACAAACATCTTCACAAGCTCCAATCGACATGTCTCTTGATCAAAATTTGAATGAGGTGAAGAGACAACACCTAATTCCCTTTTTGTAGGCTTTGTTGAGGGAGATGTTTTTTTGCTTTTTGTTTTATTGATTATCAAGATGCATCTTGTCAAATGCATAGTCATAGCACTTGTCCCATCCTTGAATTTAATCAGTTTTCCACAAAAATGACATTTGGACCTATGGCTTGAATTAGGCACTTGAGTAAAGTGATCCCATGCTTGCGATTGGTGTTTATGCCCAGATAATGGAAGAGGAGGTATTTATCCCCCAAGTACCGGGCTCGAATCCCATGGAAGGCAAAAAACTCGCTATTTCCACTGGGTGGTAGGGGGTGAGAAGATCGTGAGGTAGCACTACCGGTAACGATAATGGTCAGGGTGTTACAAGAGGGACAACCGAAGTGGTAACAATATGTTCTTCATTCTCCATTGATGAAGAGTCCACGTAATTACCTATTGATGACATCTATTGAAATAAATATAATTAGAAAGCCTACTTCATCATAAAAAGGCAATTTAAACTTGTGCTTTTGAGTGTATTAATTTAAAGATAGGATTTAAACAAAGCAAAGAAATCAACATAAAAAGGCAAGAAACTGAACAGACAAGAACGAAGAACATTCTTAACAAAATCTGGAAAACGGAGAATGTTCTCCAGTTTCAAGAATGATCATTACAACTCCAAAATTAATCAATCTCCACTAGTTAAAAGAAGTTTTAGCCTCTAGATTTTACATCTATATCATCAGCACTTGGCAAGGAACAAACTAAGATGATCAGATTCAAAGAAACTACTCGAATCACAAAGAGAGAAGATCACGAATTAGCAAGACCAAACAGATCTGAACCTTCTCCAGCTTGACTGTCAAGAACGAATAACATTCTTGACAGCATTCTGATCATTCTTCAACATGTTAACATTAATCTCCAAGCATGCTAACATCATTCTCTAGCATGTTAACATTAATCTCCAGCATGCTAACATCATTCTCCAACTTTGTAACATCATTCGCCAGCCTTATATCATCATTCTTCAGCCTGTTTTGTGCAAATCAAAACACTATATTGAACTGATCTCATCAACCATATATCTAAAGATTAAATGATCATTAAACAAGATCATGGCTGTCCAATAATTAAGAAATCCAAACCAGTCAAACATAACTCAAAAGTGTTTAAAGACTTGAACATTTTTTAATCATAAAATGTGGTCTTTGGTCAAATTTGACACATGACAACAGAGCACTTCTGATCATAGCACTTGCACACATGTTTCTATCCTTTTATTTTGGTATTTTTTTAATCACTTTATAGCTTATATTAATTTTTTAGTTTGTTTCTAATTTTTGGGCTGAAACTGAATTACAATTTTATTATTTGCATTTTAACCCCTGCTCGTTTTGTAGGCCATAACTTGAGCTCTGGATATCCGATTGAGGCATGCGAGCAGTCGTTGGAAAGCTAAAAATCAGAGCTACAACTTTTGTGTTGAAAATAAATCTGAATTCCAAATTCTACTGAGCCTAAATTACAGATTTCGTAATCTGGACCTTTGTAATAATTTAAATAGTGGGCTACTTGTTTTAAAGCCCAAAAGCCCGAGTACTATATATTTTGGGGATTTCTTTCCTTTCTAAATCGTATTATTTTCGGACAGAATAATATTATACGCGTATTTTTATTTTCAATCCCATGGAAGGCTAATTTCATCAGGTTAATCCACGAGTTCAGAGTTTCATCACACCTGGAGATTCAGGTTACATCGTCGATTCTGATTTATGATTCTAATTTCGTTATTTGATTATATTGATATTTCGATTGCTTAAATTGAATCTCAATAGGATCGATTAAATTTATTTGACAGAATTTGGTTTCAGTCTCTAATTAAATTATAATTATGCGACGCTTGTTCGTTAATTGTAATATTGCGATGATTGTGATGCTTAATCCAGTCAATGAAACCGAATTCTCATAGGGTTGATTGTACGCTTGTTTGATCAATTCTATAGTCAAATAATAATAGAATCATGAATTAGAAATTATAGAATCTGTGATAGGTCCGAAGCTCGAATGAGTGGATTAATCGTTTGCTCATCTGTCCAAACTATTTCTAATTTCGATAAATCATTATCAAAACCCCCAATTTCGAATTTCATCTCGGTTAATAATATCAACTCGGTTAATATCGTTACATCAGGAGTCCTTGCGAAACGACTTGGGTTATTACCCTTTTCTGCACTTATTTTAAATCGTATTTGAACCGTGTGCGACAGCGGATCAACTTCTAACGGCTCTTTTTGATTGTCATTAAACATCCTAAAGCCTATAAAAGGAAGGTCAAGCTCAAGGAAAAATCAGAGCTTCAAGTACTAAGCAATTCATTACTCATTTCAATCATACTTGAATTTCTCTCACTCACATACATTGAATCAGTTCTGATTTTTCCCATTCGATTCCTAGAATCATTCTCGTGTATTTCTCTATCAAAGAATCAGATCTCAAACAAGAGTTGAGACATCTCAGATTCTAACAAAACAATCTCATCATTATTGGAAAACTCGAACTATAACAGTTTAGTATAGTTTGGGTAGATTGTAAGAAATCCTATCAAGGTTGATAGGTGACCTGATTGAACTCCTTTCTGGGTGGAAATATTTTAAATTTGTAACAGATCAAGATTGATCTGAGCTAGGTGCTGTAAAACCAAGAAGGTTCTTTGTTTTGAACACTTAGTGGAAAATCTCACAGTTGTGAGGACTGGACGTAGCCAAAGTTGGGTGAACCAGGATATATCTTTGTGTGATATCTCTTCCCATATCTATTTACTTTCAGTCTGATTGATTATTAAGTTAAATACATAAATTGAGTTACTAATTTTAACTAACAAAAAACGTTCTCCGTTTTCTATTTTCACAACCAAGATCAATCTTTAGTTAAATTCTTAAGTTTTTTCAAGAATTTTTAAATAGGAACATTTACAATTCAAACCCCCTTCCTTGTAAATCGACATTGCTACTTCACTAATGTCACAGACAAAAGCTAAAAGTAAAAAATAATTTTTTCAAACAAATAAGTTAAATTCAGCATTTGCACCACAAACAAATTGATAAACACATTCTATTGCAAACAAAAATAAAAACATAAACTGAACTAAACAACCTTCAATAATAAAATGAGAACCAAATTGAATCTGAGCTACAATTGACATGACAATAAATTATTAGTTTCCTAAAATAAATATAACTAGTTAGTTTCCTAAAACATACTACTACTATTAATTAATAACAAAACAATAAAAGCTTCGTAGTAGTATATTACGTTGCTATTGCTGATTCTAAACTTAAAGTTTTCTGCTATTGTTTTGAAAAAAATTTGAACTTGGGAGCATAAGTTACTTTGCAAAGCATTGGAGGATAAATTTACCTCTAAAATATCTTTGAAATACCAAAAAAGGAAGGTATCCTAAAGGTAAACCCATTAGATCATATGTGAAACTTTTTAAGAGAAATCACATTTCCTAAACATGTTGGTAACACTCCAAAAAGCTTATTGTTTGTTAAATTCAATTCACTCAAACTCTTAATTTCATAAATTTTTATATATAATGCTAAAGCTCAGCAATATCAAATTGAGAAGAAAATCAAATAAAAAGAAATAACAAACAACACCAACCTTAAAAAGTATAAATGTTTTGCAAAAAACCTATTTCTAATTCACAAGAGAACAAAACCTATATTTGATTGAAGAGTTCATGAAACAACATATATTTTTAGATTACTGATGAAGGGTTCATGAAAAAACCTATTCCTAACTCACAACATAGCATACAAGTAATATGTTATTTGGAACAAAACGAAAATGGTAAAACAACAAAAACATAAAAACAAAAATGAAAATGGTATGATGGAGGTGGATGAATACCTGAGAGGACACGACAGAACATGGAGTGCGCAAACACGACGAAAGATAAAGGGTATAGAGAAACTTGTTGTGCGAAGAAGGAATATTGAATGTCGTTGTTAAGCGCAATGATTATAGTAACAATGGCTTTTCGATTTGCAGCGATGGTGGCTTCATTTCAATTTTAGGGTTTTGTTAGATGGAACATAGAGTCTGATTTTAATTTCTAAGGATTTTGTAACTTTGTTAGATTTGATTTTAGTTTTAAATCAAACCTTTGTTAGCAAATTATGATTACAATTTGATTCTATTATTTAAAAAATAGTTCAGTTAGAAAACTGATTTTAAAATAAAATTTGATTCTCAATTTTATAAATTGATTCAATTGAAAAGCAGTTCAATTTGATTTGATTATCAAAATCAGTCCCATTTTTTTAGTTTTTTGTCCACACTTAAATAAAACAAGTACCAGACCTAAAAAAAATTAAAACAATAATTTTTTTGCCGTGTGAATAATAATATATTTATTTCTTAATATAAATAGTTAGAGAGGGGCTAGTTGCCAGTTGGTAACCGGTGAGAGTAAGATTTGGTGGGGGAGATAGGAGGCCCCATTATTTTTTTGATATTAACTTAAAAAAGGACACCATAGTATATGTATATATATATATATTTTAATTCAATAGTCTTTGCATGAAGCGGTCGAATCCACGTGCCTTCTCTCTTACCATTTCCAGTCTTCCTCTTTTCCTTCTCCACCGCCGTTTCCTTCACATTCCCGGAAAAATACATAACTGCACGCGCTTCATTATTCCACTGCACTCTCTCTCACACGCACTCACTCTACCGTTAGTTTCAACTCAAGTGGATTATTATTTTATCATAAATAATAAATATTCCATTGCAGCAGCATTAAGTGTAGAGAAAGAGAACACTGAATTACACAGCGAATTCAAATTTCGAAAACCCAGTTTCTTTGGGGATAAATTTGACGCGGATTCGTTTTTGTCCTCTTTCGAAATCGATACTTCACCGACTTCAACTATAAAAAGTTAACATCACTCTCACACTGCACCGCTTACCTTCTGGTACTTTATCATTTTTTCTCTTCCTCCGAATTTCTCAGATTTTTCTCCTCGTTTTGCTCAATTTGACTAGGGTTTTGAATTGTGCTTTATGTTTCTAGGTATTATGCTTTTAATGCGCGAATCCATTGCTTCAATAAACTTAGGTTTTCGTCTTCGATTTGCGTTCTCCTTCGTTTGATTTACGGTTTATCTTTGCGCGATTTCGATTTTGTTTGAAATTTTCATTTTCGGTGTTCATGGCGTTTGATCAAAACTCTAGCCCCAAAGATATGCGGCCTCCACCGCTGAGTGTAGCCCGATCGGAGGAGACACTCGTTTTGCCTGTAAGTACTGCGGCGGGTAGGGACAATGGTGCCGCCGGTGCGGTTCCTCTTTTCTATCCTGATGGTGGATTGGTTGGAGTGGGATATGGAAATGTGGCTTCTGGTACTGCTGCTTCTACCACATGGTGCGTTCGCCCTAATGTTGGGTTTAATTTTCCCAATCGGGTTACTGGTGGTAATGCTGTTGATCCTTCGCGTAGTTTTGTTGCAACTGCTAATGGATATCCTTTGAATTTGGGTAACTGGGTTGCCGGTAATGCTTTTGATAATAATGCCTTTCAGTGTAGTAGCAGAGTAATTGGCAATGGTGGTGATCGTGCTGGTGGTGTTGGTTTGATTGGGACTGGTTGCAATCCCCCTGCTAGTCAGCGGGTTGATCAATCGAGTGAAAACGGTGGGGATGATTTGGTTTCAGGGCGGAAATTGAAGTTCATGTGTAGTTATGGTGGGAAGATTTTGCCTAGACCAAGTGATGGAATGTTGAGGTATGTTGGTGGGCAGACTAGGATAATAAGTGTTAAGAGAGATGTGAGTTTTAGTGATTTGGTGCAAAAGATGGTTGATACTTTTGGGCAACCTGTAGTTATCAAATATCAGCTACCTGGTGAGGATCTTGATGCATTGGTCTCGGTTTCCTGCCCCGATGATCTGGATAATATGATGGAGGAATATGAAAGGTTGATTGAGAGGTCTTCAGATGGTTCTCCTAAACTAAGAGTCTTTTTGTTTTCTGCTTCGGAATTTGATCCTTCTAGTGTGCTACAGTTTGTAAATTTACATGATGGTGGGCAGAAATATGTTGAAGCTGTGAATGGAATTTCTGATAGGGTTACTGGCAAACTCACAAGGAAAGAGAGTATTACAAGTGCAGCTTCTACTCAAAATTCTGATTTGAGTGGGTTAGAGGTTCCTGATAGCACAAATGCTGCTCAAGTAGAAGTTAATGGGCCACCTATATCCATCACTTTACCACCCGAGGCAAATGTTGCTGCATCTCATGTTGCTACTACTGCAAATGTTATGGTTTCTGAGCCTGTTACATCGGTATGCTCAGATGTTTCTGCAGTTCCATTGGGCATACCTGTGGCTAATTCAGGTCCAATTCGTACTCCACCTTTCCAGAATGAGGTTGAGGTAGAGAAGTCTGTGCCAACTACTTTATCCCAACAACAATTTGGGTTGCAGCAGTCTGGAATGGAAATTCCACCATCTGTGCCTCTGCAGGCTTTTCTTGATACTCGACAAGAAGTTCTGAACCATGCAGATTATGTCCAGCTGCCACCCCATATGGGATTCCGAAGTCCTCAGTTTATAGGTAGGCCAGGGACTGTCTACTCCCAGAATCATTTTCATGATGATACTACTCGTTTTGAATCCCAACAGGTAATCCCTGCGGTGCAGATGACAATGAATCAGCCATCTTCTCATACCGGTATAAGACCAAGTGTTATTCAACCACCACCAGTCATGCAAGCACAACAAAACTGTTTGGAGCAATATTATGGTGAAAATACTTCAGGGCTAAGGATGCACCAGCTTCTATCTGATCAAAGTTACAAGGCATATCCACTTCAAGTTCCTTTCCGAGGTAATTATGGCTGGGTTCAGGTTTCTCCATCAGAGCATGTTATTTTTCATGATGCATTATTACCTCGACAACCAGTAATGGTCCCTCATAGAGTGGAGGACTGTTATATGTGTCAGAAAAAACTGCCTCATGCACATTCAGATCCAGTGGTTCCGGATCAGCATAATAGCTTTGCACGTTCAATTCCTGATTCAATGCCAAGTTACAGTAGTCTCCCGGTGGAGGACAGTTTAAGAGCTCAAGCAACAAACAGGGTTTTGGTGACTGCACCATTGAATGAAGGCAATGTTAATGTTGAACAAACAGTTGGGACCAGACCCAGGGTCATTATACCGTGCAGTGACACAAGCGGACTTTCCCTGGAGGCTGAAGGTGGGAGAAACGGTAGAGTGGACAGGTCTGATCATCCCAGAAATGTAGCGGTTATCCCAGAAACAGTTGGAAGAACAGGTGAAAAACAGTCGCCAAGAGATGGGCTGACAGGAACAGCGCCACTGTCTTATCTAGAGGACTTCGCTCGCCAGCATGTAGTACCAGTTGATAACAGGATCAAAGAGGATGTGGTTGTGAATAAGCCTGTTAATGGAAAACCATTAGTTGGTGGCACATCTGTTGAAACCTCTGAGTGTATGGTTCAAGAATCATCAACAGAGTATACTAATAAACATTCTAGTACAATTTCTAAAGCAGATGCTGTGGAGAATTGGATTGCACAGGACCTGCTCAAACCTATTGATGGAAGGATGGACAACCTCAAGATAAGCAATCCTGAAATTTTTGTAAATAATGATAATTTTGATTACAATACTCAGCATGCTATAGAGAAGAAAGGGGTGGTTTCGGATAACAACCTTGGCAGGTCAAAATTGATTGCTGATGGAAATCAAATTAAGATGATGGATTTTCTTCCTAATTCCACTGTAGAAATTTCATATGGTAATAATTCTAGGCAAGTGGAGTACAATGAGGTTGCGCACCCGCCTGTTTGGGGTCCTCCTGGAACAAATCCTCAATCAAACAATGGAATCCATCTGAAGGATGATGTTTTATCTTCAATTTCACAATCTGTTGGGTTTGGACATGTGCAGGATTCTTCAAACTCGCTTTTTAGCAATCAGGATCCCTGGAATATACACAGCACCTACTTTCCGCCACCTAGACCTAACAATGTCACATCAAAGAAAGAAACCTATTCTTATAAGGATCTGTTTGGCGACAATTCAGGCAACAATGGGGAACAAAATCTAGAAGCTCAATTAAATGATGGTCTCTGTCAGACATTCAAACAGAATTTAACATTAGAAGAAGCTCGATCTGCCAAGGGTCTGTAAATTGTTGAAGTCTTACATATAAATTATCATTATCAATCATAAATAGTTCAGATCTCGTATTCCATACTCACTGTATTTTGGTTTCTTCATTGAAGTATCACCAGAAGATCAACAACTTCAAGCTGTTGCTGAAAGTTTAGCCGCATCAGTTCTGCGTTCAAGCACTTCAAATCCTGACTTACATGCTAGGGATGTGTCCCATCACGAAGACATTGAAGATGTAGATGTTCCAAACAATCTACTAGATATACACTATAAAGAAAAAACTCAGGTGACTCACATTCCTCAGTAATTATATATGTTTTTCATTCTTGGAACTGCTGGAATTGTCTCTAAAATAAAATGCTTTCTTCCTCTTCCAAATTTCCTCCTTCCTAGGTGTGACTTTATTATTATTATTATTATTATTATTATTATTATTATTATTATTATTATTATTATTATTATTTTTATTATTATTATTGTTCCCTCTTAGGATGTCAAGAGCATAATCTCGGAGAAGGGACATTTTGGCTTTCCAGCATCAGATGTTGGAGCATTACAGGTTGATGTTTTATATTTTATCTTCTTTATGAATATTGCATTCCATGGTAAACTTAAATTTTATTGTGGGAATGTGGCTAGATTATAAAGAATTGTGACCTTGAAGAGCTAGTAGAATTGGGTTCTGGCACCTTTGGGACTGTGTATCATGGAAAGTGGAGAGGTACTGATGTTGCAATAAAGCGGATTAACGATAGATGTTTTGCTGGAAAGCCTTCAGAGGAAGAGCGCTTGGTCCGTGTCTCGTTATTATTAATTATTGATGATTCTGATTTCTGTTGTCTTGTAGTTTCCTTCATTATCAGCAAACTAGCTTACATTGTTCACGGTTTACGTGTCATGCAGAGAGCTGATTTTTGGAATGAGGCAATCAAGCTTGCTGACTTGCACCACCCAAATGTGGTAGCTTTCTATGGTGTTGTTCTTGATGGCCCAGGAGGTTCTGTGGCAACAGTGACAGAATATATGGTTAACGGTTCTCTAAGAAATGCCTTCCAGAAGAATGGAAGGTATTTACTCCCATCTGTTGATTATTTTGCATTACCCCCAATTTAATACTTCACTGTTTCATGTTATAAATGTTCGATATTTATTTGATCATGTCAGGAATCTTGACAAGCGCAAGCGTCTTATGATTGCAATGGATGTTGCCTTCGGTATGGAGTACCTCCATGGAAAAAACATAGTACACTTTGACTTGAAAAGTGACAACTTGCTTGTAAATCTCCGTGATCCACACCGCCCAATATGCAAGGTTTTAAATGTTACTGGCGTGATCATACTTAAAATCTTGTGTTGTGGCATTCATCTTTATCTGACATTCATCACATTATTTTGTATATAAGAAACTGAGTAATTAGTGCACCAACTTCTATGTACTCTAAGGTTCTTAACAATTCAATTTAGTGGCATGATAAGTCCAGAGTGTGATAATGATAGAACACCGCAAATTAAGAGGAATGAGGGCCCAAAGAGTGGGCCCCACTCACCCAAGTCACACACATTTAGTTTCTAGAATGATGGATGGAGGGAATAAAATCTAGTTAATAATGTCTCTTATTCTATTGATATTCCATTAAAGGAATGAGGGAAGGGGAAGTGGGAAAGACATTCAGTTTCAAGAATGAATGGAAGGAATAAAAGCTAGTTAATAACGTCATTTATTTTATGTTATAAGAATGAGGGAATAGGAAGAGGGAAAGGTATTCAGAAAATATTCTAAGAAATAAAGAGGGGAATTATTTCTCTGTTTAGGAGCAATTTTGCACTGGTTTAGGAGTTCTTAGAACTCTGGTTTAGTTCTTTTTCTGCATTTTCAGATTTTCAGCATTGTAAGAGATTCAGAGCTCATCAATTCTAGTTAATAAAATTCTGGTTTCTATCATTGGTCCGACCTGCCGGATAGAGATAGAAGCTAGCGAAACCGAATGCCACCGAAAATGTCTGACAAAGTTGAGGCTTTGGAGATAAGAATGGCTGAGATGGAAGGTTCAGTGCGTTAAACCTTGGATGAATTTCGTCATGCTATTTTGACAGAGTTTGCAAAACTGTTGAATTGACCTACACCTGGGGTGTCGCAGACAACCGAGGAGCCAATTACGGAATACAAGATGGCGGTGAAGAAGGTGGAGCTGCTGTCATTTGATGGTGACGATCCAGTGGGGTGGATGACGCGAGCAGAGACATATTTTGAGGTACAGGGAATATTTGAAGAAGTGAAGGTTCGTTTGGCGAAAATTAGCATGGAGGGAGCAACCATTCATTGGTTTAATCTTCTATGTGAAACGGAGGATGACCTCACATGGTTAAAGTTGAAGGAAGCGCTGATTGAGAGATATGGAGGAAGAAAGAGCGATAATCCATTCGAAGAATTGAAAGATCTTCAACAAACTGGAGATGTGGAAGAGTACATTTCAGATTATGAATATTTCTCTTCCCAGGTTATGCGTCTCCCTGAAGAACAATACCTTGGGTATTTTTTGGGTGGCCTCCAACCAGAGGTACGTTTGCGAGTAAGGACCTTCAACCCTAAGACACGTGTGGAGGGGATGAAATTGGCTCGTGATGTTGAAACAGAGTTACAGGGTGTGTTGAATTACAAAGGAGGCAGAGGTGGAGGTCGTTCGCGAAACTGGAAAGGGGGAAGAGAAGGAAGTAATGGGCTTACTAATAGAAACGGATCTGGAGTGGGTTTTTTTCCAGGCCCAAACAAGGGAAATGCGAGTTCTGGGCCAAGTGGGGGAACCCAATCCAGAAATACTCTAACTGGGTCAAATCCTAACCCGGAATTGAGCATGCAAAGAGCCAACCTTAATCAGAACCAAACACGAACAAATGGCGATGAGGAGCGACAGGGGAACCACGAAAATCGCAATCGGGGAACCAAGCATCTTCCCTATTATGAATTAATGGATTGTAAGGCACGAGGCCTCTGTTTTCGATGTGGGGAAAGGTTCCATCCTCTTCATCAGTGTGCTGAAAAACAGTTGCGTTTGGTGATTCTGGGAGATGATGAAGTGACAGAAGACGCCGGTGAAATCCTAGCTATCGAATTGAAGGAAGGGGAGGAAGACGCTGCAGTAAGATGCAACTCCACATGCTGTTTGGAATAGAAGAGGAAGGCAGAGCTTGAAATTCGTTCCCTTTTCCCCTATGTTTGGAAGGTACCGTGAAGGGCATACAGGTCACGATGATGGTGGACACTGGTGCTACTCACAATTTTATGACTCCTCAAATGGCTGCAGTTCTGTAGCTTCCAGTAGAACAGATCCCGGTTACGAACGCGAAATTTGGAAACGGTTCTCGTGTGGCCATAACAGAGAAGTGTGAGAAGTTTGACATTCAAATTGGAAGGTTCTAAACCACTGCTGAAGCTGACATAGTGGAATTACAAGGTGAGGACATGATTTTGGGAGTGGCTTGGCTGCATAAGTTAGGCAAGGTGTTATTTGATTGGGAAGAAATGGCAATTTGCTTGGACTGGAAAGGGAAAGCTGTGAAGCTGCAGTGTCAAAATCCGGAGAATTGGAGAATCAATCAGGAAAAAGAACTTAATGTTGTTACCACGGATATACTAAGACCAAGAAAAATCATAACATGGGAAGGGAATAAGGAAACCATCAGCTGGGAACCTGGAAGTCTGCTACAGAATCGATGTCTTAATGTTAGCCTTGAAGATAAATGGAAGGAATAAAAGCTAGTTAATAATGTCATTTATTTTATGTTATAAGAATGAAGGAATAGGAAGAGGGAAAGGTATTCAGAAAATATTCTAAGAAATAAAGAGGGGAATTATTTCTCTGGTTAGGAGCAATTTTGCTCTGGTTTATGAGTTCTTAGAACTCTGGTTTAGTTCTTTTTCTGCATTTTCAGATTTCCAGCAATGTAAGAGCTTCAGAGCCCATCAATTCTAGTCAATAAAATTTCTATCAGATAACATATGATATAGCCCCTGTTATGTTCTTTTTGGAAGATGATTATTTTAAATCTTTGGGATATGTTGGGGTGGCTTTGCTTGGAGGAGCATGATGAGATAGATTGACAATTTTCTGCTTGTCTGATTTAGTTAATAAATTTGAGTCATTAGAAAGGTTAATTTAGAGTGTAATATTTTAATTTGCCATGCATGAGTACAATGACTTCAGGGGATGTCTCTTTTGTTGACAAGTCCTCTCAGGTTTGATTAGCTATACTCAAGGTCTAGCTAGGCATGAGCGATATATACAAAACAAGATAGTAATATATTACATGAAATGGTTGTTTATTACTGATAGAAATGAGCAGTCAAATCCTATCAAAACAAGATAGTTATATATTACATGAAATGGTTGTTTATTACTAATAGAAATGAGCAGTCAAATCCTATCGTGAGTCTTGATACATAGTCTCTTTTGTCCTTTCCGAAGTTATGAGAGGCTCCACTGTCCACCAGTACCACCACCTTAATCCCCTTAAGCCAGCCCATTAGTTTCATCATATTACTCCTCACCTTAGGCTCCCCCATTCTTCTTAACGCTCCCATTAAATTACACTGAAGTTCCTCTTCCTACTCGACACCAATATTTGCTTCCTGAACCTCCCTTTTTGTCCACCACCAATAGCCGTAGCCGTAGCTGTTTCTCAGGCCACAAGAGTAGTGGGTGAAATTTGTCCCCACATTTGAAGCACAACCCATTGGCCCTTCTCTTCATTATGGTAAGAGAGTTGTTTGAAACCCCTCATCCTGTCCTCCTTGAAGCTCAGGTGTTCACTTTTGCCTTTCCTCCCCATCAAAGCCACCGAGGATGACCAGGGTTGGGTTTGGAAAATTGCGACCTGGACCACCTAGAAGTGTTGGGTTGATCCTTGTCTCTTTGGCCGGGTTGAATTTTTGATTTCGTGTACTGCAAACCCGAATTCGATGATTCGGGTCCATCCTGATTCGACCGGTTTCAACCCGATTAGACCGGATCCCTTATTTGTATTTGTATAACCTGCCTGTTCTCCTTCTTTCTCTTCTCCCATCAACTCGTCTTCCATCGCTTGGGCCACTCCCATAATCTCATGCGTGATTTGGGATTGAAGGTACGCACCCTTCTCCGAACCTGAGGCTTAAGGCTGTTCATGAAGTAACCTAGGTATTGTTCTTCTAGAAGCTTCACCACCTGCGACGAAATTTGCTCAAACACCTCCACGCTCCTGGTATACTACAATGACATTGACAATTCTTCAGATGGATTCTTGGTCTTCCACCACCCATAACACACAAGTAGCGCGTGCTTCAGCTTCTCCCACGACAAGTTGTTGATCGTTTCCATCCTTAAGTTGAACCAGGGGATGGTTGGGCCCTCCATACTCAGGCAAGCTAATTTGAGCTTCAAGAAACTGGGTCCTTCCCTTCAAACATAGGCAACTCCACCTTCTTCACTGACAGTTGCTATTCATCAGAGTGTGTTTCCGACTAAAGCCTCCGCCTCAGAGTACGCACCCTTCTCCGAACCTGAGGCTTAAGGCTGTTCATGAAGTAACCTAGGTATTGTTCTTCTAGAAGCTTCACTACCTGTGACGAAATTTGCTCAAACACCTCCACGCTCCTGGTATACTACAATGACATTGACAATTCTTCATATGGATTCTTGGTCTTCCACCACTCGTATGCACAATTAGCGCGTGCTTCAGCTTCTCCCACGTCAAGTTGTTGATCGTTTCCATCCTTAAGTTGAACCAGTGGATGGTTGGCCCCTCCATACTCAGGCAACCTAATTTGAGCTTCAAGAAACTGGGTCCTTCCCTTCAAACATAGGCATCTCCACCTTCTTCACTGACAGTTGCTATTCATCAGAGTGTGTTTCCGACTAAAGCCTCCACCTCAGAGTACTCACCTACTGCCTTCTTACCCATCATCTTCCCTAACTATGCAATTATCGCACTGTTTCTGGAACTGATCGATGAGCAGTTGCAGAGTTCCCTTCAGTTTTTTAACCTCACTGTACACGGTTTCTACTCGTTCTGTCATCTTTGGTGGCATGGACTTCGTTCGCACTCACACGGATCTGCAGGTCAGACCAATTAATAGAATAAAGAGAACGGAAACTGTAACCCTGATGTAATATTGATAAATAGAATCGTGTTTACAGTATAACACAAGAAGAAATAAAAAAAATCTGATACACACTATCAACCTAGCCAATCTGCTCCCACAGCAGAGAAACATTCGTTCTGATCAATTCTGTCTTCTATAACGGGGTTCCAAAAATGATTCCTCTCTCTCATTATTTCCTATATCACTAACTCTCCATCCCACACATACGCATCACCTTTTACTCATTTCCTGCCAGCTCAGTTTCCTTGGCCTTCCCACGTTTTCTCTAATACACCCTCCATATCTTGGGCCTATTCTCCTCATTAGAGTGACTACTGGCTCCGCTTCAGCAATCTCATTTTATTCATCCCTATCAATTACATTAGAGTTTAGTGTGCAATTTATCATCACTGATATGCAGTGTTTTCCCTACAGTTCCTCTAGGAATACTCAAAACCACTAATATGGGCATTAATTAGAAGGTTTAGTATCAGTCCGGCTTGAAGATGCTGTCACACTCCCACCAAGAACTTGATATAAATTGTTAAGTCTTGTAAGTTCGGATTTTTCATTACATTGTATATTGGGTATTTATTAGCATTCACCAATGATTTTAGGCTGAACCTTAATGTATGCAACAACATACAAGAGTTCGTTTGTATATCATAGAAATAGCCACGTAGAGTTAAGGACTCGTTTGGTGGCCATGATCAGATAGTGATATACATAAAATAACAGGATGAGTCGGATAAGATCCTATTATATCTAATGTTTGATACACACAAGATAATTCACTAGATAGATTCCTGTAATTATATCCTACGTCTAATGTAAAATTACCTTTTTATTAGGTGGCTTGTGGGGTTCAAGGGCGTGTTAGAAAAAAATATTAATAACCTCGAATTTCCCACGGAACATGTGATACTTGTATTGACAAATGGAATAACATAGGCTACAATAAAGACACTGGAAAAGGATGGCTTAGGAAAGTTAGTGGCCTCCCTTCTTGCATTTGAACTGCGGCCAAACCTTTGTTAGAAGCATTGTCTCAATGTTAAATGTTTTACTTAAGTCATGTACTAAAAGTATTGGTTGTCAGCCATTTCTCTTTTAAGGGCGTCAAAAGCTTTCTGAGCCTCTGTACTCCAAGCAAACTCATCATTTTTTAGAGGGTTCCTTGTGGCAGAGGCACTGGTAGTGACAAACAAGTGCTGCTAGGCAATGTTGGTGGTGTCAAGTAGCAGAGATAGTGGAGGGTTTCCGACAACAACAATTGGGTTTTGAACGGCAATGAGACAACAAAGGGTGTTGAGTGGTCCTGGTAGTGATGACAGGTGATGTGCAACGGAGGTGGTGTCGAGCGGCGAAAACAGTGGAGGATACTAGACAGTGACGATGGGGAGTGTGTCGATGTTAGGACTCAGATTAGTTGAATTCTAGCAGATTCGTTGAACTAGTTCTAGAAGTTAGAAATAAGTTAATGGGGGTAATTAGTTAGTTAGAAGGTAGGAGCTTTTGTAGGTCTGTTAGTTATTTTAATTTTCTGTTTTAGGTTTGTTAGTACTTTCTGTTTCTGTTTTCCTATTTCCTAGGTTAGGGCTGTTTGATCTTTTTCCTTTTTATCCTATTGTACAGAGAGCCTAAAAATCAAGGTTCTCTTGTGTCAAACTTAGAAGTTTTCATCAACTGGCATTCCGGTTGAAGGGTGCATTCGCCCTTAAAGAGCGTATCCGCTCTTGCTATCCTTTCTTTATTAAATAAAGCCCTTTTGCTACTAACTTCTTTCAAAAGAACCTAACAGTCGAGTGGCGAGCAGTGATGAGAATGTTGATGAAGGTGGCAGGGTATTTTGGGTAAAAGCACCAAGGGTGCAGGCGGTGGTGGTGGAGGATGCGAAGCGACAAATACCATTATGGAGGATTGAAAGAAAAGGAATGAAGAGAGGGTCAAAAGTAAGGTGAAAAGGGGGGATTTTTTCCCTATCATTTTTAATCCAGCTTCCTCTCATGACGAATCTGAATAGTGAGAAAGCCTTAATGCTTTGAATTTTTTTTTAAATGTATATGGTGTATGCAATGTACAAAAGCACACAATGGCACCAAGTAACTTTTTATTTTACAAAGGCACAAAGTAATTTATGCATACATATAATCAAATATATTATTTACATTGCTGGTTTTACTTGATATAATATTAAAACAATACGTGTTCTGTAAAAAAAAATGTTTTTGTGGGATCAAAGAAACACTTTTATGTGGAGAGCTATACATGGGTTCATGCAGTTCAATAGTACCTTGATCAAGTTGAAGACCAGTTCAAGTTTTAATAGCATTGCTCGCGAAGATCATCCCACACCTGGAATACCCCATAGTCTTACCAAATGAATAATACTAGGTTTTGTGGGATTTATTGAGATTGTTCTTGGCTGACTATGTACCCTACTACGATGGAAGTGACTTTGCAGGCTACTGAAGATTCTACTTGTTAATACTGAATGGGATCATTGTAATGTCACCTGATGCTGTGGCTGACATGAAACGTAGATGAGGAATTTGAGTTGATGTATATAGTGTCCATTTGTTCAGTTAACTGACCATACCTGCAATTTGTTAGTCTTACTGGTCCAAATATGTCGACACGGCAACGCCTCATCCTTAATTTTTTTTGTTTAGACATGCAATGCAATTGACAGCATGATCTAATAATGATTTGGAATTAGCTATACCTCTGCAACATTAAGCCCCATCTTGTTAATGCGTTTTAACTGGTTTTAGGGTCTATAGTACTTCCTTTCTTCTTTTCGGAACAGTATAGTACTTCCTTTCATGATCAAAAGAGTTCTAGTTTTTTGTAAAAAGCAACTGAATATATTTTGTTCCATATCTCAGTTATTTACACATTGCTTTTGATACCAGGTGGGTGACTTGGGTCTGTCGAAAGTAAAATGCCAGACTCTAATATCTGGTGGTGTGAGAGGAACCCTACCTTGGATGGCACCTGAACTGCTGAATGGGAGTAGTAGCCTTGTTTCAGAGAAGGTTTATTTAACTCATTTCAAACGTTGATTTATTTTAATGCTTCCTGCACATTTTGTTATTCTCTAAACTAGTTTTGTTCTAATATTTGTTCTTTCAGGTTGATGTGTTCTCATTTGGTATTGTCATGTGGGAACTCCTCACTGGGGAAGAGCCGTATGCTGATTTGCACTATGGGGCAATCATAGGTAATCCGAAGGCTGAATCCTTACTGTAGAGTCCGCATTTATATTAGCTTTTGGTTATTGAGCTGTCAGTTTATCCAAATATTATTCAGGTGGCATTGTGAACAACACTTTGCGGCCTCTAGTTCCAGAATCTTGTGATCCAGAATGGAGAGTGGTGATGGAGAGGTGCTGGTCATCAGAGCCATCAGAAAGACCTTCATTTACCGAGGTTGCCAATGATTTACGATCCATGGCAGCCAAGATCTCTCCCAAAGGACAAAATCAACAGCAGCAACCCGCTTCATCTCAGAATCAAGTGCAGAAATAATCCTTCTAGTGCTGGAGCAGGATGCTCAGTTTCATATCTGTCTATGGTTTGTGTTTTCCATCCTTTAGGAGGATCAATGCGTTGTGCAATATATGCCTTAGGAAGGTCTTGTAAGTGTCAGAAGGCAACCTATGGTTGTTAATAAGTGTCAGGTCGT
Source organism: Cicer yamashitae (assembly GCA_037974755.1). Classification (NCBI taxonomy): domain Eukaryota; kingdom Viridiplantae; phylum Streptophyta; class Magnoliopsida; order Fabales; family Fabaceae; genus Cicer; species Cicer yamashitae. The sequence continues at coordinate 20,836,967 of JBBPBQ010000003.1, forward strand.
CTATTCATGTAATACACCCAAACCTCACTGAACATCATGTGATTTTTAGTGCTTTACTAAAAAAGAAAAGGAAAAACAAAAACAAAAACAAAAACAAAAACAAAAACAAAAACGTTAGTTCTTATTCTGAATTTTTTACAGTGCTTGTAAAAATGGATATTGTAAAGAGTAGTAGCACATTTAAGTTTTAACTCTGTTTGGTATTGTTACCGGTAGTTCCAAGTTTTCAAGTGGGGTATTGAAGGTGTTACTGTGCTAAGCCACGACTATTTATTTTCTTTAACAAATACCACTACTGGGTTCGACTTATGGCCGCCCTGGCAATTAAATTTCCTTGTTCCCATCAATTACGTGGGAGCCACCAACAGCTGAGCGTGACACAGCGTACCGTTGGAGTCTGCTTTATCCTTCTTGAAATGGAATCCTTATATTATATCATTTTCATTTTTCTTTTCTAATATTAAAATTGTGTTGCCGTGTATTGAGCGACCGACTTGGCAATTGAAATTGCCATTTGCCAGATACATAGCGTAACATTGTTGGTTGCATTTCCAAACTTCATAGGATCCTTTATTTGCTTGTTCAAAAAAATTATATTTTTATTTTTATTATTATTATTTTGGTTGAAGATGTGGCAAGACAGTTGTAGCTTCATTTTCTGTCATTTTCTCCTGTGCATATCTGTCCTCTTTAATGATCATCACCTATAAAAGTATCTTCATAAATAAAGCCCCTCAACTCTAACTCCAAAAACTTTATATTCTTTCTCTGAAAATATGGCTGCTTTTGTGGGAAGGCCATTGGTTGAAGCAGTGGAACACAACGGAGAAGATTTCAATGATCACCAAGAGGCTAGCGGATGTGGGTATGGGTGCTTTCATGTTTTAGGGGTTAGATGGTGGCAAGGCCATGAGGAAGGTAAAGGCCTACTAGAGCAAAAGGAAGACTTGTGGTGGAGCTGCAAGTTGAGGAAGATAAAGGAGGTTTCAGAAGTGATTGCAGGTCCTAAGTGGAAGACATTCATTAGAAAGATTAGCGGGTATGGCAAGAAGCAGCAGAAGAATAGGTTCCAATATGATGAACAAAGTTATGCTCTCAACTTCAGTAGTGGGGCTCAAAGTGAAGATGATGACTTGCCACACAGTTTCTCTATTAGGTTTAGTGCTCCTCTTCCCTCTGGACGTCGCCAAACTGAAATATGATTCATGCATATTGATTATTCAGAGGCATTATTGCCTAAATGTGTTGGAATCATTCATTATTCTGTAAAGGTCTTTTGTTCATATGAAAATTTTCTTTTCGCCTTTTCTCTATCCTTTGTCTAATGTTTTTCAACTGGATAAAACATTATAAAACATTAGAAGAACTAGGACAGATAAAATGGTGAGAGTGCATACCGAACTCAAACTTACAATTTTGTCGTTTTTAAGGCAAAATGCAAGACAGAGAAGTAAATGGAGAAATGAAATGATGGCATAAGAGTACATTTTGGTAGATGTATTCTAGGAGTAAAGTTGCTCAAAACAAAGACGTTGAAAACAAATCATTCTTCAAAGGATCGTTTTAACTTACTAGTTGCTTTTGTACTAGGTAGTCAATCGTGCCGGTTCACGGCGAAATCGCACTAGAGCGGCACGACACAGTGACTGGCTGTGACGACATAGTGCTCTCTGGCATGAAACATGCAAGCGGTTGTTCTGGCCGTGATCGAGGGTCACATGTTGCGTTCAGGTCGCATGTTTCTCGTGGTTCAGAAAAAGTGACTGTGTTTTTTTTTTCTTCAGGAAAAACCAAAATTGCCCTTAAATTTTAAAAATCTATAGGAGTATTTTAGGATTTTTGCTCTTAACAATAATTCCATTGTTATTCTTTCTCTTTCGAACACTTATTTCCACTCAGTTTTTTTTGCAAACATTCCCTCCTTTCCTGCAAGATCCAGCAGCGCTGTCCACCTTCCAGCCATCGTCATTCATCACCCTAGTTCTTCTTTCTTTCTTTCCTTCCTTCCTTCTTTTTCTTTTTTACTTTTTACTCCTTCCTGTGGTTTTTTTTTCTTCTTCAGTTCTCTCTCTCTTTTCTTACTTATTCCTTCATTCTTTTCTTACTTATTCTTGCTTTCATTTTTTTTTCTTCTGTTTTTCCCAAATTTTTTCCCCTCTATTTTTATATCTGTCGTTATTTCCTTAACATTTGTTGGTATTTATATGTATCTTTTGATTAAGACTTGTGGGTTTTTATAGATATTTATGAATATTTATGAATATTTAAGAGTTTGAGTCATTGTTTGATATAAAAGCATATCTTTATATAGTATTTTTCATATAATTTCTCTAAAAAAGTTGTGGCCATGTTGGTATCATGCAACCCACTGTCCCTCTATCCCATTTTTTGGTTTGGCCACAGTGCGCTGCCATATGGGATTAACTACTTAGCTTTTGTAGTATATGTAGTATGGATTTCATCATTCAAACCTATATACCTATGCCCAAAATAGGGAATATCTTCTCAGTAAACAAAATGACGCGAAGTGAAATTTGGTCTTATTATTTGATTTTAGAGTAAATACTTATTTTTATTTGAAAAAAAATCGTACAATTTAATTTGGTCCCATAAAAAAAAAATTCAACTTTTAGTCCTTGAAAAATAAATAAATTGAGACTTAAAAAACGTATATGGTCAATATAGATGACAAATGAATCTACTAGTATCTCATATTGACTTGTGAAACCCTAACTTTTCACATCATTTGCGATTGGTATTGACGAAGAAGAGTGACATAATGTCATCTGAGTGAGAAGGCTCTCATTGCATGAGTGTTGAATACTATATTGTCATGGAATGATTATCATTACATGATGAAGATTAGGAAATTGAACTTGACGGAGGCCTTAAAAAATCAACAAACCAAGATCCATCATTATGTCTAGAGGGGTTGTTTTCTCACTAATCGACCTATGTCCCCATCATGAAGGAGCGAATGGTAGGGGTTTGACATCCCGTAAGAAGAGTGAAGATTAAAGAAACATATTCAGATATCTTTGTGTTCTAGTTCTACCACCCATTTGATGTGCAAAGGGTACTGAAAAAGTCTTTTTATAACCCCCTCCTTATCCTTGGATTGCTACAAGAGGGCCAAATACCATCCGAGGTTCCTCTATATGCAATTCTTATCTAGGTGCAAGTTCATAATATTCCAAAAGGTTACATGTTTGAATCAATGGGGAAGAGTTTGACTTGTTTCATTGGAGAATTTCTAAAATATGATGTAAAGAATAACTCTACCATATGGATACGATATATGCACATTTGAGTCTTGATCACATTCGACAACCATTAAAACCATTGAAATAAGGAAACCAGCAAAATAGGCAAAACATGTTACATTCAAATATGAGAGGTTGGATAAATTTTGTTATCTTTGTTGTATGCTAGGGCATATTGAGGACCACTGTGATATCCTTGTGGTCATGGAAGTTGATGATGGCACGAGAGGATGGGGTCCATAAATTGAAGGTGGAATTCACTGGTGCCGGCAGAGTGCAGTGGTTGCGGGAGGAAGGGAAACTGGTTGTACTGTGCCATTTACTACGCCACGTCTGTTACATTGCATTGATGACAAATTCTTAAGAGTCCCAATCATGCGCCGTGAGCTATCAATATAGGTGGTTACTATGTCATTCAATGTGTGTTACTATCAAAATTCTGTTTGGAAAATTTTTAGGAGGGCGTGAGGCGGTTACTACAATTATGCCTACTAATGATGTATATGAGGACTTAACGGAGAAAATTAAAAAAAATGAGGCAAGGAAACAGTGGAACTGCATCTAATTTAGCCATCAAAGATTGTCACACTATCTCCAGCACAACTATAATGTTAGTGTTTAACACTTGTTTCTTGCAATGGAAGTAAACCAGAAAAATGAATTGATGTGAATATGTTCTAATTTTATTGAAATGGTTATGCTATTTATACATAGCTTTGATCACATTCTCTTTAACTAACTTTTACCTAACTAACTAACTAACTAAATAAGTGGTTAATTAGTTAGTGATTACATACAATCAATGTTTAACTTGAATTACAAAACTTTCAACACCAAGAATGTTCTCCGTATCTAACACTTTTCCAAGAACGTTCTTGGTTTCTAACACTCTCCCTTAATTCAAGTTTCTTCAATCAAGAGGACTTCCACTACCATTAGCCAAAGCAATTGCCATTAATGCAGCAACTTCCATAACCCACGATAAAGGGTTCCACATAAACTCTAAAAACTTCAAAAACTTGTTCTCCTTTTTCTCTTCCAATTTGTTTGGTCCAAATACTTGAGGACGATTTGATCCTTCCTCTAATGTTAATCCTTCTCTTGAACATTTCAACTGCTCAAACACTTCCTCTACTAGAATTCTTTCCCTTTCAACTTTACTACTTTCTATCAAACCATTTGTCATGGGCTCATCTTCACTAGAATCCTCGTCAGTGTCAAATTCAGATGACTGAAACTCCAAGGAACTTGAAGTAGCTTGTTTAATGTCTTCTGCACTAGAATGACTAGATAAGTATGACTTATAAAGTCCAAGATCAACAACGGCGATATCAACAGATGCACTGCTACAATTAGATGAGTCGTCGTCCGGTGAGACAACTTCAGTACCAGTTTCCTTGAATTTCTGGACTTTTTCATCAAGTGCCTCTTGAACAGCCCGAAGGCTCCTGAGAGACTCAATCAAAGGATCTTCTTGTAGATTGGTTGTTCACACTTTTCTCTTCAGGATTCCAAGATAGATTTGTCGCTGAATTCTCTGAAAGAATATCTTCATCTTCACCATTTTCATTGCCATAACCATCTTCATCTCCCTCGGCGAATTGTTCATTAGTGTGAGCTTCACTGCTGTCACCTTCATCATAAACACAGGGGTTACCATTATGCCTTCCGTTACTAGTAACCGTAAACACACCTTGCTTAAAGTTGAAGCTTCTTGAATAAGATTCCAAAATAGAATTTTTCGTCTCGATTTTCACTCTTCCACCACCACTAGGTTTCTTAGAACTCTCGATGCGTCCCTTTCCCTGTTGAACATTTGGACCGGAGTTAAACAAATTTTTCGAACTCGTATTCCTACTACCAGGATTTTTCTCGTTCCTCACCTTCGGCTCACTAGCTGCTGTGGAAGACTTACTACTTCGATCCTCACTATTCTCAAAATCAGTCCTAACAGCAAAACCAAATCCAACTGCATATCTAGAATCCAAACTAGAACCACGGATCGCATATCCATAAGAAAACACTACATTCCCAAACTGCATTCCTGCATCAGACACCACAATAGTGAGAGGGGAAACAACTTGGTGTGTAGCCTCCTTAAAAGCCTCTTCAGATGGCTCAACATCTTTGCAAAGAACTGTTGAGACAAAATCTCAATTTAATATTTTGATAAAAACAAACAAAAAATTAATTAAGATTGTTAATTATGATTCTAAATGTTATGTTAATTTAACTTGTGTTTTTGAGTGTATTAATTCAAAGATAGGAGCCAAGCAAAGAAAATAAATCAGATTCAATCTGAACAGACAAAGAAATAACAAAATCTGAAAAACGGAGAATGTTCCCCAGTTTCATAAATGATCATCACAGCTCCAAAACCAATCAATCTCCAAAACCAATCAAGTTTTAACCTCTTGTTTTTACATCTATATCATCAACACTTGGCAAGGAACAGACTGAGATGATTAGATTCAAAGAAACTATTCGAACCACAAAGAGAGAAGATCACAAATTAGCAAGACCAAACATATCTGAACTTGACTGTCAACATTCTTGACAGCATTCTGATCATTCTCTAGCATGTTAACATTAATCTCCAGCATGCTAACATCATTCTCCAGCATGTTAACATCAATCTGCAAAATGTTCAGACCAGTCCCCAAATTGATTATCAATCTCCGTTTTTGTAGAATCAATCTCCGTTTCTGCAGAATTTTAGCATTGATGTCCTTACTTCTGCAGAGGTTTATAATCATTCACCAAACTGTTTTGGACAGAATCAAGGCTCCAGATCGAAGCTGTAACATCAATAATTACATATCAAGCTTAAAGGATCATTAAACGCGTAGGCAATCTGTTCAAGAATGAATAAAACAGCCCAGTCAAACAAAGTTCAAAACTATTCAAAGGCTGGAATATTTTTATTCACTTTTATTAGTTTTGGTCAAAACTGACAGAGCACTACCAACAACTCTTTTGACCATTATTAAATGCTCTAAACACCTATAAAAGGAAGGCTGATCTTGCCCCTTCTTGATGTATCACCATCCACCAACCATTCCCTCTGGCTTGTTATGTGATTAGAACAATCAGTATCAAGAAACCAGAATTGGGACGAAGAATGTTCTTCGTTTGTGGTAGGCACTAACAAGACTATTTCTGAGTTTGACGGAGAACATTCTTCGTTTTTGGTAGCCATTAACAAAACTCTTTCTGAGTCTAACGAAGAACATTCTTGAGCAGCACAGACTTCATCTTCTTCTTTCTTCTTCTGTTTTCCTTCTTTGCCAGCCCAACATGTTGAGACAAAATCCCAAATTAATGTTTTGATGATAATTAAACAAAAGGTTAATTAAGAATTTTAATTATGATTCTAAATGTTTTGGTATTTAACATGTGTATTTGAGTGTGTTAAAACAAGTTAGGTACCAAGCATTTCCAAGAAGATGTCATTAAAATCAAGAAAGCAAAAAGAGTAAAACGAAGATCGTTCTTGACATATGCCAGAAAAACGAAGAACGATCTTCACCTCTGTCATAAATAACAATGATCAGTTTCGTTGAGAAAGATTGAATCCTAGAACCTTTATTCATCTCATATATTCATCAAGAATAAGCATGGATAAATCTAAGTCAAATGATTCCAGAATCCGAAGGATCAAAAACATACTTCATGAAAAGTATAAAGCAAGATCATTCTTCATGCAAGGTAAATGCAAGTACACATGTACAGGCTGTAAAGTACACTGCAATTGTACTTTCAATCAAGACCTGCACACTTGACTTAAAGCTAGCAAATCATCTCAGAAAACTGACAAGATCAAGTACAAGTCAGATCATCTCCAACTAATTCGAAGAACGATCTTGGATGTCGAGAATGTTCTTGGATTCAGCATGATCTCTCTTGCTTTTAGTCTGATCTGATTCACCTACTTTCTCATGACAACTGGCCTCATTTCAACGGATATATGAGCTGTCCTAAACTCTCTTGAAGTCTATAAATACAACTTCAAGATGAAGAACAAAACACAATTCAAAGTGTCAAGCAAAACATCAATCATTCAATCATATTCGAGTTTTCTCAATATCATTCTCTAGCTTGCAGTTCCATTCTTTGTGTTGTGTTAGAATCAGTAATAACTGAGTTCTAACTTATATAATCTATTTCTCAAACAAGAGTTGAGCAATACTCAGATTCTAACATTCTCAAAATCATTACTTTGTAACTCAAGGTTATTGTGTTAACATAGCTTGAGAAGTGTGTAAAAATCCTTTTATCTTGTGAAAGGTAGCTTGCAAAATCCTTTCTGAAATAGTGTAAGGTAAACCTGTGGAAATCCTTTCTAGTTAGAAAGGTGGAAATTGTGTAAAGATCAAGATTGATCTGTGAAAAGTTGTGTGACAACCAAGAACAATCTTGCCTTGAGCACTTAGTGGAAAATCTCACATTTGTGAGAACTGGACGTAACCCGTGTTTGGGTGAACTAGGATATATGCTTGTGTGATATCTCTATCTCTATCTCTATTTATTATATGCTTTACAATCAGCTTTTATATTGATAAAATTGATATTGTTGTTTTTTCACTAACCAAGATCGTTCTTCGTTTATAACCAAGATCAATCTTGAGTAAATTTTTTAGTTTTTAAACAGTAATTTTAAAAGGGGCAATTATAATTCAAACCCCCTTCCTTATAATTGACATTGTTACTTCACAACATTCATTAACAAAGTGTCCAAACTTCTCACAATTGTAAGATTTCACCTTCTTCTTGTCAAAGTTTTTTATTTTTTTTATTTTTTATCTTCCTTCTGATTTACCACTTGCATTTCCCTCTTTTGATGAAGACTCATATTCGTCATCAGGTTTCTTGAATGTATTCTTTTTCCATTTCTTCTTCTGGTCTCCTTTCTTGTTGGCCTATGCTACCAGTGTCTGATTCCCAGAATTACTCCCACTCCTTTCATCCATTCTCAACTCTCTTGCTTCTAGAGTTCCCTGCAACTCTTCAAGACTCAATTTGAAAATGTCTTTAGATTCTTCAATTGCACACACAATGTAATCGAACCTGGGATGCAAAGATCTCAATATCTTTTCACATAGTTTCTGTTCAGTAAGCTTCTCACCACAGCTAGCCATCTGATTTGTGATACTCCTCAATCTTGAAATCAGATCTGAAACCTTCTCTTGTTCCTCCATCTGCAACAATTCGAACTATTTCTGTAAGGCCTGCAACTTCACTTTCTTGAACTTGGTTCCTCCAGAATAACACTTCTCCAGAATGTCCCAAGCTTCTTTTGCACTTCTTGCATTAGAAATTTTGTCAAAGTTGGCTATGTCAATGCATTGATGAAGAATGAAGGTGGCCTTGCTATCTTTCTTCTTGTTTTCTTTAAAATTCAACCTTTGGTTCTCTGTTGGATTGACTCCCAGATCTTCAAACCTTTTTCTATGATTTCTAACACTTCTTGAAATCCAAACAATTCTCGAATCTACACTCTCCATCTATCCCAATCCTTTCCATCAAAATGTGGAATGTGGGCTGGAAAATTTCCATTGTTTGTACTTGAACCAATTCTCACTTCACTTGTGTTGGATCCTCACACTTGACTCGTGTTTATTACTCTGGGATCGAAAACCTTGCTCTGGATACCAATTGTTAGTGTTTAACACTTGTTTTTTGCAATGGAAGTAAACCAGAAAAATGAACTGATGTAAATATGTTCTAATTTTATTGAAATGGTTATGCTATTTATACATAGCTTTGATCACATTCTATCTAACTAACTTCTACCTAACTAACTAACTAAACAAGTGGTTAATTAGTTAGTGATTACATACAATCAATGTTTATAACTTGAATTACATAACTTTCAATACCAAGAACGTTTTCTGTATCTAATATTTTTTTCAAGAACGTTCTTGGTTTCTAACATATAACACATGCACAAGATGTGGCACAACAGAACTTGAGTAGTGTAGTTCAACAAACACAAAAATCATAACCTTTTTTTTATTGGTCGACCCTGATAAAGATCTTTGGAGGACAATGATTATTCTAAGTTGGAACTCTCTTGGATTGGGCAATCTGAGTCCACATCTACAACACACGTATTTTCTCTTTATTGGAGACTTTGGTATGTAGGGATAAGATTGAAGAACTTTGCATTCGTACTATATTTGATATTGGTTTGTTGTTGACAGACTAGGTCGAAGTGGAGGCATTGCAACTTTTTTGCAAAAATGTTTTAATTGTGAAATATATAATATTCTCGCAATTTTATAAATGTAATTCTCAACGACCAAATTCACGGCTTGTGCCACCTAATCGGATTTTATGGAATACCTGATAGAACTTGCCGATGTGATTCTTGGAGAACATGCTTCGACAATTAGCAAATATGTCTTCCTCTCATTGGTGTATCATTGGGGAATCAAATAATATTTTGTCCATGGAAGATAAAACAAAGAATGACTGCACACCCATTATGACTTTTTCACGGATTCAAAGATGCTGCATCAGATTGCAACCTCGTTGATCTCCCATTTACTCCTCGACGTTTCTGTTTCAAAAATGTTTGGTTACTTGAACCTGATTTAAGTGGTATCGTTCAAGAGTGCAGAGATAGTCTTCATTCTTAAAATTTCATCAACCAGTTTTGAATTTTGTGGCTTGAGGCTAAATAATTAGAGTAGAAGCCTTGTCTCTACATTCAAGAAACCCATTGATTCTCGTCGCATCAAAATAGACTATACTCATGACATCAAGATAGCGAAGAGGCTAGACTTGATTTCTTGACAACTAAAACTCGCATGTTTTCTTTGGCCTTTCAAGAGGAATGCTACCAGAAACTGTGTGCTAAGGCCTTTTGGTTAAAGGATGAAGATGCCAAAAAATTTGGCCTATAATTGGCCCTGAAATTTTTAACTCTTGTTGTTTGTTAGTAAGATTGATAACCCACAATATTTGAGATTGGTATCCTTGTGTAATGTTGTTTACAAAATTGTTTCAAAAGTGCTTGCATATAAGTTTAAGCCCCTCATTCAATCTTGCATTTCTCAAGATCATATGACTTATGTGCTTGGCTGTTCAATCCTTGATAATGTAACTGGAGCTTTTGAGACCACTCATGTAATGAAAAATAAATATGGCGGCTCAAAAGATGAAGTGGCTCTAAAGCTAGACATTAGTAAGGCTTTTGATAGACTAGGTTGTTCCTATCTTAGGAAAAACATAGAAAATATGGACTTTGGGGAGTGGTTGATAAATTGGATAATGCTTTGTGTTTCATTTGTTAGTTATTGTGTTTCAAATAATTATGGACTCTTATTGGTGGGGTATTGATATAAATAGTTGTAGAGGCATAAATTGGCCAAGATGAGAAAAAGTGTCAATTCATAAAGTAAAACATGGGCTGAGATTTTGTGATATGCATGACTTTAATGTTTCTCTTCTTGGCAAGCAAGTATGGAGTCTCTTATCCAATCAAGATACTATCACCTGTAATATCCTCAAAGCTAAATATTTCCCACAAAGGATTTATTGGACACGACTTTAAGTCATAATCCAAGCTTTATTTGGCTTAGTATATATTGTTGCTTCACAAGACCTAATCTGAAAAGGTTATAGATGGAGAGTAGGAGACAATTAACTTATTAATGTGTGGACCGATCCTTGGATTTGTACTTATCACAATAACAAACCTTCAACTCCTATAGATGAAAGCTACACAAATCTTACAGTCAGAGATGTCATCCGCACGTACTCAAGATGTTGGAATTTAAACATGCTCTAAACAGTTTTGGCACCACACGGTGTACAAGTCTTTTTACAACTACCATTACAGTCCTATCATCAACATTAATTACATGCACATTTGGAAGGGTACTCGCCAAGGAACTTACTTTGTCAATTTGACAAGCAACATGTGCATGGAATAAAAGTAGGCAACAATAGATGGGACAATTATAAAAGATTGAAACATGCTTTGGAGTCTAAAAGTACCACCTATAATCAAAGGTTTCGTTTGGATACTTTGCCACAATGTGCTACCCACAAGAGCTCAAGTTGTGATGCGCATTATTAATTGTTCAGCCACATGTGTTAGCTGTAATTAAAATACTTAAACAACTTGGCACATAATGCTGAATTTCCATATAGAAAAATTAGTTTGGGGGGCACTAAGATGGTGGGCATTGCTGGTGTTAATGTGTTTTTCTTATTTTTACTTGTTTTGTTTTTGGAATAGTATTATTTTGAGTATTGATCTAATAGTGGCCGATGTAGATCACTTTCTCTTGTTGACTAAAAAACTGACTTTCGAGTATATGATGAGTTTGACCAATTTTGAGAACCGATATAGTCAATATGTTCTTTCACAAGCTAAATAAATGATTCATAACTAGATATATTTAAAGATTGTGATTCCTCAATCCAACAATTATATGTGGAAGAAGTTTGTTTGGCTGCTAGGGTTAACTGATTGGTATGGTATTGTCCTATTTGCTTCTAATTTCTCAAAGTGTATTGATGTCCAAATCTTGTTAAGCTTAAATATTGGTGTTGCTTTTAAAACGCGGATGGGGAGTGTTCTAACACATTACGTTTCACTATGTTTGTATTTTCTTTATCCAATCTAATGAATTGTGATGTTTCTTGTAAGAAATAAGTATTGGGTAATAAGAAAATATTTGCACAACACGACTTATAGAAGGAGCAAATTAGTTGTTGAAGGTGCAAACACGAGAAGGGGAGTTGAATTGTATTTGTCAAAGTTGATAACTTTTTTTTTTTTATATAATTTATAAATAATTAAAAAACTAGTTTGGTTTTGGTGACTTACTTGGAGTAAAAGCAATCGAATTCAGAAGCAGTAGACAATGAAAGCATAAATAATTTGACACATATTTATCCTAGTTCACCACTAACTTGGCTACATCTAGTCCCTTCATTCAGAATGCTTTAATCCACTAATTCAAATACCTTGGATTACAAAGCACCTGACCCTCCAAGCCAGTCTTCCCAAATAGCCTAACAATCACAGACTTTTGAGGAACTAACCACCTTGATCCTACAAGCCAAGTCTTCTCCTAACAACCTGACAACCCCAGATTGAAGAAGGAATTAAACCACTATCGGGTTGGATACAAAAGATTGGAACTTGAAGTGTTTGCTTCTAACAAAGCTGATAATAATAATAACTCTCACACTATAAGAAAAGAACACTCAGAAAATATTTCTAACCTGAACAAGTGTTTCTCTCTTTGAACTTTAAGATGAATTAAGAACTTTGAGCTTGAGTTCTTCTACTCTTTTCTGCTTTTCGATGCTTTTCTCCTTCAGATTTGAGTGTCTATTTATAGTGAAAATTTGGGCTTCAATTTAGTCCTTGTTTAATTTTGAATTGTATTTTGTTCAGATTGAGTTTGTAAATTCTTCAAATTGATTCTATTTCTATTTTGTGTAGACTGAGTTTGTAATTTCTTCAAATAAACTCTTCTTCAAATCATGATCAATTCTTCTTCAAATTTTAATTAAATCTTCTTCAAATGTTGATCAAATATTCTTCAAATATTCTTCAAATCTTGATCATATCTTCTTTTCAACTTGGTGTTCAGTATCTACAAATTGAATGTTTAGTACCCCTTTTTGAACAAAGTCCCTAATGAAGTGGTGTTTGATCTCTATGTGTTTAGCTCTAGAATGTAAGATAAGGTTTTTGGTTAGACAAATGGTAGAAGTGTTATCGCAATAGATGAGAATGTTGGATTCTAGGATGTTGTAGTCTTCAAGTTGATGTTTCATCCAAAGTAGTTGAGAACTGCAGCTAGCTGCTGAAATGTACTCAGCCTCTATTGTTGACATTGCAATGGTGTTTTGTCTCTTACTTGACCAATATATTAAGTTGTCACCTAAAAATGTGCAGTTGCCACTAGTGCTCTTTCTCTCAAGTTTATCTCCAGCATAATCAGAATCACAGTATCCACTAAGTTTGTAGTTAAAAGATTTTTTTTTTTTTAGAACAAGGTAAGGTTGGTAGTGCCTTTTAGGTATCTAATGATTCTTTTAACAGCAGTTAAATGTGATTCCCTAGGATCAGCTTGGAAGCGGTAAGGTAAAGTATGGATCCTATCATTCCTCTATAGGTTTTTTTTCTTCCACCTGAATCATCTTTTTCAAGTGAACAAGTAGGGTGCATTGGTGTAGCCACAGGTTTACAATCACTCATCTTAAACTTCCTAAGAAACTCTTTTGTATATTTATTTTGATGAATGTACATACTTTTTTGACTTTGCTGAATTTGTATCCCTAAGAAGAACTTAAGTTCTCCCATTATACTCACTTGACATTCAAGCTGCATCAATTTAGAAAATTCTCGACAAAGAGTGCCATTAGTAGATCCAAAAATAATGTCATCAACATAAATTTGAATAATAAGAATGTTATCTCCTATTGATTTTCTAAAAAATGTATTATCTATTTGTCCTATTTCAAAGTTATTTTTAAGCAAGAAGTTACTGAGTCTATCATACCATGCCCTAGGTGCTTGTTTTAGACCATACAGATATTTTCTAAGTTTAAACACTTGATTTGGAAATTCAGAACTTTCAAAACCTAGGGGTTGTTTAACATAGACTTCTTTACTTATATAACCATTTAGAAAAGAACTTTTAACATCCATTTGAAATAATGTAATGTTATTATTTGCAGCAAAAGAAAGTAGGATACGAATAGTTCTAACCTGGCCACCGAAGCAAATGTCACAGTGTAATCAATGCCCTATTGCTGACTGTAGCCTTGTGTGATAAGTCTTGCCATGTTTCTAACCACTTCACCTTTTTCATTTAGCTTGTTTCTAAAAACCCAATTGGTTCCAATAATGATCTTCTCTGGTCTAGGTATTAGATCCTAAACACCATTCCTCTTAAATTCATTTAACTCTTCTTGCATTGCTAGAATCCGTCCATCATCTGCCAGTGCTTCATCAACAGTGGTAGGCTCAATTTATGAGAGTGAGCCAAACAAAGTGGTATCTTTTAATGATGATTTGATTCTAAAATGATCACTTGAACTTCCAATGAGATGAGATGTATTGTACTTCCATCCAGATCTTCCTTCTGACTTATCTTGACTGATTCTAACTTGATCATATTCATCCTCTAAAGATTTGTCATCTTCTGATTTGTCTGCATTTGCTTCCTCTGGTTCCGGTTAACCTGTAGTATCCTCAACTTGCTTTGACTTTTTAAGGTCAAGCATTTTGTCATATAACATATTATAAATAAGATAATTGAAGAATGAAATTAATACAGCCAAAATATTAGTTTTGTTTCTGGTGGTTTTCGCTTGTTTCAGAAAACCATACTTGTATGCTACTTTTGCTGAAGTGTTCAAATTCTATGGATCTCTTTGTTCCTCTAAATTTTTGTGAACCTGCAAAGTACTTATCAAGCTTTGATTTTTAAGATCAAGCTTCTTCTTATCACAATAAACATAATATTAAACAATAATTAAATTTAAAGAAAGATATAACCTATATGTCAACAGTTTCAGTTTCACTCTGAAAACCCTCTTAGTTTTTCTTTTCTGGTTTTCAGATTCTGAGTTTGCATTTTCTTTGATTAGAGAATCTGGATGAAGGAATTTGAATTCCCATCCAGGTTTGTAGTCTTGATGAATTTGATTGGAGTGTTCAGAGAAGCCTCCTTATTCTGACTGTTCATCTGACACTTCTGTTTCTGCTGATGTATCAGGTTCCTCTGGTAATTTTGGAACTTATGGTAATTCTGATTCTTCTGGTAGTTCTGGTTCTGTTGATATGTGTGATTTCTCTTCCAGTTTTGATTCTATTGATACTCCAGATTTTTCTGATATTTTTGGTTTTGATAGGTATTGTGCTGACCAGTCCTTCTTCCACCAGAGTCAGTTGGCTTTTGTTTGGTAAGTCTTGGAACATAGACCTTTTTCCCTTCATATATTGCAAGCATTCATTGACCAGGCACAATGATTGGTGTTTCAATTTGGTTGCTTGAAACATTTGCAACATAAACAATTTTATCCTTTGGTACCCAAATCTGGTTGGGTCCTGGTTTGTTAGTTCTTAAAGGTTTCTTGTCTTTCCATGTGGTTAGCATAGGACAAGATATTTTAGTGTGACCTTTCTTATAGCAAGTAGTACCTAAATCATCGAAGGGAACAAACTTAGGTTCAATTTCTTTTTCTTGAAATCCTATTCCTCTTTTACCATTCCTATTAACACCATAAATCATAGATAAATACTTGCTTCTTTCTATACTATTATCAAGAAAATATTTCAATACTTCTTCATGCTTATCAGAGTTACATGTGCTATTTTCAATTGATGTTGAATTATAATTACTTTTCATATTTTAGTTTTTAGCCTTAAGTTCAACAATATCAATTTTCAAATTTGCATTTTCTGTTTTAAGTTCAGTAATATCAGTTTTCAGAGTTGCATTATCTGTCTTAAGTTCAGTAATATCAGTTTTCAGAGTTGCATTATCTATCTTAAGTTCAGTAATATTAGTTTTCAGAGTTGCATTTTCTGTTTTAAATTCAGCACTTTGATTCTTTAAAACATTAACTTTTTCAGTTAGATTTGTATTTTCTTTCCTAAGTGTTTTAAGTTTTAAAGACAATTTGTGATTCATTTTAAAAAAAATCATTTATAGCAGTAACTAAATCAGATCGAGTAAATTCAGAAAATACCCCCAATTTCTTCACCTGCTAATTCACTTCCGGAGTCAAAATCTGTGTTGGATCTAGAGACAGAGTTGGTATGAGCCATCATAGCCAAATCTGCTTGTTCATCGTTAGAGGATTCGTCAGAATCATCCCATGTAGCCATCAGACTCTTCTTCTTGGGTCTGGAATCTTTCCTCTGATGTTTCCCTTTCTCCATATTTCGACATTCGAACTTGATATGTCCAGGTTCATTGCATCAGTAACATCCCGACCCTTACCGTTATCGGCGATGTTAGTCACGACCTAGCTCAATTGGTAGTGGGAATGTGAAGAGGCAGTATTTATCTCCGGAATATATCTCTTTTATACTTTATCATCATGTCATGGCATATGCATCTTCGTGGTAGTTGCCTTAGTGGCAGATTTGTTTACCCCATTGGTACGGTGACCTTTCTATGTGGAAGTTTCCTTAGTGGCAGGTTTATATCCGGATCATATAGTTTTAGGAGCATGCATTATGCATATGTTTTGATATACAATTTACCGGTTTGCACATTTTAGTTGATAAAATTAATTTAACGCCCCAGATTTGTAATCCAAAACGTTACTTAAAAATATTTATTGCTTAGAAAAGTTTACGAAAGGTTTTTCTTTTTTTAGAATACTTAACATTTATTCAAAATTTAAAACAAAACAAAGTAAAGGCAATTATTCCTAATGGAAGGGAATCACTTCCGTATTTCTAGAATTCTAGTACATTTTAAAAGTTTGTGGCAAAAGATTAAAAAGAAATTAGAAATATTGGGCAATTCAATTATTACAAAACTGTCTTGAAAAAAAAAACCCATGTTTACCCCACGTTCGCCACATGTCAATACTCATTAACTACTCTTGAATCTCCTCGAACTCATTAGTACCTAAAATATTGTTGTAAGGGTCAGTTTTTTCCATCATCCACATCAAACCAAAGCTTAACACATAGAAGAATAACACAAAACATATAAAAGTAAAAACTTCCAATTTAAAAGAAAAAAATGTGCAAACCGGTAAATTGTATATCAAAACATATGCATAATGCATGCTCCTAAAACTATATGATCCAAATATAAACCTGCCACTAAGGCAACTTCCACATAGAAAGGTCACCCATACCAATGGGGAAAACAAACCTGCCACTAAGGCAACTCCCACGAAGATGCATGTGCCATGACATGATGATATAGTATCAAAGAGATATATTCCCACACAACCCACTAAAAATCATGCCATATGCATTCAAAATCACTTTTTAAAATCATCATCTTATTCACATATCACTAAGAACACATACCACACATTCTTATCATGAGTATCACATATTGATAGACAAATAATCATAAATATTATGGCTTTCACCACATACACATAAAAATAGAAACTTTATATCATATAGGCCATAAAAATTAACACGTTAACATATATAACAAGAAAATTCAAACTCCAACTCATATACATAATAAAAGTTAAAACTTTACCACATATAAGGTAAAAATTCAAACTTTATTTCATATTCATCGTAAAACTACAATTTTATCACACATACCATAAAATTTCATACTTTACTCCATAGAAGTCATATATTACAATTCAATCTCAACAAAAATTGGGGTTTTATTATTTTAATCCATTAGTCTACATTTATTCCTTTTAAATAAAAGTAATCACGATTATTTACTTCATGTCATCCAACCAACGGCCTAATGATCCGCTGTCGCACACAGGTCAAATATAATTGAAAAATAATGTAAAAAGAGGTAATAACTCAAGTCGTATTGCAAGGACTTCTGATGATATAATATTAACCGAATTAAGGGTTGAAATTCGAAAAGGGTTTTATTTATTTATAATGATTTAGTTTGAACAGATGAGCAAAACGATTAATCCACTAATTCGAGTTTCGGACCTATCACAGATTTTATCAATGAGTTTAATTTCTAATTCGTGATTCTATTCTCATTTGACTGTAGAATTGATCAAACAAGCATAATCAATCCTATATGAATTCGGTTTCGTTGACTGGATTAAGCATCATAATCATCAAAATATTATTATAATTAACGTTCAAGCGTCGCGAAATTATAATTCAATTAAATTAGAAACGAAACCAAATTCTGTCAGACGAATTTAATCGATCCTATTGAAATTCAATTTAAGAAATCAGAATATCAATATAATCAAATAACAGAAATAGAATCATGAATTAGAATTGACGGTGTAACCTGAATCTCTAGGTGTTGATGAAACCTCGAACTCGTGGATTAACCTTACGAACTTAGCCTTCCATGAAATTAAAATAAAAGTGTTTTTTATTTATCTGATCTCTGGTTCCGAAAATAATACCCCCAAGAAAGTAAAGAAACTCCAAATAAATAGTGCTCGGTTTTTGGGCTTTAAGAACAAGTGGTCCACTATTTAAAATTATTACAAAGGTCCAGATTAAGAAATCTGAAATTTAGGCCCAGTAGAGTTCGGCATTGAGATTTTATTCCAACACAAAAGTTGTAGCTCTGATTTTTAGCTTTCCAACGACTACTCGCATGCTTCAATCAGATATCCAGAGCTCAAGTTATGGCCTACAGAGCGAGCAGGGGTCAAAATGCAAATAATAAAATTGTAATTCAATTTCAACCCAAAGTTTAGAAACAAGCTAAAAAATTATTCTAAGCGATAAAGTGATTTTAAAAAACCAAAGTGAAATGCTAAAAACATGCGCCCAAGTGCTATGATCACCTAACTATAATTTGTGTGGGGAAAAACCCTTACCTTAGGTGCTTTACTTCCTAGCAACACGTTCTATGCCCCACGAATCAAAGGACAAGACAAAAGTCCAAACTTTACTTGAGATGATATTTAAAGAAGGAAAATTGTAATTCGACTTGATGATAATGATGGTGTGAGAAAAGGAAGGAGACTATGTTTCTCTCTTTTTTTCTTTCTTTTGTTTGTGATGGAAAGTTTGAGAATTTAAGAGAAAAAAAATACGTATGGGAATAGAATAGAAAGGTGTCTAGACTCCCTTTTTAATTTTTTTTGCTAATAGTTATGACACAAAAAATTGCCTAGAATTCTTTTTGTAGAGAATTAAAATAAAATTATAATCTTGGTTTAAGAGAGAGCGAGGCGTGTGATATAACAAAGGAGGATAGTCTTTTTTATTTGTCCTCTCTTAATTGCAAAAAAAAAAAAAAAAAATAAGACTCATATCAATTTGTAACTTTTCTTTCAAAAATGAATTAAAGGTATTAATAATGAGGGAATGTATATTATCTCATCTCTTAATTGGTAGAGACAAGGACATAAAGATTATATTATGTCAAGACAACACCATGAATTGTCATAAAATCTTGTCATGAAGGAGACTAAAAGGAATGAGGTAAGTCATATTTTTTTTAATACTAAAGATTGATGGACCAAATATATTTTCAAAACCCTTATACATTAGGGTTGGGTTTCACTGGCTCTACTATCTCCTAAAATGAATACTTATTTGTTCGAAAATAAAACTAACAAACAATATAACTTCTATAAATTCTAATTTTAATTAAATAATTCAACTAATATTTTATCAACTAAAATAAATCAAGCAAGAAAAAAATATCACTACAGGTCACACATAACAAAATAAAACAAACATATCTAACAAATAAATTTCATGATTATTGAAACTAATCAAATAAAAAAATACACAATAGTCCATTTAAGAAATAATCACGTCATTAATCGTCCCCATGTAATTGTCATGTCAAAACAATTAAATAAAAATAAAGCCTATAATTATTCAAGTAAAATTGAGAGTGATAAAATTTAATTTAATTTATTTACACATAGAATAATTATTAAGTAAATAATAAATCATTACAATTACTAAAAAGACACATATATAATATATATAAAAATATTGAGGTGTTACAATACTTAACCCCTTAAAAATAGTTTCGCCCTCGAAACTAAGAGGAAAAGAAATGGAAAAGTTGTCTACACGTATCGACACATTTCTTAAAAAATCAAGTAAAATTCTTCTGAATCCCCATTAGTGTTACAAAAATTTCTTTATTAACAAACAATTCAACTAAAATATAAAAACTTGAGTTGTATAAAAGTTTCTTGCTAAATACATGACCTAGTTAAAGAAAACCAATGACCATAAAAAGAAAAACAAGTGAGACAAAACTGAGAATGTCATTTATTAAAATAGAGCAAATTTAGAATTGTATGTTTATAATAATAATTTAAAATTTCAAAAATAGAACAAGAGGGATATCATTGATCCTTTCATAAAATCATTTCTATAAAGAAATTGATTTAATTGTTTTTATTTATTTATTATACAATTGAATTTGACAATGCAATACTAATATGCAAAATTCATTGCTAATGATTAATAATAATAATAATAATAATAATAATAATAATAATAATAATAATAATAATAATAATAATAATAATAATAATAATAATAATAAAACGCTTAAAATTTGTTAATGAAATTAAAAATGATTGAAATTCAAATAAAATCAACACATTCATAAAACTCACCTATTTAATTTTGTTAAATTCCATAAATTTGATACATTTATCATTGTTAATAGCACACATATTGTAACTTATCTCATTAAGACAATACAAAATAAAATAAAGGTTGGTAGACTTTTTAATAGGTAAAATAAATTCCCAAAAATAGTAAAAATGAGTTATTATTATTGCTTCCTTGAAAATTAGTCACCACCAAGGTGATTAACCCCTCCTACTCATTTAGTAATAATCATATTAAATTTTCTTTAAATCAAGACCATTAAAAGACTTTTAGTACACTTGTAGAGCATCAAGGCGTCGTCACGTCTTCCATTCATTTCAACTCTGTTAATTTTTTTTTTTTTAATTCAATCGGTCTTTTAAAATTACTAACATGATAAAATTGAAAAAAAAAATTTACAATTAAAATATGCGGCATTTAGATTGTAATAATAAATATTGGAAAGACATTTTAATTTAGGTAACTAGACAAAATTCATTTTACAGTAATAAAAATATTCAATGATTGTTGACAGGGAAAAATCATTCTTAGTCCTTTTTTTTGTTGTAACTTTTAACATAAAATAAAAATCGAAATGTTAACAAATAATAATAATAATAATATTAATGGTAAAATAATTACAACAACATAGTATCTTAACTCTGAGTCTTATGGTGTGTAAACAACAATCATAAAATAGGGAAAACATTCTATATGTATATAAATTCAAACAGAAAACGTAACTACATTAAATTTGTCTTAAGAAAATTAATTTAAGAAATAAAATCGAACTCAAATTAGTTTATTAAATACTTTTGGAATATAAAAATAAATGTTAACTAAGTAAATTAAAAGGAAAATTCATTTCTAACACTAATAATCACACCGAATTAAATGATAGTCTCTTTAAAATATTTGCAATTCAAGTTAACCGAAAATTTCTAGTTTCATAAAAGAAAGGTTAAACAGACAACGATAACAACAATAACATGTAGCACTATATTTTATAACATAATAATACTCATTTGTATCAAGTAGAAGATTAAATCTTTTTGTAAATATTCATGATTATTATTAACAAGACTAATTAATCTAAGTAATAACTAGATCACAAAACATTTAGCGTGAGCAAGAAGTATAGAGTCTAAGATTATTAAAACAAAATAATCATGCAATGAACAAGTAGGAAAATTCATAAAAAGGATTGTAAAATCTATAACTTAAATAGAAGATTTCTAAATAATATAAAAAGACAATGCTAAAAAAAACATGAAAGTAGACATAGAGATTTCAGATTTGAAATTAACTAAATACACAATAAAATAACACCATTAAGCCAAATATTTAAGACATATATTTAATCACAAAAATTCATAGAGGTTACACAATTAATAACACATAATAGGAATTTAAGTAGTTAATAAAATCCAATAATTATAAAACCAACAATTAACATAATTAATGGCACCCTAATAGGAATTTAAGTAATTAGTAACATCCAATAATTAAAAAAAAAACAATTAACACAAGCAACATTAAAATATATGCAACATCCTCGAAGCGTCCCACCCCAAAGTCCGTCCCACCCAAAAATCCGTGAATTATTGCTCTGATACCATAACGTAACGCCCCGGATTTGTAATCCAAAACGTTACTTAAAAAATACTTATTGCTTAGAAAAGTTTACGAAATTTTTTTCTTTTTTTAAAATACTTAACATTTATTCATTTAAATAATTAGTAACAACCACATTATTTAATATCATTAAGAAAATATTTATTCAAAATTTAAAATAAAGTAAAGGCAATTATTCTTAACGGAAGGGAACGACTTCCGTATTTCTAGAATTCTAGTACATTTTAAAAGTTTGTGGCAAAAGATTAAAAAGAACTTAGAAATATTGGGCAATTCAATTATTACAAAATTGTCTTGAAAAAAAATCCATGTTTACCCCACGTTCGCCACACGTCAATACTCATTAACTACTCTTGAATCTCCTCAAACTCATTAGTACGTAAAATGTTGTTGTAAGGGTCAGTTTTTTCCATCATCCACATCAAACCAAAGCTAAACATATAGAAGAATAACACAAAACATATAAAAGTAAAAACTTCCAATTTAAAAGAAATTTCTTTGGGGAAATTTCTTCTTTCTGTTGTGCCACATCTTCTGAACTTTTCTGCATATAAACGCCAGTTCCTCTTCCTCTAAGTCTTCATTCTGATCATATAATCATCATCCTCTGATTCTACTGTTGCCTTCAGAACTTTCTTCTACTTGGATTTCAAAGCCACAATTGGTTGCTTCTTCTTGGGCTCAATTTCATGTGATCTGAGAGAGCTGACTAATTCTTCCAGCTTAAGAGTATTCAGATCCTTTGCTTCTTGAATGGAAGTGATCTTAGGTCTCCACTTGCTTGTCAGTTTCCTAAGAATTTTCTTCACATGATCAGTAGTAGTGTAACTCTTCTCAAGTACCTTTAATCTTGAGACCAGGGTTTGGAATCTGGAAAACATTGTTTCAATGTCTTCATCTTCTCCCATCTTGAACAACTCATAATTTTTGACTAGGAGGTTGGCCTTTGCTTCTTGAACTTGCTTGCTTCCTTCATAGGTAAGAATCAGACTATCATAAATACTTTTTGCTGTCTCCTTGTTGGTGCACTTGTCAAACTCCTTGAAGGTGATTATATTTATCATGAACGTTCTGGACTTGTGATGCATCTTTTACATCTTCTTCTGATCAGCATTCATCTCCTTTCTTGTAATTTCAATACCATCAGTATTCTTCGGAGCAATATAACCATCTTCCACCAAGTCCCAAAGTTTAGGATCTTATGAAAAATAGAAAGTAATTTGACACATATATAATTTGACACATATATTTATCCTGGTTAACCACTAATTTGGCTACATCCAGTCCCTTCATTCAGAAGGCTTTAATCCACTAATTCAAATACCTTGAATTACAAAGCACCTGACCCTCCAAGCCAGTCTTCCCAAATAGCCTAACAATCCCAGACTTTTGAGGAACTAACCACCATGACCCTACAAGCCAACTCTTCTTCTAACAACATGACAACCTTGAAGTAATAGTGTCAATTATAAGCAAGGGGGTTTGAATTATAATTTCCCCTTTTTAAAAACTAAAAGATTTACTCAAGATTGATCTTGGTTATAAATGAAAAACGATATTGGTTAGTGAAAAAACAACAATATCAATTTTATCAATATAAAAGCTTATTGTAATGCATATAATAAATAGAGATAGAGATAGAGAGATCACACAAGTATATATCCTGGTTCACCCAAACATGGGTTACGTCCATTCCTCACAAATGTGAGATTTTCCACTAAGTGCTCAAGGCAAGATTGTTCTTGGTTGTCACACAATTTTTCACAGATCAATCTTGATCTTTACACAATTTCCACCTTTCTACCTAGAAAGGATTTCCACTAGTTTACCTTACACTATTTCAGAAAGGATTTTGCAAGCTACCTTTCACAACATAAAATGATTGTTACACACTTCTCAAGCTATGCCTTGAGTTACAAAGTAATGATTTTGAGAATGTTAGAATCTGAGTATTGCTCAACTCTTGTTTGAGAAATAGATTATATAAGTTAGAACTCAGTTATTAATAATTCTAACACAACACAAAGAATAAAACTGCAAGCTAGAGAATGATATTGAGAAAACTCGAATATGATTGAATGATTGATGCTTTGCTTGATACTTTGAATTGTGTTTTGTTCTTCATCTTGAAGCTGTACTTATAGGCTTCAAGAGAGTTTAGGACAGCTCATATATCCGTTGAAATGAGGCCAGTTGTCATGAGAAAGTATGTGGATTAGATCATACTAAAAGCAAAAGAGATCATGCTGAATCCAAGAACGTTCTTGACATCCAAGATCGTTCTTCGAATTAGTTGGAGATGATCTGACTTGTACTTGATCTTGTCAGTTTTCTGAGATGATTTGCTAGCTTTAAGTCAAGTGTATAGGTCCTGATTGAAAGTACAATTGCAGTGTACTTTACAGCCTGTACATATGTACTTGCATTTGCCTTGCATGAAGAATGATCTTGCTTTATACTTTTCATGAAGTTTGTCTTTGATCCTTTGAATTCTGGAATCATTCTGACTTAGATTTATCCATGCTTTTTTCTTGATGAAGATATGAGGTGAATAACGCATCGAGGATTCAATCTTTCACAACAAAACTGATCATTTTTATTTATGGCATAAGTGAAGAACGTTCTTCGTTTTTCTGGCATATGTCAAGAACGATCTTCGTTTTATTGTTTTTGCTTTCTTGATTTTAATGAGATCTGCTTTGAAATGCTTGGTACCTAACTTGTTTTAATACACTCAAACACACATGTTAAATACCAAAACACTTAGAATCATAATTAGAATTCTTAATTAACTTTTTGTTTAATTATCATCAAAACATTAATTTGGGATTTTGTCTTAACAATCTCCCCGTTTTTGATGATGACAAAACATGTTAGTTTAGATTTTAATTTTGATTCGAATAATAATTCATAGAGCTTTTTAATAATAAAAACTCCCCCTCAATATGTGCTAAAAATTTGAACCAAATAATGATTTTTCATTAATGTCACAAAAAGATCTTATATCATTACAGGGTGGTTCAAAACAAAAAAATACAAGTAGACATAAAAAGAAAGCTACAGATTAGACATAAAATCTAGAACACTTCTCCCGCTTTGTCATAGAAAAAAGGACAAGGAGGGTGAAGACCCTTCAGATGATGGAGATAATGAAGGCTGAGGAATTTCTGGAAAAGTGGGATGATGATTTGGCATAGGTGGTTCGATTCCAAGCTTGGGGGCAAGCTGATTTGCCATCCAAACCCGCAGAATTGCTTGCTCTTTATCTTGATGAACTTGTCTTGCAATGATTGTCTGAAGAGCAGCAAAAATTATGCGAATGTCCTTATAAGCTCTTGAGGATTCCCTTTCCATCTTGGTCTTTTTTTAGGGACGCTGATGATCATCAATGGGAGTGCTTTGGGAGGGAGCAACAGAAGTACAAAATATGGATAAAGTAGCAAAAGTAGTATTGATGTTAGGGACAGAGTTGGGAGCGGAATGATGGGGTATAGATGGGCCAGCAATATCCAAATTAGGAAAAGCCAAATATTGACTTACTACAAAAAGTGATGAAGTGGTAGTTTTTTGGGGTGAGACAAAAATTGGAGACATTTTGGAAGTATATTGAACAGGGAGTGTACGACATAAACTGCCTTGAAAAATTGGATTAATGACAGGTGGATTTGTAGAAGCCGTAAGATTCATATTTTGAAAAACATCAGGAAACGAAGAACGTTCTTCAGTATTTGGTTGGGGTGAAGAACGTTCTTGAGGTTCAGTTGATTTTTGTTCAATAGAAATTCTTATAGACCTTTTTCTCTTGTTGGTGAAAGATGGATTGAAAACAGATTGTGGTGGAATCTGTTTCATATGGGAGATATTCTTAGATGAGAATTTTGAAATTTTGATGTTGGAGGATTTAGTCAAAAGAGGAATCTGAAAGTGCCTGAAATTTGGGAAGAACCATGCCATAGGGGATACTGTTTCTCCTATAATCGTTTTGGGTGGCATCAATCATGTGTTGGATGATCAGATAAGGCAGATTGCTCTTCTTACAATGAAAAAGGTGATAGATGACTAGAGCGTCATTATCAAAAACAAATTTGTGGCTGCCACAATGGGGTAAAGTATTGTGTTGGCTGATGTTGTTGAAATTTTTTGAGAGGGGTTTCAGATTAGCTGAGAGATTTTTGGTTGATCCATCAGTAAACAGCCCTTGGAACACCTTGGATAATTAAGGGTGTATACCAATCTTACCCAAAGATTGTTAAGCCTTCAGATGGCAATTGTAAAATCTCATCCAAAATCAGATGATCAAGTCGAATTTCAATACCTTTCAAAGTAGAGTCTGTAAGAGACTTGTCTGCAAATGCTTCAACTTTGCAATAGAAGGCTCGAATAACTTCTGGGTAATAGCAGTAAGAAGGTTTTAGGAAATCAGTCCAGCCAAGTGCATCAGTATGATGTTGAATGGAGATTCCCTCTATTTGAAGGTTGTCAAAGTCAAAAACACGACCAATGCCAATAGGGCGTTGAGCCCATTTTTCATAATAAAGTTGTTGAATTTTTTAGGAAATCAGAGGTGGAATAAGGATTTTTGAAGATGAAGGTTTGGTGGAGGTTTTAGGGTTTATGGTTTTTGAAGTCTTTGTTGATTTTTGGGTTAGAGATTTAAGAGGAGAACGTTCTTGGGCTTGTAGTCTTGTTGAAGAACGTTCTTGAATTTGAAGTTAAAGTGAAGAATGTTCTTGAGGAGGGAGTGGAGATGAAGAACGTTCTTGAGATGGTTTTTTCTTTTGAAGTTTCTTAGGGGTTTTTAGTTTTTGGGAGGCCAAAAACTGTGAAAGTGTTGAGGATGATTTAGATTTAGGGTTTTTTTGGTTTAGATATAGTGGGTGTGGTTTTGGTTTGAAGGCGTTTGGAAGGGGATTTTGAAAGAGTTTTTGGAATTTCTAGGGTTTTATGAGTTTTTGGGGACTTTGAAATTTTGGAGGATTTTTGGGATTTTCTGGGGACTTAGGTTTGGATGGTTGTGATGTGGTAGCAACTTGTGGTTGGGGAATTGGTTGAGGTGGTGAGGGTTCATAAACATCATCATCAGATATGATATAAATTGTGGTATCAATATTTTTATTTTTAGAGGTACCAATGCCAGCTAGAACACGCATTGATCTTCTTCTAGAAGAGGATGTGCTGGAAATAGGATTTTGAGGTTTTTGAAGGTGTGGTGGGGCTTGACTGGTGGAAGGAAGAGGGGATTGAAATAAAGGAGAGAACATAGTGGAGAGAGCAAGAGTGATTCGTTGAGGACTTGTTTCAGGGGATGAAGACATATAATCGGAGAACGTTCTTTCAGAAGATGAATGAGCAGGTGTTGGTCTGGGTGGAGGAGATGGTGATCGAACAGGAGATATTGATGGTGAAGGAGATGATGATGGTGGTGGTGATCTGGGATTTTTATGAGCAGTAGTTTTTGTGCGAGCCATTTTTGTTTTTGGAAAAGAAATGAGAACTTGAGGAAGAAGAACGCAAGAGATGAGTGTGCAGAAAAAAAGTTTGAATTTGTAATTTAGTGAAAACAAAGTGACTGTTTTGATGTGTTTGCAATTGATTGAGCATGTGAAGGAGTGCCACGCGTGTGTTTGGATTGATAGGGCAGTTGAGCATTGGGAAGGAGGAAAGAGAAATGATGTGGCTGGGAAAAAGCATGGGTAGCCGTTACTTTTAAAAAGCAGCAGACGTTTCAGATGAAAAGCCTGATTTTGAAAGTTAGTGACGATGAAGAACGAAGGTCGTTCTTGAGCGGCTTGGCAAAACAAGCTAAAAATGAAGAACGTTCTCCGTTATGGCCAAATTGATCCTGTTTCAAAATTAACGATATTGACCAGAATTTTTAATGATTTTTAGTCGTTCTTTGATGGAATTGAAGCTATCTTCAACAAGAGGCTTTGTAAAAATATCAGCTAACTGATTCTTTGTATCCACAAAGATCAATTCAACCTCCTTTTTACTCACATGATCCCTAATAAAATGGTGCTTTATCTCAATATGTTTTGACCTTGAATGCTGAATAGGGTTCTTAGAAAGATTAATAGCACTAGTATTGTCACAATATATTGGAATATGAGAATACCTGACTGAAAAATCTTCAAGTTGATTCTTGATCCATAAGACTTGAGAGCAACAATTTGCTGCTGAGACATATTAAGCTTCAGTGGTTGATAGTGCAATCGTGTTTTGCTTCCTACATGACCAGCTTATTAAGGCTTCTCCTAGAAACTGACATGCACCACTTGTGTTTTTCCTTTCTATCTTATCACCAGCATAATCGGCATCACAATAAGCTACAAAATCAAAATGATAACCTTTGCTATACCAAAGGCCAAGATCAGTAGTACCTACGAGATAATGAAAAATTCTTTTGACTGCTGTTAAATGAGACTCTTTTAGTGAAGATTGAAACCTAGCACATAAGCCTACTGTAAAAACATTGTCAGGCCTACTTGCAGTTAGATAAAGTAATGAGCCAATCATTCCTCTATATTCTTTTTCAGAGATTGACTGTCCATTTTCATCTTTATCTAATGAGGATGATGGATGCATGGGAGTGGTCATGATCTTGGCTTCACTCATTTTGTAATTCTTTAAAAGATCCTTGATATATTTTTCTTGACAAATAAAAATTCCATTTGTATATTGTTTGATTTGTAAACCAAAAAAATAACAAATTCTCCCATCATACTCATCTCAAATTCACTTTGCATGAGATTTGAAAAATCCTCACACATTTTTTCATTTTTACTTGTTTTCTTAAAAAGTGTTGTGTCAATGTTTCCACGGGAAAAATTATTTTTGATAAAAAATGAACTCAATCTTTCATACCAAGCTCTAGGAGCTTGTTTTAAACCATACAAGGCTTTGGTGAGTTTAAAAACATGGTTTGGTTTCTTTTGATCTTCGAAGCCTGGAGGTTGACGAACATAAACTTGTTCATTTAAAAATCCATTTAAAAGGCCACTTTTAACATCCATTTGAAAAAGTTTGATGTTTTTATGTGATGCATATGCAAGAAGGATTAGAATGGCTTCTAGCCTTGCAACTGGAGCAAAGGTTTCATCATAATCTATTCCTTCTTGTTGATTATAACCTTGAGCAACCAACCTTGCTTTTTTTCTTACCATCGTGTTCCAATAATTGTTTGATCTTGTGGATCAGGGACAAGGGACCAGACTTCATTTTTCTCAAATTGAAGAAGTTCTTCTTTCATCGCATCGATCCAAGATTGATCAATTATTGCTTCTTGGATGGATTTTGGTTCTACTTGAGATATCATTGCCATGTTGTTGTTTGCATCATCTTTAAATGACCTTCTTGTTCTAATGCCATCAGTTGTATCTCCAATTATTTGATTTGGAGGATGATCACCTACTAGTTTCCAGCTTCTATGAGGAGTTTGAAACGGAGATTGTTTATCAATCTCGTTTTCCTGGAGAACGATCTTCTGCATTTTTATCGATTGTTCTTCCTCCTCCTCATCTTTCTTTTTTAACTTAAGATCATCAAACTCATCAAATAAAATGTGCATACTAATTTCGACAGTTTTAGTTCTCAAATTAAAAATACGAGATATCCTTTAGATTTTGTTGAATATCCTAAAAAAATGGCTTTGTCCGATTTCGCATCAAATTTTCCCAAGTTGTCTTTGTTGTTTAAAATGTAGCAATAACAACCAAAGATGTGAAAATATGAAATATTTGGTTTTCTATTTTTCCAGATTTCATATGGTATTTTGTTTATCATTTTTCTAATTGAAACACGATTCAAAATGTAACAAGAGGTATTTATAGCTTCAACCCAAAAATACTTTTCAACATTGGATTCTTCCAAGATCGTTCTTGCCATCTCTTGCAAAGTTCTATTCTTTCTTTCAAAAACTCCATTTAGTTGAGGAGTTCTTGCACAAGATAGATTATGAGAGATGCCAAGTTCTTCAAAAAATATTTTGAAAGATGCATTAATGAATTCACCTCCACGATCACTTCTTACAATGATGATATTGGATTCTTTTTCATTTTGAACCTTTTTGCAAAAATTTTGAAAGCATCAAATGCATCATCTTTTTGTTTTAAAAATAAAACCCATTTGTATCTAGAAAAATCATCAACAATTACAAATCCATATTTCATACCTCCTAAGCTGGTGATTTTGATGGGACCAAAAAGATCATTGTGAAGTAGTTCAAGAGGTTTTTTAGTTGATATAAACTCTTTTGGATGAAAGCTACTTTTAACTTGTTTTCCTTTTGCACAAGCTTCACATATTTTATCTTTTCCAAAGTTGATTTTAGGAAGTCCTCTAACAAGATCTAATTTTGACAAAATTGAAATTGTTTTCATACTCACATGTCCAGTTCTCTTATGCCATATCCATTTGTCTTTATCTATGGACATGAGGCAAGATTCAATTGGTAATTCTTCAATGTATAAAATGTAAAGGTTTTTCTTTCTGGATGCAGAAAATATGATTTCCCCAGAATTTGCAATTCTCACTTCACATATGTTTGGTTTAAAAATAACTTCAAAGCCATTATCACAGAGTTGACTAATGCTGAGAAGGTTATGTTTTAATCCTTCAACATATTAAACATCATTGATTTTGGCCGAATTTATTTTACCTATGGTTCCATTGCCTTTGATCTTGGCTTGATCATTGTTTCCAAATGTTACGGATCCTCCATCTTTTTTGATAAATGACATGAAGCAATTCTTGTCACCCGTCATATGCCTTGAACAACCACTGTCCAAAAACCATGGCCTTTTCTTTACATCTTGAGATCCATCCTGCATGATGTGTTATATCATTTTGAGGTACCCACTTGATTTTGGGTCATGAGGAGTTAGTTTTAAAATCTGATTCCTTCTTGGTGTTAAAAGTAGTCTCAGAGTGACTAATCTTGGACTAGGAGGAATGTCTAGTTGTCTGTTTTTGAAAAGGTTTGGAAAACTGAGTTTCAGCTGATTTTGATAAAGCTCCAGAACATTTTT
Source organism: Cicer yamashitae (assembly GCA_037974755.1). Classification (NCBI taxonomy): domain Eukaryota; kingdom Viridiplantae; phylum Streptophyta; class Magnoliopsida; order Fabales; family Fabaceae; genus Cicer; species Cicer yamashitae. Next base: position 20,868,148 of record JBBPBQ010000003.1, read on the forward strand.
CGTTTTTTACATTAGCTGAAGAACGTTATTCTTTTTTCAGATTTTGAGAAAATTTTGCTTTTGCACTAAATTGTTCTTCCTTTTTGAAGATATATTTGTTCTTGATTTTTTCATTCTTTTTTTTTAAAATAGCATGCAAATTCTAAATGTCCAATTTTGTTACAGTATGAACATTTGATTTTGCAGTTTCCCTCTTTCCTTTTAGGATCAAAAAAGTTTTCATACATTTTGGTTTTTTGAGTTTTATCAAAACCAAGCCCAACTTTATCAAATATCCCCACTTGGGATCCCATGATTTTATGAAAAGTCTTAGTAGCTTTAATGAAGTTTGTTAAATCGTTTTTAAGAATTTCAACTTCAACCTTGAGAAAAACGTTCTCCGTTTGAGGTGAAGATCGTTGTTGACTTTCTGAACTTTCAAATTCAAATTTTTTGAGTTGAGACTCTTTCAGATTTTGAATGATCTCTTTAAGTTGATCATTCATAGCCCGAACTTTCTCTTTCTCTTATTTTTCCTTCTGAAATTTTTCTTTAAAGGAACTACATTTTTGAATGAGAAAGATTGAATCATTGAGCAAATTATCAAATTCAGTTTCCATTTGTTTACATACAAGACATGGTTCAGAATTTGTTACCTCTATATCTTAAATGTTTGCCATCAAACGCATGTTTGCTTCTTCAGGTTCATCTGTTTCTGATTCATTAGAATCATCCCAGGTTGCCATCATTGACTTCTTCTTGAAGGGAAATTTCTTTGGCACATTTTTGTTTAATGGACATTCAGTTTTGTAATGTCCTTGTTTGTTGCATCCAAAGCAAGTGATTTTGCTTTTATCTATTTTAGTCTTGAAGTCTTTTTTAACTGGGGATCCTTTTTTGATCTGATCTCTTCTCCTTATCATTCTTTGTATCTTTCTTGTGAGGAGAGCAATCTCTTCATCAACATTTTCTTGGCCGTCTTCTGAATCATTTTTCTCATTTCTTTGTTGAATACTTGGTGAGCTTTGAGATGCTTTTAAGGCTATTACTTTGCCTTTCTTTATAGGTTTATCTTCCAGTAACAGCACTTCATGCGCCCTTAGAGTTCCAATCAGTTCTTCTAAGCCTAGTAATTCAAGATTCTTGGCTTGGCTTATAGTTGTCACCATTTGTCTTCACATGATTGGAAGACATCTCATGATCTTTCTTACCTTGTCTTGTTCTGAATAAGATTTGCCAAGGGAGCGCATTTCATTCACTATAGTTGTGAATCTTGAGTACATTTCATCGATTGTCTCTCCTTCATTCATTTCAAACAATTCGAACTTTCGAATGCCAATGTCAATTCTTGTTTCCTTAACATGGCTTTTTCCCTCATGGTGAGTTTGCAATGTGTCCCATACTTTCTTGGCCGTATCACATTCATCTACTCTTTCACTCTCTTCCTTGCTTAAAGTACATGATAAAATTAATTGAGCTTTTGAGTTTAGAAGTACCTTAGATTTCTCATCTGCTTCTTTCTTTTCAGCAGATGTTGAATCGTTTTGATCCACTCTTGGTATGAAGTCTCCATCTGTGATGATTCTCCACATACCAATATCTTGTGACTTTAGGAACAATTGCATATTGCTCTTCCAGAAATAATAATCTGAGCCAACAAAGTATGGTGGTCTGTTTGGAGACCCTCCTTCAGCAATGTATTTAGCTTTTGACACTATCTTCCTGAATATTTTGCTCTAACACTTTTTGGGAATTTAATGCTTAGAGACTGGCTCTGATACTAATTGAAGCAACAATGTCAATTATAAGGAAGGGGGCTTTGAATTATAATTGCCCCTTTTTAAAATTCCTCTTTAAAAACTAAAAGTTTTACTCAAAATTGATCTTGGTTATAAACGAAGAACGATCTTGGTTAGTGAAAAAACAACAATATCAATTTTATCAATATAAAAGATGATTGTAAAGCATATAATAAATAAAGATAGAGACAGAGAGTGCCTAGATCGTTAAGCATTTCGTGCAGGTCCGAACTTATCCGACAAGGAATTCACTACCTTAGGACTATTATAGTTACGACTGCCGTTCACCGGGGCTTCGGTCGTTGGCTTCCCTGTCATCAGGTCACTAACTTCCTTAACCTTCCGGCACTGGGCAGGTGACAGCCCCTATACATGGTCTTACGACTTTGCGGAGACCTGTGTTTTTGGTAAACAATCGCTTGGGCCTGGTCATTGCGACCTCCTTTGTGAGGAGGCACCCCTTCTCCCGAACTTACGGGGCTATTTTTTCGAGTTCCTTAGAGACTGTTGTCTCACGCCCCTAGGTATTTTCTACCTACCCACCAGTGTTGGTTTCGGGTACATGTACTCTTTTATTGAAGGTCTTTTGAGCTTTTCCTGGGAGTATGGCATCAGTTACTTCAGCGCCTATGCGCCTGGTACTCGAACATTGGCTCGAGGCATTTTCTCTACCCCTTCTTACCCCAAAAAAATAGGGGGCAACTTGTGTTCTTAAACGGATAACCATCTTTCAGCTAACCTAGCCTCCTCCGTCCCTCGAGACCAACAAGGGGTAGTACAAGAATGTTAACCTATTTTCCATCGACTACACCTTTCGACCTGATCTTAGGCCCTAACTCACCCTCCGTGGACGAACCTTGCGGAGGAACCCTTAGGTTTTCGGGGCATTGGATTCTCACCAATGTTTGCGTTACTCAAGCCGACATTCTCGCTTCTGCTTCGTTTAATATTCCTCGCGCGTGTCCTTCTTTCTAAGGCGGAACGCTCCCCTACCGATTCATTTTTACATCCAACAGCTTCGGCAGATCACTTAGCCCCGTTCATCTTCGGCGCAAGAGCACTCGATCAGTGAGCTATTACACACTCTTTGAAGGGTGGCTGCTTCTAGGCAAACGACCTGGCTGTCTCTATATTCCTACATCCTTTATCACTTAGTGATCATTTCGGGGCCTTAGCTGGTGATTTGGGCTGTTTCCCTCTCGACGATGAAGCTTATCCCCCATCGTCTCACTGGCCGACCTTGACCCTTCGTATTTTGGGGTCATATCTAGTATTTAGAGTTTGCCTTGATTTGGTACCGCTCTCGTGGCCCGCGCCAGAATAGTGCTTTACCTCTAGATGTCCAGTCAACTACTGCACCGCAACGTATTTCAAGGAGAACCAGCTAGCTCTAGGTTCGAGTGGCATTTCACCGCTAACCACAACTCATCCGTTGATTTTTCAACATCAATCAGTTCAGACCTCCATTTATTTTCACCTAAGCTTCATCCTGGTCATGGATAGATCACCCAAGTTCTGGTCCATAAATGGTGACAATAGCCCTATGAAAACTGGTTTTCACTACGGCTCCGATGGTTTCCCTTAACCAAGCCACTGCCTATGAGTCGCTAGCTCATTCTTCAACAAACATGCGGCCAGAGCCCCAACTCCTCCCGCTGCTTGGGAGCTTATGGTTTCATGTTTTATTTCACTCCTCGATGGGGGTTCTTTTCACCTTTCCCTCGCGGTACTACTTCACTATCGGTCACCCAAGAGCTTATCCTCGCGGTACTACTTCACTATTGGTCACCCAAGAGCTTATCCTCGCGGTACTACTTCACTATCTGTGACCCTTGGATGCTGAAAGCGTCCTTGGGGTGATCTTGTAGTTCCACCTTTCTTTCCTTTCGTTTTCCCGCATTTCGCTCAAAGGATTGAAGGGAGATAGTGCATCAAGTTGTTCACAAGAGCCAGCTTGATCCTCTTCCTCAATATCTCATATGAGGAAACCCTAGGAGAGCCATCGACTCCAACTACCGTCCATGTATGATCCATACTAGATCTGACCAGCTGCCCATCCTTCCTCCTCTACGTCCTTGACAACCCATCTTTGTCTCAGTAGAGTCTTTCAGTGGCATGTTTCAGTCCTCTTTCCCATTACTTAGAAAAAGTGAGCCATCGGTTTAGGTACAAGATACTATCATTACCGCCTGGACAATTAGACATCCAACCTGTAATCGCAACTACACAATTGCAAGAGCGAAGCTCTACCAACTGAGCTATATCCCCCTGAGCCAAATTGGAGCATGCATGAAGGAGTCAAATTAGTCTTTTATTCTTTTCCTTGGCGCAATTGGGCCATCCTGGATTTGAACTAGAGACCTCATCTGTGAAGTAAATCATCACACCTATGGTCCATCCAATTGGGAGAGAATCAATAGATTCCTTTTCAGGAGCAATTCATCCTTCCCGAACGCAACATACAACTATCCATTGTATTGCGTTTCCAAGTGTGCTTGTTCCCCTTTCTTCCTTACCATGGTATTAAGAGACACTCTAAGATCCCTTTTCAAACCTGCTCCAATTTCGAGTTAAGAGATAGATAAATAGACACATCCCATTGCACTGATTGGGGGTTGAAGATCAAGAAGTTTATAATGCCATGCATTCTATTCTTCTTATGGCTAGATCCAATCTACAGGTCCCTTCAGATATGGAAAAATAATGCTTTGTTTTTCTTTTTCCATTAAGGCCGAACGTAAACCTGTGCTCAAGAGATATTTGTCCATATACTGATAAGGGATGTATGAATTCTCGAGAGAAGAGGAGTCGTGATGGTCCTCCTTGGACCGCCAGGATCCCACGAGTGAATAAAAAGTTGGATCTACATGGGATCTCACCTGAATCGCCCCATCTATCCTCCTGAGGAAAGGTTTGGTTTCAAACCCCGATTTGAACAAGAGAAGTACGCCATGCTAATGTGCCTTGGATGATCCACATCTCAGGGTTAGGCGTCGATGAGCATATTGAACTATCTATGTGTTTGAGAGCCCTCACAGTTCAGGCACAACGATGCAAATATCGGGGGCGCGCTTTACCACTAAGCTAATAGCTCATTGTGTGGGCCTCTCGCAGGGGCCTACTATGCCATAAGCGATAGAAACCCCATCCCTCGCTTTCCCCCTTTTTCCCCCATGTCGAAACTTGCTTAGGTCGACATGGGGAAAAAAGGAGCTCCTATCAACTTGTTTCGACCTAGGATAATAAGCTCATGAGCTTAGTCTCACTTCACCATCTAGAAAAGAAAGATGACTTCCATCTAAAAATTAAAGTAAGATGTAGTTCGCTTCTTTATTGGGGTGTGAAGCAGTGTGAAACCAAACTACCCAACAAGCTACCTTGTTACGACATCACTCCAGTCACTAGCCCTACCTTTGGCATCCCCCTCCTTGCGGTTAAGGTAATGACTTCGGGCATGGCCAGCTCCCATAGTGTGACGAGCGGTGTGTACAAGGCTCGGGAACGAATTCACCGCCGTATGGCTGACCGGCGATTACTAGTGATTCCGGCTTCATCTAGGCGAGTTGCAGCCTACAATCCGAATTGAGGACAAGTTTTTGAAGTTAGCTCACCCTTGTGGGGTCGCGATCCTTTCTCCCATCCATTGTAGCACGTGTGTCGCCCAGGGTATAAGGGGCATGATGACTTGACGTCATCCTCACCTTCCTCCGACTTATCACCAGCAGTCTGTTCAGGGTTCCTAACTCAATGTTGGCAACTAAACACGAGGGTTGCGCTCGTTGTGCTCGTTCCAAACTATCCGTTATTAAAAAGACCAATGTATTATTGTGTGCATTTAATATCTTGCAATTTTCCATAAGGATGTGTGTATGAAAAAAATGATTTCATTGATTTTGATGTTTTTTTATTTTTTATCTGATAATTGGGGCAAAGGGGGTCAGTTTTATTATTACGGGGATCGAAGAGAATAGCTTGTGGCCCATGATGATAGTTTTAACAAGGCATTATATTGGGCCTCAATATAATGGTTGAATCTTTCATTGGTCTCTAACGAAACTTTAAATATCAAAGGGTAAATTGAAAGCATAATTTAAAGGTGAGTTACGAAAACTGATATATCATATATGGGGTAACACCTTTATCAGAGTAGTTTTTGAATCAAATGAGATCCTTGTCATGTATTTTGAAAAAAATTAAAACAATAATGTTATATGATCAATGTCGTTGGGTTTGGACCTAATTGAATACCATATATGATAACCTAAACTCTAGACCTCGACGTCTGGCTAATAACTCAGACATTGATGAGCAGTGTGGAAGCTTCTAAGGGCAAGAAGGGCACATTTTTTTATTCTTCACATTATCTTTGTTGAAGGTATAGAAAACACACGAAAGACAGGTTTGAATTGTGTTGACCATTTTTAAAATCTTCTTAGTTAGTTTAAAATAGATTCTTTATCAAAAGTTTCTCTTTTGGTAAAACAAAAGTACTTAACACATGAAAGATAAGACATAAAGAATCTAAAAAATTTAAAGAGATAAATGAGAAGAAAAACACACAAGGATTTCAATATGAAGGGACAGGATGTAGCTATCGTGTTGGTGGTTAACCAGGATAAATTGGCTTGTTCTCCTCTCCTCATATCTTTATTTGTTCTTGCTTTTAACATCACTAGTTTATAATTTGTTTTTAATTAAATTTATTTTTGAAAACAAAACACAATTCAATCCCCTATTTCTTGTGTTTTTCTCTCTATAATTGGCATCAGATCTCGGTCTCAAAGATGAGCACTTAATTGTGTTTGAGTAAATATCTTATTTTTTATTATGACTAACTCTGGTGAAGAAGCTACAGGTGAAAATGTTAACAAACCTCCTTTTTCGATGAAGAGAGATTTGAATATTGGAAGAACCGACTAAGAAGTTTCTACATCTCACATGATCCTGAACTTTGGGATATAGTCGAAGATGGCTATGAATCTCCTAAAGATACTGCTGGTGTTGAAATATCCAGAAAAGATCTTAATGCTGATTAAAAAAAAATACAAGATGCATCATAAAATCAAAACCTTTATGATTAATGTTATCACTTTTAAGGAATTCAAAAAATGCAGCAATAAAGAAAATAAACATGTGTAGGAAACTAAGGCAAATATGCTTGTAAGGAAGTATGAACTTTTCCAGATGGAAGAGGATGTTGATAAAAAGCTCTCAAGATTCCAAACTGTTGTCTCTAGATAGAGGCTCGCCAAAATAGTTACACTATAGCTGATCATGTCAAGAAGATTCTTAGAAGCCAACTTAGCAAGTGCAAACCAAAAGTAACAACAATTCAAGAGGTTAAAGACCTTAACAAATTTCCTCTAGAAGAGCTTATGAGTTAACTTAGATCCCATGAGATCGAACTAGTTGAAGATGAACCAAATATATATATATATGTATTGTTTGATATTTAGTAAGTTATATATATATATATATATATATATATATATATGTTTAAGTGATGGGAAGGAAGAAGAATTAGAAGCTGAAGCAAAGCATTTTCCTCCCTGCCACGTGGGCCTTTTCTTTCTTTTCCTTTCTTCCTCTGTTCCGTGAAAATGTATGGGTGGTTTTCAAAACCACCAAACGTAAACCTCCACTTTTCTTCGACTTCGGACCTTCATCTCGCGAAGTGACAGAAGGGAAAGTTGTTCCTTGCCACGTTTCGGTGCTAGTGAGCTATCTTTGGAAGTGACGTCGCGAGAAACGTTTTTACCAGAATTAATCGCGGTGCCGTAATCGGCTGTTAAAGCTACAACGAAGGTAAGGGCTCCTTCCAAACTTTTAGTGTGCATTTAGGGCCTTATATGTGAATTTGTGGGGTGTGAATTTGGTGTGTTTGATGTGTGGATTTGTTGAAAATTAATTTAAGGTGTTTTATGTGGAGTTTAGGAAATTAATTTAATGAGTTTGAGGAATGATTTGTGGAAATTAAATTGGTGTAAATTTATGTTTGCAATTATGGAAATTAATGGGTGTATTGTGGTTGAAATATGAGGAGTTTTGAAAATGAGCGATTTATGGTTAAATTTGGAGTGTAGTGTGAATTGGAATTTGTTGTGATTGAGGTGGGAATGTGTGATTGATGTATTCATAATTGATAGCATGTGTGTTATGAATTTATGAATTAATATGCTTGAGTGTGCTCTGTGGCGAATTTGAAAATCATTATTGTTAAATGAGCATTAAAAATGGGGAATCTTTTAATAGCTGCATTTGCTTAATGGTTGTGGTGTCAAGGGTCAGAGTATGCTCATGCATTTCATAGTACATGGTGACCGGATGGGCCATGGTGATAATGGTGACCGAATTGGCCACGGGATGATGCCATGTGAATTGTTGGTTCATCTTATCCTTACGGGGATTATCGCGTCGTGCTGATCGGTGAAAGATCGCACATTAGTAAATCATGCGGGCCCGTGATAGGTGGCACCTTGGAAATTAGTACTGCCCCATGATAGGCAGTACAATTATGATTTACGCCTCTTCGATGAGGGTTTGGTGAAATTCCGGAATCATATGCATTGGCATATACGCATTGCATTAGTGTGCTTGGCACGGGAGTCAGGTTTGATATGCATTGTGATTGTGCCGTATTCGATGGTTGTGATTAATTGACTTGGTTTTGAAAGTGTTTGAATGATTTTGATGTGTTTTCAAAACTGAAAATCTGGTATTTTTCTAGCTGTATTCGAATACAACAAGGTTGTAGTCGAATACAGATACGTTGTTTTTGCCTCTAACTTGCGTATTCGCACTTGTATTCGACTACGGGGATGTTGTAGTCGAATACAAATCACAAAGTTTTGCGACTGACTTCGCAATTGTATTCGAATACAAAGGGGTTGTAATCGAATACCAAATCTGCAAGGTTTTTCACTGTTTTCGCATCTGTATTCGACTACATGGAGGCTGTAGTCGAATACAGTTGTGTTGTTTTTCTGCTGTTTTCGCATCTGTATTCGAATACAGATATGCTGTATTCGAATACAACAGTGCAGTTTTGTCCGAAACTTCATTTTTCCACCTTGTTTATGCATGTTTAGCATATGCAAACCCTTGCTAGATGTATGCTAAGTTGAATGGTGATTTTGTGCATTTAAAATTTAAATGCTCTGTGGTAATTGTTAATTTCGGTTGGTGACCCTTTACAATTTTGTGGAAATCTGGGCTTTGCCCTTAGATGAGAACCAGGGTCGTTCTAAGGCGTGGCACAACGATGGGTTGGTTTTGTGACTGAAAGCATTAGGGCTTGATGCCGCTCGTGGATTCTCAGTACCCAGTCACCCTCAAATAGATTAATGATCAGCTTAGGGTTCTATTTAAGAATTTTATTTATGTCATCTTTCTTATTTCAAGGCTGTTGTTGAAAACTTATGTATTTGAAACAGATTATTTTAGTCGATGTATTTTATATTTGGATACTTTGGATTTTCGTTCCAAAAACTATTTCCGCTGTTTCTAATTAATTATGACTTTGTCGTTTGTGTTACGACTTAAAATATTTTATCCAAAAGAATTTCTTTATTTATGGATTTGTTTTTAGTTATTTTAAAAAGAAAAAAAAATACACTCGCGCTGTTAAAAATCGGGGTGTTACAATAAGAGAACTTGTCCTATGTTGAAAACATGGAAAAAAAAAAGACACATTTTAGAATTAACAAACAAGAACCCAATCAAATGTAGACACCTAAGAACAAAATATTTTATCTTGCGAATATCCTTAGCAACATAGTTGAAACACCAATCATGGTACCTGGAAAAATGATGTTCACAACATGACAGGAGAAAAGTCTATGTTCCAAAACCTGACCCTCTAGGAAGGAGGATTTGTAGGATTTGGAGGGAATTAGAAGGGTAACATCATAGGGCGTGGCACATTAGGTAATGATTCTCTTCCTTCTATTAAAAATGTTCTACTTGGTAAAAGACTAATGCATAACCTACTGAGCGTAAGTTAATTAAGTGATACTGGTTATGATGTTGTCCTCAATCAAAAGTCATGTAAGGAAATTAGTCAAACAAGTGGATTTATATTACTTACTAGTTAGAGGAAAAACAATATTTACACAATAAATTTATCAAATTTAAAAAAACAAGAAGTGTCTCATGTTAGTGAATGAATATTAATTGATTTGGCACAAAACGTTGGGACATGCCAACTTGAGATTAATCTGAAAGTTAAAGACTTAACCTAGTCAGAGGCTTGCCAGATCTAAGATATGAATCATATGTTCTTTGTGAGGCATGTCAAAAAGGAAAACAGATATAATCATCCTTTGGTTCAAAGAATGTTGTTTCCACTTCTAGACAACTTCAAATTTTACACCTGGATTCATTTGGTCAAATAAGGACTGCCTCTGTTAGTTGTAAAAAGTATGGAGTCATTATTTTTTATTACTATTCCATGTGGACATGGGTAAAGTTCCTTAACAACAAGGATGAGTCACATAAAGTTTTCACTATTTTCTACAAACAAGTGCAAAATGAAAAAAAGGTTTTTGTATTACACCAATACATAGTGATCATTGTGGTGAATTTGAAAATACACATTTTGAAAACTTCTTTGAAGAGAATGGAATTCTACACAATTTTTCTTCTTCTACAACACCCCGCGAAAATGGTGTTATAGAAAGGAAAAATAGATCTCTTTAGGAATTGACATACTCCATGATTCATGAGCCTACCTTCTGACTCATTAGACGTAGCTAAAGAAAACGAGATAAGTTAGTTTTCTCTTTTCTTTAATTGCCTTTGACTTGTTTGATGGGACATTCTCTAAATATTGAATTGGAGATATAATCTTCTAAAGATAAATCTTCGATAAGAGTGTAGGTGCTCCAACCATTCTTCGTTATTACTTTCACATTTTCATTCAATACAAATGATTTAGAAAAAATGAGGCACAAGCCTTTCAATGCTTATTTTCTTACTTCCTCCTTGTACTTAAGGTATTTAGTGAAAGAAGGAGACATTGACACCCAAGGTTTCCACAGAGTGTACCTTTGAATGCATTTTGACAATTTCCTTGTACAATCCATCTTGTTGACCACGGTTCACAGATGTAACAATTTTATGATTTATGAACTTTTAAACACTGAAGTTGAGCAGTTCATGTTATAAGAAGATCTTAAAGTCTTTCATAGAATATGGTGTAATAAGATGATCATTATGGTAGAAGAAAACTCAATAAAAGACAGGATATTAAACTGGTTTTTGCTAGAGGGTTTAAGGTTTAAAACTTTTTTGGATGAAAAGATATTTAGGTTAGGAGAGAAAGATTTTTAACGAAACCTTTTTTGAAAAACACTAGAGAGAAGAGGAATTTAAATAAACATAGAAAATAAAGAAATCAAAACTTAGGTTTTAACGAAAGATGGACCAAGAACAATTTTCAAAAAAGAAGACATGCGATATGACCAATGACAAGACAACACAGACCAAGACACAAGATATGTAACGAGGATAAGAAGAGACTACATAGACACACGATAAGTCACAAAAGAAAACACAAACACACAAAAAAAGAGTAAAACTATATCCTAGACACACAGGGACAAGGGATAAGATAAACAAGCAAAAACATATCATGTAATACAAACAATTACACATAAAATAATGTAATAAATTGCAAAGTACCTGATTGATAACAAACAAGGATGATTAAGCAAATTTGTCCTTACTCTTGTGTTACTAGAGTTTGTCAGACTTTTCTTTCAGATTATCTTCTAACCAGATGCAGAGTTAGCTTGCTTCTGATAATTCTTTTTATGTGAGAGTGTTGTTCAAACTTCTCTAGTGAAGGGATCAGATGATGATCTTCCATGAGAGAGTGTTGTTCCTTTAATTGTAGTTCAGGCTTCTTTGAGGATAATTTCGACATTATACTCATGATTAATTCTTCCTATAGGATGATGATCAGATGATTGACTCTGTTTGATATGCCTTTTTTAAGCATTGTTGGATTTTCTCTTGATTTTAACCAAGGATGCTTGAGTGTATCATCCAACTTCTGCTATGATGAAGGACTTTAAATTGTTGCCATTTAAATTTCCAAAATTATGTTATTAAGTGAGAGGCTGCATTACTAACCAATTCTTCAAAAGGGTTACTTGCACATTTGAACATACATCATTGAAGTTTTAGTAAAATTCTCCCTGTTTTGTTAGTTTCATTGTTGAAGTGCATTATAATGTTTCCATTATTTTGCATTAATAATTTTGTTGTACTAGTAATACCTCTTTCTATCAGAAGACAAATTTCAGTATTAGCATATTGACTCTTCTCTCTGATTAATTCACTCTGCCTTATTGAAGCATAAGAGTTTTGTCAAGATTGCCATTGAAGAGTTTCAAGAACCACAACCAGAAAACATAATAAAATTAAGAGCGTTTTTTGAACATATTTAAGTAGACTTTTGAGAAAGATACACAGATGGTAGTTTCAATTTGTTGTTAAAAACCAATCACATGATGAAGTATTTCCTTAGATAATTTTAATCTAAGATAATATCTCTCATATAGATATTACTTTGTTTCAAAGGACACAGTAAAAATCCTTTTTTATTTCTTTTCTTCTCTTAGAGCATTCATTTATCGCAATACAGAGATTCTATTTTACCAATCAAAATGCCATTTCACTAGTATTTCCAATAATAAATAACATTTACTCTTCCACGGTAAAGGGCTCAATCAAGAGTTCGAGCTCTGATACCACAAGAAATGGGGGGGTGGAATTGTGTTCCGACATTTCTGAAAAAGTTGCTTAACCAAAAATGTATGTTCTTTATCAAATCATTCAACTTACGATTATAAAACAAGTTTAGTAAAATAAAGTTGAATCATAAAGAACTTAGATTATAGTAACAGAGAGAGAAAGAATGAACACAACGATTTTAATAGTAGTTCACAACATACTGTTGTTACATCTAGTCCTCCCCTTATAGAGAGATTTTGTCTCAGTATAGTTGAGTACGTAATCCACTATTTCAATAGTAGCATACAAGTATTATTGACTCTACCTCTTCAAGCTTTAAGTATTCTTCTCCAACCTCTCTCACCATTGGAATCTTTCTTCAACTTTCTAGCAGCCTGATGTTGGGGTTCATAAGTGTCGTTTTACCTATTTGGATACCTCTTATGGACGAAAGAACTGTTGCCACTATTGAACTAATTTACATCAATTCTAGTTTGTGTCTGAATTGACACAAAGTTTGTTTCTAGTATTCTAACTATCATTGAGATGATATTACATTTCGAGTTCATATCAATTCTAGTGTATAAAACTCTTTCACTAATTTACATCAATTCTATTAACTCTCTATTGAGAGAATTTTCCGTTCATTCTTTTCTTTTGACGTGTTCTAGGCTTTTGCAGAAATTCTTTTTAACACATTTTCCTTTTCATAATTAATTCTGTGCATCTTCAATTAAGAAGATAGCTCTCACCAGAGAGGATGTCACTATCAGAGGATGCCATGCACTTCTTCAGTCAGAGAATAAGTCCATAATGATGAGCAGAGGGTGTTGGAGCGTAGACTACTTATCATAACAATGACTTTTCACGCGTTGACTTTATGAGAGTATTGACATTATCATACGGTCAAATGGAATGCCAAGATTATCCGACACATAATCACCGGAGTGAACTTGTATCCTAAGATCTAGTAGAGCTGCGCAGAGAATGTGTTTAGTAGAGTCAGACACAGCTTAAACAAATTCTTTAGAATCATCGTTAACTTGTTCAGTACTTTCTCTTTATTTGTTCACTAGAGGATCTAGCTTGTCTTAGAACATTGACTTTATCTGATGCTTCACTTGAAGCTTTCTTCTTTTGAACTTTGAGTCAGAGGATCAAGATGGGTTGTTAGGCAAAGGTAGATAATCATTGCAACGTTCTTTTCTTTTTACTTTAGAGGGTCAATCATTGACTTGTATTATCTTTGTCTTTAATATTTTTCCTTGAATTGTAGATTATCATATGCATATTACAAAATTTCTTATTGTTATGACTTTCTCTATTAGTAAACACAATTACTTGTTTATTAGGTGATAATGGACTTGTTTATTATTATCTCTAACTTACTCATAACTTATTCTACCTTAAAATAGATAATCATTAATATAAATCTTTTCCCTATAACTTAATCAGAACACTCGTAAATATAATTAGGGGATAATTGTTCTTTATTTGTTTGATTGTTATCATCAAACTGTCAACCAGAGGATTGTAGCTAAAACCATTTATGCACTAACAAATGTTGCCAAGCACTTTTGGGCAGAGGTAGTCAAAAATGCATGTTATATTCATCATAGAATCTATGTTAGACATGTTCTTAATAAGACACCTTATGAACTGTCAAAAGTAATAAAACCCAACATTTCTTTTTTCATCAATTTGGTTGCATATGTTATATTATGAACACCAAAGAGAATCTTGGTAAGTTTGATTCACGATCTCAAAAGTGCACCTTTTTGGGATACTCTGAAAGGTTAAAAGCCTATAAATATTACAATAAAGATACACTAATTTGTTGAGGAATCAATCAGTGTCAAGTTTGATGACAATAAGTTTGACCATAAGAAGTCAAAGCTCGATGATAATTTTGCAGATTTAAAAATATTAGAGGAACCAGAGAAATCAGAAAAAGAAACAAAGTCTCCCTCTAAAGAACCAAAAGATGTACTTGACAATACAAGGAAAAGCAATGAAGAACCATTTACAAGTCAAAGTCATCAAGTTCCAAAACTTGGATGGAAATGCAAATTATCATATCCAAACTCTCTGATGATAGCAAATTTAAGTGATCTTATGAAGACCAGGTCTGCATATTATTATTATTATTATTATTATTATTATTATTATTATTATTATTATTATTATTATTATTATTATTATTATTATTATTATTATTATTATTATTATTATTATTATTATTATTATTATTATTATTATTATTATTATTATTATTATTATTATTATTATTATTATTATTATTATTATTATTATTATTATTATTATTATTATTATTATTATTATTATTATTATTATTATTATTATTATTATTATTATTATTATTATTATTATTATTATTATTATTATTATTATTATTATTATTATTATTATTATTATTATTATTATTATTATTATTATTATTATTATTATTATTATTATTATTATTATTATTATTATTATTATTATTATTATTATTATTATTATTATTATTATTTTTGCAAAGATGATTTGCTAATTGATAGAAAAATGTTCATTTACGCCCTAAAATGAAATAAATTCTCTTTAGGCGAAATTCTAAAAACAAGGTTGACTGGTATTAACGACGATTCAATTTTTTCCTAGCGAAAGGAACCTCATCTCTATATTTCTATTTAAAGTTAACGATAAAATGTAAATAAACTTTAAAAATGTACCACATCAGGTTTATCAATACAAATATTATTTTTATGTATAAGTCCCTTTTCTCCCATGCGTGTGCATCAAACAAACATCGTTCATGCAACTCTTCGTGCTCATTAGTACCTAGATATTAGTGTAAGGGCTCAGTTCATCCCACAGCAAAAATTAAACCAAATAATAAGTTAACAGTCATAAAATATAAATCTTTTTTTAATAAAAGATTTAAATAAATTTATTTTTTTTGTAATTATAAGCCAAGCTGTATCAACTCATAAAATGTACCTAAATAATTCAAGTAGCAACTCACATATAACAGATAGTTAAATCAAAATAAAAATAACAACAACATGTATGCAAGTTATGCATGCTCTTAAAAGTAAATGATCTGGATATAATCAGGCACTAAGGCGTCCACACAGAAGTTATTCATACCAATGGAAAAATTAAACCAGCCATTAAAACATCCACAAAGTTGCATATGATATGCCATGATAATGATAATGATGCTCAAGGTACATGTCACCATCCACTTAGGTAACTAAAAGTAAAATGTTCAGAACACCAATCACCATCCACTAAGGTGACCATGGAGATAAAACGTTCAGAACACAAGTCACCAGCCACTTAGGCAACCACAAAAAGAACGATTATCGAAACAAAATTCACCAGCCACTTTTAATCACATATGGCATCAAAATTATATTCTCATCGATGCTCGAAATCAAGAATCAGTAATTTCGCTATCCCAAATATAGAATACATATACACGTAAATAAATATCTCAAAATCACAACTTTCAATAATATTTGATTAGCTACATGTTATTGATAGACATTAAAACTTAAATCACATTAATAAATATAGAATACACGTAAATAAATATCTCAAAATCACAACTTTCATTTTATAAACCATAAGATTTGATTAGCTACATGTTATTGATAGATATTAAAACTTAAATCACGAAGAACGCATATGAACATAAACTTTATTTCTTTTACTGTAAAATTTCTCCCATTATTAATTATTTGAGCATACAAATCAAACTTCACACTAAACGTATCACAGTAATCAACTTAATCATGTTATCATAAACAAAAATTAGAACTTTTCATCAATTCTCTCAAGACTCATATAATGTTCATAAAAATCAAAACTTTGAAATTAAATAGAATAAAATAGAAATTTCAATCAAAGACATCCTAACAAGCATATTACTCATGATATCATAATCAAAATCATAACTTTATAATCAAGTAAACCAAGACAACACAAAATTACAACTTTACATCAAGTATATGACAACAAGCATATTTATCATGTTATAATTATAAAAATCGAGATATCTCTTATGGACAAAAAGAGTTTTTGCCACTATCGAGATACCTCTAGTCATCCCTTTACATAGAGATTTCCACTAATACAGTTAGGGACTTAATCCATTATTGTATTATTAACTCAACCTCTCTAGGCTTTGAGTAGTATCTAAGCTTCTCCGAGCTATGTATTGTTTCCTTGCCTCTCCAGACTATATTGTAATGCCCCAACAATCAACCAAAAGTACAATCCCTAGATTTTACAAGAATACTAGCAGACATTACCTTTTGAATTTGTATTGTAACGCCTTTGCAAACAACTAGAAATATAGTCTCTAAATTTCTAAAGAAAACTGGTAAATCTTTCCTCTTGAATTTGGATTATAATGCCTCAATAGGCGACTAGTAATACACTCTCTGGATTCCTCCAGAATACTAGAAGACCTTGCCTCTTGAGTTTAGTTTATTGTACTTCTACAAGTTCCAAATATATTTATAACTGCCTCTCTAGGCTACCACCAGGTTCTTTTTAGTCTTCTTAACTATCCAAGAAAAATCTCTTGCATTTTTGAGAAACCAAGTGTTTACCTATCTCTCTAGACTTTACTTTAACAAATAAGGTAGCCAGTATTGAGACGATTTACATTCAATCTTACATGTTTTTTTCTGACTTGACACAAAAAATTTCCTAGGATTCAAGCATCATAGTTCATTTTGAACTATTGTCATTGTACTTTATTGATTTATAATTACTCTCCTAAGAGAATATTACAATTGACTCTCGTGTTCAAGGTTTTCTCCTGAAATATTCTTTCAAATATGAACATGTTTTTCATTTTCTCTGTATTGATCTTTTCAAAATCGCTATATGATATGATTGTATGAGCAAAGTCTTAGATCATTTTCACTCATAATTCTCACCTCGACCGAAATGTCAGAAGTTGGAAGTCATTGTCAACATTGTCAATGTTCGCCAACTTCTTCAGTTTGAAGAAGTTCTTTTTATAGCTCTTGAAAATCTGTATGTTAAGGAAAAGATTTGTTGGAGATGAGCATAGCCTACTACAATCATACAAGTAGTTATTTGACTTTACACTTTTGATTTTTCAGGCTTTCAGAGTACATTAATGTCCTTCTTTCCATAGAATTTGACATATGCCTTGATTCCCGTGTTGTAGAGTCACATCAGTTGGACACAAAGAAAATGGAAAAACTTCACTAGAGGCGGCTTGTTACGATGATGCTTAGCAGATTATCCTTGGATGATCTTTATCATGTTCCAAAGGAATGTGGTTCTACAAGAAATTGTTCTTTGTAGATCAATGCAGTAGATGCAACTAGAGCTTCATTGATCTTTGTTGATCTTCATAGTCAAATGAATATTGATCAGAGAAATGTCTTTCTCATTCTCTTTTCTTCAGATGATTGATCATTTGATTTGTCTTAGGCGCTTGATCACTTATTATTCTTCTGCTTATATCTTCAGATGATTACTCATCAGAGACTTTGACTAGAACCATTATTGATAACAGTGTATATGTGATTTTATCTTCTTATTCGTAGGATAAGTTTCACATACTAATGCGAACTAATGTCTTCAAACCAAAGCTTGACATAGCTTTGATCCACATATGTTTTTTGTGCTTCACACATAAACATTTATCACTACGTCACAACTTCTTTAAGTACTTATGTCAAATAGTCAATAACATAGATTCTTACTATATCTTAAACAATCAGCACACTAAAAGTAACTGGTTAGCGGATAATTGTTCTTTTACTTTGTTATCATCAAAACATCAATAGTAGGAATTCCATATATAATCCATCAAATTTGATAGCGGCGTGGAAATCCAAATAGTTGTCTATTATTACTATGATGACATTGTGAAATATTGTTATTGAAGTTTTTCAATGTATTTTATGATGATTGTCATGTTACCTAAGGCTTGCATTGTTGAGGTCCAACAACTCCAACACTCCTTTATTTGAGGAGACAATGATAATGGGAGGCATAGAAATGTTGTTAGTTGGGATGTGGTGACAAGCTCTAAGCCTTTGGGTGGTCATGGTATTGGAAATTTTGACATTTTAAACAAATTGTGTATCATTTGAAGTAGAATAAATAGTCACAAGAAAGAGGGATTTGAATTGTGACCATTTTAAAATTTGTTAACTTGTACTTAAGAAAGTTTTTTCTCAAGTTGTTAACTTGGAAACAAAAGAAACAAAGATCTTGAGAATGTTATGAAGTGTTAGTTCACAATAAAATGTAAATTGTTTGAATTTGTGTGATTTGAATAAACTTAAAGAATTAAAGTAAATAGTTAAGGATTAGAGAATCAAACACAAAAATTATACTTGTTCACCCAACTTGGGCTACATCTAGCTCTCACTCTTGTGAGTTTTTCCACTTCAATACTTGAGACAACTTTCTCAAATTAAACACTCTACAAATCTAACAATTGGAACTTTCTTTGCTATATTTTTCTATCCATAGAAGGCTTACATATTTTGTTTAGAGTCACTTAAGACTTTACAATAAATACAACTCAACTGAATCATTTTTACAACATAAAAGTGACTTCTTAAAGTTTACCATTGATGAGATGGGTTGTATCTTGAATTTCTTAGTGAAAACAACGTTTGTAGTGAACTTGTACACTCTTGAGAAATTGGTTTTACAGATACGAATAAACCTGAATGTGCATGATTATTTTAAACAAAGTGTTTTTGAAATATACTTGATGTAAACTCATAGTTTTCAAGTTTTGAGATCTTCTACTTATATAAGAGAGAAAGACCTTCAAACTATCTTTTTCTTTAGATTTGATGATCTAGAATGAACTCTGAATGAGTTTGAACTTTCAATCTTGTTTTACTATTTTATCATAAGAGTGTTGAATATTTTATGTAAGTTCTTAAATCTTTAAGTTTTGAGCTCTTATATATATATATATATATTGTAAGTGAGCTTTAGTAAGTTGCAAAAGCCTTCGTATGTCCGTTGGACACAAGTTTCAACACATGATAACCTTTAACGATGAAGATCTTGAAGATTTATGAACCTTCTAAACTTTAACTTGACTTCAGAATGTTTGTTGGGGTGTTTCAGTTCTTGTAGTATTATGCAGAAGTTAGAAAAGGTGGGGATAAATTTCATTTTTTCATGTTGATACTATTCATAGTAGTAAACAGTGCAAGTGCAATAATAGTGAGGAATCATTTACATTGATAATGACGATGATTGTTTCTTTATGACACAAGAGAATACTCCATTTGTATTTATTCCAACATTATTTGTTATAAATAACATTGAATGTTTTTGTTGGATTTAATACCAGTATCCCTTTTGATGATAAGTGATATTAATATCATATTCTCCTACTTATTTCAAAGTATTTTTAGTTCTTTACTTGTACGTGATGGTGAATGTCGCGAACTTTGTTTATTTTCACTTTGCTGAACATTCTGAAATTTGTAATGAACATTTTGAATTATGTTCATGTTTAGAGTTGAACTTTCTAAAGTATGCCTGAAAGTTGTTTTTCACATAATGTTACTTGTGATTAGATATTTTTTACTTAATCCTATTAGGATTTTCCTATTTTAATAATATCACTCAAGAGCACACATTAGACGAGAATGTGTATCAAAATCTCTTAATCATTTAATCATTAAGGTTTGTTATCTGTAAAACATTGCTAGGGATTTTGTCTCAACATCATTAAAATGGATTAGAGGTTGAATGGTGGGGATAAGTCTTTTTGGTTTGATGTTTTATGGGGAAAAGGTGAGAGATATTCTCATATGACTGACACTACGGTTGCTAAACAAAAAATTTCTTGGCCACTTTTTGGTGAGTTTGAAACGTGGTCTATTGACGATGGAAATTCAATTCATGCTTAGGATCATGTTTGGCTTAAAACAAGAGTGAATATTGCAAACCATTCATCCAAGATATCTAATGAGTTAAATTATTGATTTGGTTGATGGTGAAGGTAATTGGAATATAGGGCACCAAAAATGGGGATGACTCGGTGTCATCCTCTTATAGTCTTCTTTGCAGATTTCATTATTTTCAATTACAGGAATTTTGGAGTGATGCGTAGCAGTTGAATAATCCTAAGAGGGTGTATCACTTTCTTTGGATGGTTAAGTATGGAAAGTTTCTTTAAAAATGATAGGAAGAACAGTATGTCCCTTGGTGATCCTTATTGTGAATCTAGTATTGAGACAACTTTACATGCTTTACAACATTGCCCTGTGGCTATGCTTTTTTGGGTCCGGTTTGTTAACAATGGTGCTAGACAAGATTTTTTAATACCAATTTGAGTGATTGGATAAATATGAATATGAAGAGAGGATAGGGATTTGGTGTTCCATATAGAAATCTCAAGCATTCGTGAAGTCCACTTCCGTTTCAAAATACGAATCGTAGACCATTAATGTTGATCAAGCAATAAAAAGAATTAAGCACAGATATGAGAAAAATAATTCAATAAACTCATTCATATAACAAGAAATCAAATCAGAAAAATAAGGGTTTCATCTTTTTACACTCATCCATAACAAATAGGGTTTAGTTACTCATGACAGAGGCAGAATAGATAGAGATTAAAGAAGAATTACAAGAAGGATTCATGAATGATTCTTGATAAAACTCCTCCAATGGGGTTAAGAACAGTCATCTTTGAGTTTCTCTGCTAGGGCACAAGTCTCCCAACTTCCCAATAGCCAAAAAGATACCTAAAAAGTGATTAAAAAAAACGCGTTTTAATAAGTTCTAATGCGTGCCGCTCGCTTCAGGCGCACCGGGACCAAATCCAGATGAGAAAATATTGTGGAAATGCGCCTCGGGCGCGCTTCAGGCCTTAAACGGCATAAGCTTCAGCGCCTAATTGTGGAAATGCGCCTCGGGCGCGCTCCAAGCGCACAACATCTTCTATCTGGCGTTTAGTGCATTTTTCTTCTCTTTTGAGTCCGAATTGGGTTTTGGTATCTTCATGAAAGTTATAGATATGGATCTTAACTTTCATTAGCACATGGTAGGATCCAAATTGGACATCTAAAACTCCAGATATGGCTGAAATACTCCACATAGGTCATGTTGATTTCTCACCAAAATTCAGCACTGCATTAAAACAAAGAAACAACACAAAACTACGAAAAATATCTACTTAATCAAGGAAATAAGAACATAAATATTTCATTAAATCAACAAAATATATCAAATAACTCCTTAAATTAACTAATGAATAAAAGATAAATAAGACTAAAAACAATGAAAACTATGCATATGATGAAGAGTCATCACAACCCCAAACTTAATCTATTACTTGTCCCCAAGCAACAATTAATTTCAGATTTGGTACAGTTAAAATCAAACTTAAACTCAATTTCTCAAATAAAATCAAACTCAATTCTCAAAGTCTTAGCTACTATAAAACATTCATCATGCTCCATGGTTGCTTACAAAAAAAAACAACACAATTTGTACACTTTAGCATTCATTCAACAAGTTCAACTCTCTCTTCACACAATCTCACCAAAATTTCTCTCAAGTGTTTAGCAAGGGTTATGAATTTATCACTCAAATCCTAGAACATGCATCACGCTACCATAGGCTTGAAAAAGTTCTAGTTAGCAATCACAATGCAACAAACACATACACTTTTGGAGGACTTTCGGGTTGTAATGGGGCTTAGGTAAGGGTAGAACATTTTGGGATAGTAGGCTTTGCTGCTTGGAGTTAGGCATACATTTTCAAATTCTTCTCCCTCTTTTATTCTATTTTTTTTTCTCCACATTTTATGGTGGACATTCTCAACTATTGACAAAAGAACTAAGAAGATGTTATTTATCATTGTACTAAAACTATTTTTTTTTTTTGTGGGAACCACCACCCCAAACTTAAAAGATTGTTATCCCATGAGCAATTCCAAACTTAGAACTTTATCAAGACGAGAAAAAAAAAATTCTTTTTTTTTCTACCTAACTCCAAGGAAGGTGATTTAATTAAAGTCAGGTTTTTGGCTTGTAATGTGGCTAGTAACCGAAATAAAAGGGAAAGGCTGAAAGGGGCTAGCAAAGGATAAAATTTTCATAAGGTAGTTAGAAAGGCTCACACGACCAAACAAAATTGCCTTAGTGTATGCATAAATTACAAGTGATGCAAGTCCGAATTAGTGCAAGTTCTGAAGGGATAACACATGTCTGAATAATCACACAACAAAGAATTAAAGTGTTTAGGCTCAAAGGCTCACAGCTAGGATAATCAGAAAAAGTATGAACTTTCTTAATAATGCCAAACATGCCACTACAAAATTTATTTAGTTTTCTTTTTTTAAATGGCAAGTGAGACTTCGACAACCAAGGAGAAATCAACAATGCATGCATTAGTGAAACTTATCGAATTAAGCAATAATATGACAAAGAAATAGAGTTTAAATTTCAAAATCTAAAACAAATAGTTTAAGACTAGCTTCAAGTTGTTAAAAATTCTTCATAATAGTGCACGTTTGCACACAATTAAATAGAAATAAATTCAAATAAAAAAAAATAAGATTGCAAAACTAAAAGTTACCTCTACCTATGGGTTGTTTCCCACAAAGAGCTTCTTTAAAGTCATTAGCTTGATGCCTCAATCATTGTCAAGGTGTATTATATGACAGGAAGAACACATCATCCTTCTTTTCTTTTTGTTTGGTAGAAATTCCATGAACTTGAGAAATAAATTATGTTTCTTCCATGTCCTTCTCAATTGGACATTCATGAACAAGGCATAGATTGAATCTCGAACTTCATCAATCTCTTCTTTTTTCTTTTCCTCGTCCGTCTTTTTCTCTTACTTATCTTCTTCTACGACATCAATAAAATCATCTTCAATCTTCAACTTCTCCTCCATCTTCTCAAAATTAACCACTTGCTCAAATAACCTCTCACATTGACTTTCAAATCGTTCAATTGAAACCATGTTATTCTTCATGAATTCAACCAAAACATCTGTAATGTGAAAGTCTTTGTCATCTGATTCTTCAGATAAAATTTTATGAGGTAGAATTTGTTCCCAATTGATCTTTTTAATATAACACTCGTCGTTTTCTGCTTCTTTGACCAAAAAATCTTCATATTCTATTAGTGCGACAAAGTCATCAAAACAAGTTTCATTCCTATGTCCTTCTCCGCAAAAGTCACACCTAAAGGGTCGCATCTGAGGGATCTAAGGGTGATTTTTTAAAAATGTATCTCTTAAGATTTGCCCCTCAATCATGCGACATATACCAGATATAAGACAAGTATCACACTTTTCATATAATTGTAGTAGAATATCATCATTATAATCTTCCATGCTCTACAGCGAATAGTTATCTCAAACAAAGAAGAGACAAACCACTAGCACATGACATTAGCAAGCTCAACACATAAAAAAAGAAAATAAAAGAAAAACAATTTTTTTTTCAAAATTAAAAATAAAATAAAAGCAAAAAATTTATTGCAAACCAAAAGATTTCAATTAAGTAAATAAATTAATTCAATATTGATAACGTTTCATCAAGTGTACTAAATCGTTGCAAGTAATAATAAAACGGTAGTACCAAGTGTTGAACTCAAGGATTTTGTTTTACTATTGAATTATATTTTATTACTAAAGTTGAACAAAAAGTTCCCAAATTAATTGAAATAATATTTAAAATTAAAAACAATAATAAAATTGATACTTTATAATAAGAAAAATGTTAGGGATGAGTTTCCTTTCGAATCCAACATTGGTGTCTAATTTGATCCTAATTACTGAATTCCTTTATTGAATTATTACCGAATTCTCTTTATTATTCTTGCCCTAATGTCTTAGTGAAAGAACTTTTCACTCCAAAGTAACCCCTAATTCCTAAGTGGATTTAAGATTAGAATTAAGTCTTACCGTACATGAATTCTCTTGTTAAACTATTGCCTTTGCAACTAGTTTAATTGGTTTCATGACCTGCATCTATCCCTAGATTACGAATTCATGAATTTCTCATCTCAAACATACGTAAAGTCCACTTCCATTTCAAAATACAAATCGTAAAACATTTTAATGTTGATCAAGCAATAAAAATAAGGGTTTTTGGCTTGTAATGTGGCTAGTAACCGAAATAAAAGGGAAAGGCTGAAAGGGGCTAGCAAAGGATAAAATTTTCATAAGGTAGTTAGAAAGGCTCAAACGACCAAACAAAATTGCCTTAGTGTATGCATAAATTACAAGTGATGCAAGTCCGAATTAGTGCAGGTTCTGAAGGGATACCACATGTCTGGATAATCACACAACAAAGAATTAAAGTGTTTCATCTTGTTACATTCATCCCTAACAAATAGGGTTTAGTTACTCATGATAAAGGTATAAAAGATAGAGATTGAAGAAGAATTACAAGAAGGATTCATGAATGATTCTTGATAAAACTCCTCCAATGGTGCTAAGAACAGCCGTCTCTAAGTTTCTCTGCTAGGGCACAAGTCTCCCAACTTCCCAATAGCCAAAAAAATACCTAAAAAGTGATAATAACGCGTTTTAATGAGTTCTGATGCGTGTCGCGCGCTTCAGGCGTGGAACAACAGAAGCTTCAGCGCCTAATTGTGGAAATGCACCTCGGGCGCGCTTCAAGTGCACAACATCTTTTGTCTGGTGTTTAGTGCATTTGTCTCCTATTTTGAGTCTAAATTGGGTTTTGGTGTCTTCATGAAAGTTATAGATATGGATCTTAGCTTTCATTTGCACATGGTGTGACCCCTATTGGACATATAAAACCCCAGATATGGTTGAAATACTCCACATAGGTCATGTTGATTTCTCACCAAAATTCATCACTGCACTAAAACAAAGAAACAACGCAAAACTAAGAAAAATATCTACTTAATCAGGGAAATTAGAACATAAATATTTCATTGAATCAACGAACTAAAATCAACAAAATATATCAAATAACTCCTTAAATTAACTAATGAATAAAAGATAAATAAGACTAAAAACAATGAAAACTATGCATATGATGAAGAGTCGTCACCTTCAAGCTTATAACTTGAAGGTTCATCTTCCTACAATTGTTAAAATGCAGTTTCTCATTGGTTGGATTCCTCCTACGTCGGGTTGGATTCCTTTGAATACGAATTGAAGGTGCAAACACGAGAAAGGAGATTAAATTTTGTTTGACTAAGTTTGATTCTTTTTGCTAATTTATTTAAAACTGGTTCGGGTTTGGTTGAAGGTGCAAACGCGAGAAGGGGGGTTGAATTGTGTTTGACTATATTGATAACTTTTTCATTATTTGATTAACACTGGTTCAGACTTGATGATTTACTTGGAGTAGAAGCAAAAACAAAACTAAGGAGTTCAGGAATAAAGATACACAAGTAATTTATCCTGGTTCACGACTAACTTGGCTACATCCATTCCCTTCACTCATAAGGATTTAATCCACTAATTCAACAACTTGAATTACAAAACACATGACCCTCCAAGTCAGTCTTTTCAAACAGCCTGACAACCCCAGACTTTTGAGGAACACAAACACCTTGACTCTACCAACCAAGTGTTCGCCAAACAATCTGACAACCCTAGATTGTTGAAGGCACACTAACACCACTATTGGGTTTGAATACAAAAGCTTGGAACTTGAGTAGTTGATTCTAACAAGCTGATTATGACAATGACTATCACCTCTAAGAAAAACACTCAACTTTGTAAACTCTTCATATTTATTCTAGTTGTATTTTGTTCAAATTGAGTTTGTAAATTCTTCATATTGCTATTGTTCATGTTTTGTTGTAGATAAATCTTGACCAAATCTTGTAAATAATTCATATCTTCTTGTGATAAATCTTGATCAAATCTTCTTCAAATCTTGACCATATCTTTTTTTTTTTCAATTTGGTCAAAGATTTTCTTCAATCATAAATTAGAATCAAATCTTATTTTATATTTTCTTCAAAAACATTTGACCATATCTTATTTTCAACTTAGTCAAAGATTTTCTTTAATCATAAATCTGAATCAAATCTTATTTTAGATTTTCTCTAAAAACATGAACCTTTTGATCTAATTCATCCTTTTCAAGTGAACAAGTAGGGTACATTGGTGTAGCCATAGGCTTACAAACATTCATTTTAAACTTATTGATAAGCTCTTTTGTATATTTGGTTTGATGAATGTATAAGCCTCTTTTTACTTTGCTGAATTTGTATCTCTCAGAAGAACTTAAGTTCTCCCATCACACTCATTTGAAATTCATGCAACATCAACTTAGCAAACTCTTAACAGAGGGTGTCATTAGTCGATCCAAAAATAATATCATCAACATAAATTTGAATAATAAGAAAGTCATCTCCTATTGATTTTCTAAACACGGTGTTGTCTACTTGTCCTTTTTCAAAATTGTTTTTAAGCAAGTTATTTAGTCTATCATACCATGCCCTAGGTGCTTGTTTTAAACCATACATTGATTTCCTAAGTTAAAACACATGGTCAAGCAATTTAGAACTTTCAAAACCTGGGGGTTGCTGAACATAGACTTCTTCACTTATATACCCATTTAGAAATGTACTTTTAACATCCATTTGAAATAACGTAATATTATTATAAGCAGCAAAAGAGAGTAGGATACAAAAAGCTTCAAACCTGACCATTGGAGCAATTGTCTTAGTGAAATCAATGGTTTCTTCCTGATTATAGCCTTTTGCAACAAGTCTTGTCTTATTTCTAACCACTTCTCCTTTTTCATTTAGCTTGTTTCTGAAAACCCACTTGGTTCCAATAATGTTTTTCTTTGGTTTAGGTACTAGATCCCAAACATGATTCCTTTAAAATTCATTTAATTCTTTTTGCATTGCAAGAATCCATCCATTATCTACTAGTGCTTCATCAACAGATGTAGGTTCAATTGATGATAGTACACCAAACAAAGTTGCGTCTTTCGGTGATGATCTGGTCTTCAAATGATCATTTGCATTTCCAATTATTAGAGTTTCAGGATTGGAGGACTTGTACGTCCATCCAGATCTCCCTTATGACTTACCTTAACTACTTATGACTTGGTCAGATTCATCCTCTAATGATTTGTCATCTTCTTTTGATTGACTTGTACCGTCTGATTTTCCATGTTCTTCTAGTTTGTCCTCATTTGCTTCCTCTGGTTAGTAAACCTGCACTATCATCAACTTGCTTTGACTTTTTAAGGTTAAGTTGTTTGTCATCAAATTTAACATGTAATGACTCTTCCACAATCTCAGTAACCCTATTAAACACTCTATAAGCTTTAGATCTTCCAGAGTCTCCAGTGAAAGTGCACTATTGTGATCTAGAATCAAACTTGCTAAGGTTGTCTTTAGTGTTTAACATATAACAAGTACAACCAAATTGTTTAAAGTAAGAGATGTTAGGCTTTTTACTCTTCCATAATTCATATGGTGTTTTATTCAATATTGACCTAATTAAGATTCTATTTTGAATATAACATGTAGTGTTAATTTCCTCTAACCAAAAATGTTTTGCAATATCCGTCACATTGAGCATGATTCTAGCCATTTCTTGAAGGGATCTATTCTATCTTTCCACAACTCCATTTTGTTGTGGTGTTCTAGGAGAGGAGAAATTGTAGGAGATTCCATTCTCATCACACAAAAATTCAAAGAACTAGTTTTCAAATTCTCATCCATGATCACCTCTAATTGTTACAATCTTAAAACCCTTTTCATTCATTACTTGTTTGCAAAATGCTAAAAACATTTTGTGGCATTCATCTTTATTTATTAAAAACTTTACCCAAGTTCTACTAGTGTAATCATCGACTATCACAAAGCCATACTTCTTTCCATTTAGTGAGGTTGTTTTCGTTGGCCCAAAGAAATCTATATATAAGAGCTCAAGGGGTTTGGTGGTAGAGACTAAGTTCTTAGGGGTAAAGGAGTTCGTTGTTTGTTTTCCCATTTGACAAGCTTCACACATAATTTCAGTTTAGTTGCTAAGCTTAGGTAGACCTCTAACTAGTCGAAGTTTATTCAATTTTGAGAATAATCTAAGGTTTGCATGACCTAACCTTTTGTGCCAAATTAATTATCTTCATTTACTGACATTAGACACTTAACATCTTGTTTCTCTAGACTAAACAGATTTATCTTATGTATGTTATTTTGCATGTGACATGTAAAGAGTACAGAGCAATCCTTTTGACAAATTGTCTTGCATGTTTTTTATTAATTAAATATAATATCATAATTATTATCACTTAACTGACTAATATTTAATAAATTATATTTAAGACCTTTAACAAACAAAACATCTTTAATAGAAGGAGAGGTGCCATTACCAACTGTGCCTTGCCCCATGATATGACATTTATGTTTTCCTCCAAAAGTTATTGTGCCTCCTTTGATCAATGCTAGGTCTTGGAACATAGACTTTTCTCCCGTCATATGTCGCGAGCGTCCACTGCCCAGGTACCATCATTGGTGTTTTAACTTGGTTGCTGAGGATATTTGCAACATAGATAATTTTATTCTTAGGTACCCAAATTTTGTTGGGTCTTGGTTTGTTAGTCTTGAAAGGTTTCTTGTCTTTCCTTGTATTTAACATGGGACAAGATAATTTAGAGTGACCTTTCTTAGAGAAAACAGTGCACAAAACATCATAGGGAATAATTTTAGGTTCTGTTAGTGTCTCTTCAAATCCTAGACCTCTTTTACCATTTCTACTAACTCCATAAATCATAGAAGCATACTTGCTTTTTTTTCATACTGTTAGCTAGAAATTCTTGGAATGCTTCTTCATATTTATCAGAATTACATGTTACATTTTCTAAAGGTTTTGAAACAAGATTATCTTTCAAGGTTTTATTTTCATATTTAACCTCAACACTTTCAATTTTTAAGGCATTCATTTCTTTAGTTAAGTTTGCATTTACTTTCCTAAGTGCTTTCACTTTTAGAGACAACTTTTGATTTTTATATAAGAAATCATTTATGACATTAATTAAATCAGATCGAGATAAGTCATAAAATACCTCAATTTCTTCATCATTTGATTCACTTCCAGAGCTGGAATTAGTGTTTCTGTTGGATCCAGAGGCAGAGTTGGTATGAGCCATCAGAGCTAAATCTGCTTGTTCTTCCTCATTAGAGGATTCATCATAATCATCATCCCATGTGGCCATCAGAACCTTCTTCTTGGGTCTGAAATCTTTTTTCTGATGTTTCCATTTTTCCAAATTTGGACATTCAGACTTGACATGTCCAGGTTCATTGCATCCGTAGCATATGATGTTTTTCTTGTCAAATTTTACATCCCTTCCTCTAATGAACTGGCTAGAATATCTTTGAGGAAATTGCTTCTTTCTAATGTGCCATATCTTCTGAATTTTCTGGATATGAAAGTCAGCTCCTCATCCTCTGAGTTCAGATTTTGATCATCTGAATCATTATCCTTTGATTCTGTTGTTGCCTTCAGAACCTTCTTCTGCTTGGATTTCAAGGCCAAATTTGGTTTCTTCTTCTTGGATTCATCCTCTGCAAGCTCAATTGCATGTGATCTCAAGGAGCTAATCAACTCTTCCAATTTAAAAGTATTGAGATCCTTAACTTCTTGAATAGTTGTAATCTTAGGTCTCCATTTGTTTGGCAGACTCCTAAGCATTTTTGTAACGCCCCAAAATTTGATCCAAAGCATTACCTAAAAATATTTTTTTTCTTTTAAAAACGACTATAAATTTTTTTTCTTATGAGTTGTTCATCATGTAATAAATAAAAGATGTGCCAGAAAATAACTTGATATATTTTTTTTGTAAAAGAACGTAATGAAATTTACTAAAATCTTATTTATATATTTATTTATTTATTTACAAATTTAATATTTCAATTGTTAGGTCGATGTTCATTTACGCTCTAAAATAAATTAAATTCTTTTTAGGTGAAATTCAAGAGAATCAAGGTTGACTAAATTAACTACGATTCAATTATTTTCTAGCGAAAGAAAACTCACTTCCA
The DNA here is from genome assembly GCA_037974755.1 of Cicer yamashitae. Taxonomy (NCBI): domain Eukaryota; kingdom Viridiplantae; phylum Streptophyta; class Magnoliopsida; order Fabales; family Fabaceae; genus Cicer; species Cicer yamashitae. The sequence goes on from JBBPBQ010000003.1 coordinate 20,898,710, forward strand.
CATTTCTATTTAAAGTTAACTATGAAAAGTAAATAACTTTAAAAATGTACCACATCAGTTTTATTAATACAAAACATTATTTTTAAGTAAAAGTCCCCTTTTCCCACGTGCGTGCACTAAACAAACATCATTCATGCAACTCTTTGAGATCATAGTACCTAAATGTTGGTGTAAGGGTCAATTCATCCCACGGAAAAAATTAAACCAAATAATAAGTTAATAGCCGTAAAGTATAAATATAACATCTTTTTGTAATAAAAGATTTAAAAAAATTGATTTTTCTAAATAATTCGCAAGGATGTATCAAGTCATAAAATGTACCTAAATAATTCAAGTAGTAACTCACCTAGAACACATAATTAAATTAAAATAAAAATAACAATAAAATTTATGCAATTCATGCATGCTCCTAAAAGTATATGATCCGAATATAACCAGCCACAAAGGCGTCCACACAGAAGTCACCCATACCAATGGAAAAAGTTAAATCAGCCACTAAGGCGTCCGCAAAGATGCATATGATATGTCATGAAATGATAATGATGCTCAAAAGGTACATGTCATCGTCCACAAATCATCGGCCACTTAGGCAACCACAAAGATAAAAGGTTCAGAACATAAATCATCAGCCACTTAGGCAACCACAAAGAGAACAATGTTCAACACACAAATCATCAGCCACTTAGACAACCATAAAGAGAACAATGTTCAAAACACAAATCAACAACCACTTAGGCAACCACAAAAATAAAATATTCAAGATTAAATTTTAATTACATATGACATCAAATTTATATTTTCATGGATGCTCGAAATCAAGAATCAATCATTTCGCTATCCCAAATATAGACCACATATACACGTGAATAATTGTCTCAAAATCACAACTTTCATTTTATAAACTATAAAATTGGATTAACGATGTGTTATTGATAGACATTAAAACTTAAATATCAAAAAACACATACAAAAGGAAACTTTATTCCTTCTAATATAAAATTTCTCCCATTATTAGTCATTTAGGAATACAAATCAAACTTTTACTAAACACATCAAAATAAGCAACTTAATCATGTTATCATACTTAAAAATTAAAACTTTTAATCAATTCCCTCTAGACTCATGTAGTGTTAATAAAAATCAAAACATTGAAATTTAATAGCACTAATTTAATATCTAGCCTAACTTTGTCTGGGGAAAAACCCTTACCTTAAGCGTTTTCATTACAAGTAACACAATATAGCCCTAGAAAAATCTCATAATGATGAAGGAACGAAAGCTTAGAACTTCCACAAGAATGAGAGGGCATATGTGGATGGTTGTTTTAGTGACTTAGAAAATATTTTAGATAAACAAAATATAATGTTGGAAATGGCGTGTGAGACTAATATTAGGACTTCTTTTTACTCTATTGCAAGTTTAATCCTATTATATGAGGAAGAGGTGTATGAGACTAATATGGGAGCCGTGAAGCTGATTAGAGGAAGGGAATAATTTTCTTCATTGAGGTTAATTGCACACATGAATATGGAATTCAATTGGAATAATACCATTCAATGACCAACCGTTAGGAATTAATTGGCATTCATGTACTTATTCTTGCTTGTTACACATTTGAGTGGACGCAAGGGAGGGAGAGACGGATCATCATACATGTAATAGCTTGATCATATGGTGGCATAATGACTTGTCATCATACAGGTAAGGAGCGTGGAGCATGAATGGTGGCATGATGACTTGTCAATTACAATTGATTAGTGGTCTCTTTGAAAGCAAGGAAGGAAACGCATGATTCTATAAACTAAATGCTATTAAAAAATAAAATTTAGTTATCAAGAGTAGTAGTGTGAGTAATTCAATTTTGACTTAGTCAAAATTCACTTGGTCATTTTTCATTCTAAAACAAATATTCCTACGAGTTTTAACTAGTTAATAATAAAACCCCATACAATTAATTAATTAATATAAAAATACTTCATCAAATAATTAAACATCCAAGGAACAATTATCTTATTATTGTCACACTAAATTCATTAAATAGAATAAATAAATAAAACTAAGGGTTTTCACTAACACATGAGTTTCATGATTATCGAAACTAATCAAATAAACAAAATACAAAATAGTCCATTTAGGAGATAAGTCTGCCGTAAATCGTCCTCATGTAATTGTCACGCCAAAAAAATTAAATAAAAATAAAGGTTATAATTATTCAAGTAAAATAAAGGGTGATAAAATTTAATTTAATTTCTTTACACATAGAATAAATTATTAATTAAATAATAAATCACGACAAATACATATATATATATATATATATATATATATATATATGAAAATATTGGGGTGTATCAATTTTCTTCGCATGATCAGTAGTAGTATAACTTTTCTCAAGTACCTTTAATCTTGACACCAGAGTTTGGAATCTGGAAAACATTGTTTCAATGTCTTCATCTTCTTCCATCTTGAACAGCTCATACTTTCTTACTAGGAGGTTGGCCTTAGCTTCTTGAACTTGCTTCCTTCATAAGGCAGAACCAAATTGTGATATATGCTCTTTATTGTTTCTTTGTCAGTGCACTTATCAATTCCTTGAAGGTGATTGCATTGATCATGAAACTTCTGGACTTATGATGCATCTTGTACATCTTCTTCTGTTCAAATTCCATTTTTTCCTTGAAGTTTCAGTACCATCAGAACTTGTTGGAGCGGTGTAGCCATCTTCCACTGAGTCCCAAATTTCAGGATCTTGTGAGATAAGGAAACTCCTAAGCCTATCCTTCTAGTACTCAAATCGTTCACCATTAAACAAAGGTGGCCTATTGATGTTTCCTCATGCAACTTCTTCACCAAATCCATACATTTGTGAATCCTTGGATCTTTGTTCAAACACTGTAAAGTGCTAATTTTTTAAATTGGGTTTTTGATACCAATTGAAGGTGAAAACACTTGAAGGGAGAGTTGAGTTGTGTTTGAGTAAGTTGGATTATATTCGCTAATTTATTTAAAAACTAGTTCAGATTTGGTGACTTACTTAGAATAAAAGTAGTAGCAATCGAGTTAAATGATCAAAGGTAGAAGTAAAATAAGAATTGCACAATTAAAGTGACACAAGAATTTATCCTGGTTCACCACCAACTTGGTAGCTATGTCCAGTCCGCTTACTCATAAGGATTTAATCCACTAATTCAAAACTTGAATTACACAACACCTGACCCTACAAACTAGTCTTCTCAAAACAACTTGATACCTACAGAAATTTTGAGGAACACAAACACCTTGACTCTACAATCCAAGTCTTCTCAACACAACCTGAAAACATACAGATTGATTGAGGAACACGAAATTCGCTATGGGGCTGGGTTACTAAAGTTTGGAACAAATTCGTTTGCTTCTAACAAGTTGATTGTAACGATGACTCTCACACTAGAAAACACTTAGAAAATATTTCTTTTGAGCCAGTGTTTCTCTAGACCTTAACCTTATGAACTCTAATGACTTAGAAAACTTTGTGCTTGTGAGTTATCTTGTTTTCTTCTTTAGCCTTGAGTATCTATTTATAGAATAGGTTACGGTTTCTCCTTTGTCCTTGCAAAATTAGAATCATATCTTTGCAAATAATAAATATATCTTCTTGTGAGTATTTCTTCTTGTAAACAATTCTTGATCATATCTTCTTGTAAATAATTTCTATCGTCTTGTAGATTCTTATCAACTCTTCTTGTAAATAATTCATATCTTCTTGTAGATAAATTTTGATCAAATCTTCTTGCAAATAATTCATATCTTCTTGTTTTCTTCTTCAGCCTTGAGTATCTATTTATGGAATAGGTTAGGGTTTCTCCTTTGTCCTTGCAAAATCAGAATCATATATTTGCAAATAATAAATGTATCTTCTTGTGAGTGTTTCTTCTCGTAAACAATTTTTGATCATATCTTCTTGTAAATAATTCATATCATTTTGTAGAATCTTATCAACTCTTCTTGTAAATAATTCATATCTTCTTGTAGATAAATTTTGATAAAATCTTCTTGTAAGTAATTCATATTTTCTTGTGATAAATCTTGATCAAATCTTCTTGTAAATAATTCATATCTTCTTATAGATAAATCTTGATCAAATCTTCTTGTAAATAATTCATATCTTCTTGTGTAAATCTTAGTCAAATCTTCTTGTAAATAATTCATATCTTCTTATTGATAAGATCTTGATCATATCTTCTTCAAATCTTGACTATATCTTCTTTTCAACTTGATCAAAGATTTTCTTCAATTATAAATCTGAATCAAATCTTATTTTAGATTGTATTCAAAAACATGAATCTTTTTTCATACTCTTGCTTGATTTGAGCTGGAATGAATTCGAGTTGTTCTTGGATCTTTACAAGTTTTTGATTCGGGTAAGTCTTCTTTTCATACTTAATTCTTTCAATTTAAATCGTTGACTTTCCATTAGAGGCATTGACTTTCTTGTTGCGGTGAGGTGTTGTATTTCTTGAATAATGACAGTTAGAGGCAGAATTGCATGACTTAGAATTAGTGGCATTGGGTAAATCACCTTGTTGAAACTTCAGAGTTAGTGCAACATTAGAGGCTGCATATCAGAGGCAGCATTTGGAGTGTGTTGCACCATTTTGATCAGCGGATTGTGAGCTTTGAATTTATGATTTGAGCAATCTCTTCAGAGTTAATTATACCTTGATATGAACTTTTCAAATGCATGATTGTGCACATCAGATGCATGCTTCAAATTTAGTCTTCAGACTTAGTTTCAGAGCCATTTTTCAGAGGCAGTCTTCAGACCCAAACATCCTACCTAGACTTTAGACCCAAACATCAAAGACAATCTTCATAACCTCAGAGGCACGTTACTATCAGAGACAAATGTTCAGAGGTAGACGCGTATACTCTGTTCCTCTGATCTCATCCTCTGGCCACTTCATCTGGTCGCTTCCTCTAGTACCTTCCTTTGATTTTCTTCTTCCAATTTTTGTATATTTACTGAAGCCATTAATCTAAATTTATTATCATGAAATATTTTTGTTAACATCAAAATCATAAGTGGAAACCCAACTTAATTTCAATACGAGTGTTGTTAGTAAAAAAGGTTTGCGTGCAGATTGTGGCGGTCTTGTTCATGTCTTTGATGGTGAGTGGCTTAGTAGTTTTTCCAAATTCATCGGTAGTTGCAATGTGTATATTGCAAAGCTTTGGGGAAGGTATGAAGGTTAAAGGTAACTCGTACTCCAGGTTTTTCTTTCATAGACCTTTAGGTGGACTCATAAATTGTGGTGCGACTTTTAACCACTAATTCAAGAGTTGACAGCATGGAGCAAATTGTTGTATCGATGTTTTAGCTCATATTTGTTGTGATAGTGGGCCCTCCTTGATTTACTATGAATTTGTTCTTACTAAGATTAGTCATTTGTTATTTGCCGATAGAACTGGAGTTTCTATGGTTCGATTGGTTGTTTTGTAGTTTTTCTTTTCGGGTTAAGGCTTTTTTGAATTCAAATCAGTCTTTGATATATATATATATATATATATATTATAATTAAATTAAAATACTCATGTGCATCTAAATTTAACAATTTGTTTCATTACAAATAATTATAAAATAAGATATGATATGATAGTCTTTTATTTTCTTTCATCCTTCTACTACTGAAAATTTAAAAATGATCTAATCGAATTTAATGTATTTAACCCCCATAACGATCATCATTGCTTCGACACAATTTTATAGTCTCCATATGTGATTGAGAAGTGTCCTAAAAGTGTCTTAGGTGAGTCGATGCAAAGATAAAAAAATGTTGTTTTGGGACACTTATCTAAATTGTCGGAAACACATCATACAGGTGTTGGACACATGACGTCTCTGACACGTCTATTTTCAGAGGTGTCCATAATTCATAGATTCATGTATCAAGAAGCAGTCTCATATACAAAAACTAAGTTTCACTGTGATATGACAAAGTAAAAATCATTTCTTAGATGTGCTTGGCATAAACCTATATTCCGATTTAACATTGGTATTCCACCACATCAGTTTCATGTTTTTCACTATAAGCTCCTGTCCTAAGAATATATAGATTTTTTGTCATCTTTTATTCATTGTTCCATATAGGGTGTCAATTCACATGAAGCTCTGGTTACTTGTTTCACCTGCACCACTACTACCCAAAGTAATAAAATTCAGATTCAGCATTAACATATATAATTCTGAAGTAAATAAATATTTGAAACTTGAAAAAAGGACACATTTAGGGAAATAAAACTCACCTCTTACGCTTGGTTTTGGAGCCAGTGGAAGAAGAAGGATTAGTATGCCAATTCCTTTTTCTTTGATTTATGAACCAGTTATTAATCTGCTTTAATTGAAGTCCTGTTTCTTGGACCAACCTTGCCTTGTCTTCTTCCTAAAAGAACATTCACGAGTAGAATATGATCAGCATTCATTGAAGAATGAAGAGACAAATGCCCAGCGGCCAGCAACATCAAGGTTGCGTTAGTTAGGTACATTAATTATTAGGACATAACAATATAACATTATCAATTCACGAGTCATAGTTGTCTACTTGGTCATTGCTAGCTAGTACGGAAAATTTATACTACCTCTTTACTTATAAATATAAGTACACAAAAAAATATAAGCAGTATTTTAATTTACTATTACTAAGTGTTTTTTTTTTTCAAACAAACTATTTAGTAATACTATTAATATGTTTTGAAATATAAAAAAGTCAAATTTAACATAAGCATAAAAGTTATTATTGAAACATTAACACATAAAATAAATACATTAACCATACTATTAATTTTTTTAATAAAAAAAAAA